>CM039627.1:32101810-32256810 GCA_022457165.1 Juglans mandshurica
TTTATGCATAATGCTCTAATGGGTCAATACTTCACTCCGTTTACTGTTAAATCACTGGAATTGGTATTATTGTATGTGCCATGTTTGTAAATGGATTGGATAATGCTTACACAATTGCCAGTTTAATGGCTCTTTGAATTTTAAATTCAAACTGGTTTACATTTTCCTTCTATTCATTGTGTGAAAGGATTTGAGTTTGTGCTTTGGACAATAATGAAAGCATAGATGATCTATGGAGGTAAATGAAACAAAAAACTTGAACGACATACAAAGTTCATTTTATCTGTAGGAACCACACATTCATGGCATGGTTGGAAGCAATTGCTGAGAGGCATAAGACGGTTTTCTAGTCATTGCAAGAATTATTCTTTATTTTGTATTTGGGGAGGGGGGGGGGGGGGGTGGAGGAGTGGAACCTGATGAATAATATAATATGAGTCTCTTTGTTACTTTCATATTTGGTCGACATTTGAGGCCCACTGAAATATATGCAGTTAATTATTTCTTTGGTTCTCTTTCCTACTAAATTCTATGTAATTTAGTTAAGCTGTTAACTTACGATTAACGAGTGTCTTGCAGTGAATGTACCGAAAACAGAAGGATGCACATTCATTTCATTTATAAGCTTGTTGATTTTTAAGTGCACTAACGTAGGCATCTAAAGTCATGCTTGAGCTTGGCATTTTTATCATCTTATGTTCTGTGGCAGGATGTTCTTAGAAACTTCACCAATAAAGCAAAGAATAAAACCTTTGGTAGGGGTTCCATGCACGATAGTCAGGCGACAGAAGGTCTTGCTGAACTCAATTTTGTATAACCATTGTTTACACGATCCTTCCTGCCTTGTTAAGAGATGAGCACTCATGTTTTTTTCTTTCTCTTCTTCTAATTATTATCAATTAATGGTTTTCCAGTGCCCCCACGTAGCATTACACAATCTCCTCCCGTTAGGAATGTAAGCATGCTTCACTATTTTGCTATAGATTTCTGCTAGCATGGTCAATAGTTTTTTTTTAATTGATTTAGTGGTTGATTTGAAATTCTGTAGCAGAATACCAATGTTGGTGCTGCAGTTGGACTCCCCTTATATGCAAAGGATGTTGTTGATGACATTGGAAAATTATGTGAGTTTAAATTTGGTAGTTATTGTCATTGGCGTCAAGAACACAGAGAAGAAATGAAGGATTCTATGGTGAAAAAGTTGAAGGATCAATTATTTGTGGCTAGAGCATTCTATCCTAGTATTGCAAAACTTCCAAGACAGGATAAGTTGTCTCGGGAATTGAAACTAAATATTCAAGAGCTAGAACGTGTTCTTAGTGAAAGTACTACAGATGTTGATCTTCCACCACAGTAAGTGATAACTACCTTTTCATGATCACCCCATTTTCCATCCTTGTCTTGTCATGTCATATATATCAAAACTGGCTTGTAACATGATGTATAATTCTCCTTTCTTCAGGCACATTGCATTTGCCTTTTTTTCTAGAACTGTATTTTTTTTCCTCTTTTGGAATTATGTTAGCTGCAGAAAACTTAGAAAGCCTTCATGATTAGTGTTTATACATTCACATGTTTACTTATTAAAAGATGTTTTAGATTTTCGCTTCTGTAAATGCTTTTGGTTTTTCTTTTGGGTGCTGTATATCCAAGCTCTATAGTATACCACTACTGGTTTCTTTAGACTCACTCTGATTATAACTTCTTTTTGGTTTATGTGGTATTCCAAGCCCTAACAATGTTCTTTTGGGCTTATGTTCCTTTCTTTGTTTTTTCCGTTTAGTTCTGCTTGACCTTGTTATTATATATTGCTTGGTTATGATAGTTTTGTGCAATTCTTGACACATGGTTTATTTTCATTTTTCTAGATTTTTAGTACTGACCTTCTTGGAAAGCTTGAGTTTTTGGCCAAGCTGCTGTGACAAGTAACATTTAAAATACTCAGACAATTGCATGTGGGAGTTAAAAATACTTGTATGAGAATTTTAGACAGAAGGTTCTGCTTGAAACCTTATTTCTTCTTTTGCTCTGGATGAGGACAGGCAGACCTTTTCATTTGCAACTTCGTGATTAGCTTGATTTTCCCATCTGTATACAATCACTCGTTAGGTCTTTTGGCAGACAGTGATCAAGGCAACCTGTTCTCATATGTTTCTGCAAGTACTATGGACTATTATAAGATATTTTCTCATTACGTGTTCAACACACTAAGAACAAAATTATTTCATTAGGATTGCTAAGAAGTTACAGAGGATGGAAGCTGCAATAGCCAAAGCCAAATTATTTCATGTGGAGTGTAACAACGTTGACAAGAAATTGAGACAAATATATGATATGACTGAGGACGAAGCTAACTTCCACATGAAACAGAGTGCCTTCCTCTACCAACTTGCAGTCCAGACTATGCCAAAGAGTCTTCACTGCCTGTCAATGAGACTGACAGTGGAGTATTTCAGATCTCCTCCTAACGATATGAAGCTCTCTATGGCTGAAAAATACACAGATCCTATGTTGCACCACTATGTTATATTCTCCAATAATGTGCTCGCCTCATCAGTAGTAATCAACTCAACTGTTATGCATTCAAAAGTATCTTTCAAACATTCTACCAGTCCTATTTGACTTCTCAATTTTCATTACTTTTATTCATAACACTGATTTGACTATCCTGCTATGTTTCAGGAAAGTGTGAATCAGGCGTTTCATGTGCTTACAGATGAACAGAATTATTTTGCAATGAAACTATGGTTTCTTAGAAATACTTACAAGGAAGCCACAGTTCAAGTGTTGAACATTGAAAGTCTTAAGCTGGACAACCATAGCAAAGCAACTCTGTTGCATCTTTCCCTGCCTGAGGAGTTTCGTGTTTCCTTCCACAGTGTTGATAGTCCACTTATGGCCCCTATTAGAACAGAATACATGTCTAGTTTTTCTCACTCACACTATCTTCTCCCCAAGATATTCCAAAATTTGAATAAAGTTGTGGTTCTTGATGATGATGTTGTTGTGCAGCAAGATTTGTCAGCACTATGGAGCCTCGACATGGGAGGGAAAGTTAATGCCGCTGTGCAGTTCTGCTCATTGAGGTTGGATCAACTAAAAAAATATTTGGGTGAGAACAGTTACAATAAGAATTCTTGTGCATGGATGTCTGGATTGAATGTAATTGATCTGGCAAGGTGGAGAGACTTAAATCTTACGGAAACTTTCCAAAGGTTGGCACAGGAGGTGAGTAATGTTGAATTTCATTTGATATGTTGTTATGTTTGGAATCACTTGTGGTTTGGCCATGCCAAAGCTTAATTTTTTGTGAGCCATGAAGAATGTCTGACCCTTTTATTTCAAACTAAACTTGCAGATGACCACGCGTGAAGAATCAGTTGAAGCGGTTGCATTACGTGCAAGCTTGCTCAGCTTTGAGGGCTTAATTTATGCTATTGATGGTGCTTGGATTCTGTCTGGACTAGGACATGACTACGGAATTGATATCGAAGCCATTTCAAAAGCTGCAATTTTGCACTATAATGGTAACATGAAACCTTGGCTTGAGCTGGGAATTCCAAAATATAAACATTATTGGAAGAAGTTTTTGAGCCGAGAAGATCAGTTCTTGAGTGAGTGCAATGTAAATTCCTAGTGAACTGATGGTGGAAATCAACTTTCAAACTTCAGATCTATAAGGGGCTCAAGAAGTGAGGATTCAGTTTTTTGTTTGCCAAGAAATTGTTTCCCATCTAGGTTTTGCAGAAAGTATTGGGCTGCACGGAAGGGATGGCAATGACGATTTCCACGATAAAATAGTTCATTTTTTCAGTAAATAGGAGCTCCTGAATATTTATTCACTTTCTGGCAGAGCGGAACAGGTTTGGTTCGCTCTTGACTGCTACAGTTGCTATTCATGGGCATTTGAGGTGTGAATGAAGATTTGATGAACAACGCAGGGAATGATACGAAGATCTTATTCTCTGCTTCTTTTGCTTGACGAAGTGAACGAGTGGAGTGGAGGAAGCCATAACAAATTCTCTGTGGGCAACAAGATTGCAACTGTATGTTTCTTCCAAGTGGATTCACTTGTCATGATGATGTATGATGTATACCTGTTGACTTGAAAGCAAGTAATGTCTCGTCTTTGATTAGAAAAAAGAAAGAAAGAAGAGGAAGTAATGTCTCTGAAGAGGAAGTAATGTCTCTTCTTTCGGTGTTGACTCTTCCTTCGAGGCCTTGTTTATCTGATTTGAGTGAGTCTTTTATTAGGTCATGATACCATTAATGGATTAAATTTTCTGTTGTATTTGTAGACTAAATTCACATAAATATATAGGATTTTGGTTAGTGTGTTAAAATGTCAAAACGTTAATAATTTTTTAAGATAGTTGAATCGGAATAATTCTAACTAAACATGATGAAAAATAAGATTTGTAAATAGTATTCCTAAAATATATATCTACCCTTCTATATAGAAAGTTGAGAAAGTGTTTCGAATTTTTGCCCCTATATTGCACTCTTTATTTGTCAAAAGAGTAATGTTGGGCACCAGCCGGAAGTCGCAGCACATCTTTCAGAATTTTTTTTTTCTTCAACTCAACACGGTGTGTTGAGGATGTAGGCTGTAACAAATATTTTTCCTTGTCAAAATGCAGACCCACCCGTGTTGACAGCCGCACAAATATATCAAATCTCCAAGCCAGTTACTTGTCGGTGCCAACGGTTTTGTTTTGAAAAATTCGCTCGACATACTCGCATCACATAATTTTTTAATTTTTTTTTATCTTATTAAATATGTGGTGTATAAATTATAAATAAAAAAACTCAATTAATTCAGAAAGAATTAAACAAAAAAAAAAAAGTATAGTTTGTGGCATGTGAAGATGATGAGTAATAAAACTTGCTAAAATTTAGTTAATATGTCCATTCAAATCGTCACGTTGGATTAAATATTGGTGTGTAAATTTGATTATGAGCTAAGTAGCACAACAAATAACATTAATTTAGCCAAATGGATTTTATATTATTGTTTTCTAAATATAAAATCTATTTGGCTAAATAATGTAATTTGAGGAGGATGTCAAATTTTTAATTTATTTCGTTGTTTTTAAAAAAAATGAAAATAAAAAATAAAACTAATTTGATGGATTTAATATATGCATTGAAAAACATATTATAATATAAAAAATAATATTTTATTATTATAGAGAAAATGATAACTAATTCAACGAAGGTTTTATTTTAAATATGTCAATTGTTTAACCAAAAATTGCCTAATGCCTAAACCAATGACAATGCTTAGCCGAACACACATTTCACGCCTAAGATGAGCCAAACACAAATTTCACATCTCACATAGGGTTAAGCCTAGCGGTCTTGAGGAATCGACAGCCACACAGCGTAACCCTTATCCCGTCCAATCTTATAGAAGAGGACCTTCTTTCCTCCAGCGAACGCTTGACATACGGACCTTTCTTCCCTCCAACGGTCACAAGAAATCAGCAGTCCCTTGTCCATGGTTGTGTTTCCGCTTCTCCACGTCTTTGCAGCCGCATTGGTCACGTCTGTTAGTTGTAGCTCCCTTCCTGAGCTACCTACGACAAGCCTTGCACAAAATGGCTCAATATGGCCATCCATTCTTCTCAGCTACTGTAACAAGTAGTAGGAGAGAGAGAGAGAGAGAGAGAGAGAGAGAGAGAGAGAGAGAGAGAGAGAGAGAGAGAGAGAGAGAGAGAGAGAGAGAGAGAATTCAAGAATTTTATATTCAGGATAATTGTTCAGATGACTCCCTACAGAGATAGAGCCTCTAATAATAAGTGGAACACCTCTAACCGTTTCCACAGAGTATCGGCCAATAGTTAGCAACCACAAACAATTGAATAAAAAAAGGGTAAAATTGACATAACAAGCCTAAACTATTAATGGTCGTATAAAGCCTTATAGGAATTAAAAGTAATGAGTGAGCCCGTGGCCCACAACCCAGTAGATTTTGGTCTTCCACCTCTAAGCGCTGAGCCCATCTGTGTCCTATCCCACGAACGGCCCAATGCGTGTGACAAAGCCCTCCCGTTAGAACACATTTCCCACAATGTGTATGTAGGCTTCCATTAGCTCCCCGTAGGGCTCCCAGGTTGCGTCCTTCGCTAGCTGCCTTTGCCATTGGATCAGAAGCTCCACCACGAGTAAGTTTTTCGATTTCTTCATCCTTCTAGCAATTACTTCTTCTGGTTTTGGTTTGATTACTCCATCCGTGTCGATTGGGGGTAGGGTTTGAAGTTCCACCGTGCCTTGCCCCAATGTCTTTTTGATCTGTGAAATGTGAAACACAAGTTGTATAGAGGAGGAAGGGGTAGCTCTAATTTGTAAGCTAGTTCCCCAATTTTTGGTGTGATCTGGTATGGACCGTAGAATCTAGGAGAGAGCTTCAGGCTTTGGCAATTGGCCACTGAGTGCTGCCTATAGGGTTGAAGCCTTAGGTAAACCCACTCCCCCACCTCGAGTTGTTGTTCCTCTCTCTTAAGGTCAGCATATCTCTTCATTCGATCTTGAGCTCTTTGGAGATTATGCATTAGCAACTGTAGGATTTGGTCTCTGGACCTTAAATCCTCTTCCACAACTTCAACTTTAGTGGTTCCAGGGGTATAGGAAGGAGTTTGGGAGGGGTATAACAGTGTAAGGCCTCAAAATGGGTGATGCTTGTAGAAGAGTGGTAGGTGGTGTTATACCACCACTCCACTAGAGGGATCCAATGGACGCAAACTTTTGGTTTATCGCACACAAAACACCTTAGATAATTCTCTAGGCATTTGTTCATAGCCTCATTCTGACCATCAGTTTGAGGATGGTATGAGGTGCTGAGCGCAAGCTGAATTCCCTATATTCTGAAGAGCTCCTACCAAACAAGCTTGTGAAAATACTCCCTCTATTTGAGACAATCGATTGGGGCATGCCATGTAACCTTAAAATTAGTTTAACAAAGAGTTGGGCCATTGTCTTGGTTGAGAAAGGGTGATTTATAGGGGAGAAGTGAGCATACTTAGTAAGGCGATCCACAACCACCCAGACATAGTTAAACCCCTGGAACTTAGGCAATTATTCCACAAAGTCCATGGTACTATATAGACAAGGTTGAGAGGGAACTGGGAGGGGTTGTAGTAGCCCATAGGGGTGTAATCAGTTTGATTTGGTCCCATTTTGGACTTATTTTAAAACCGAACCGTTATATAATGGTTTTAAGATTTGAAGAACCGATACCGTACCAGTTACATCCCAAAGCCGGTACTTCTGGTTTTACTGGTTTTGGTCTAGTTTTTCCCGTATATATATAGTATATATAATATAGTATATAATAATATAGTGATAATATATTGTAGTATATTATAATATATATTTTAATTGTATTATAGACTATAAAACCGGTATCAGACCGAACCAAACCCGGTACCACCGGTTTTGCCCAGTTTGGTTTACCGATTCACTGGTTTTTTTTTTTCACTCCTAGCAGCCCACTTGGCTTGGACTGATATGCTTTGACTCTTTGACACACCCCACATTTCCTTATAAACTTCTTTAGTTCTAATATTAGCCCAGGCCAATAAAACTCCTTCTTGACCCTGTGAAGGGTCTTATCATAACTAGAATGTCCCCCTAAGGGCCCATTGTAAATGTCTATAGCACTTTCTGTTTAGAATTCCCATGCTCAGCAACAAACAACCTCTTCTTGTAATCGAGTAGGTTCCCTTTCACTATGAAATTTTGAGGCAACTGCTTGTAAACTGCTCAAGTAACTTAGTTGCATAGGGGTCCTACTTGTACCCCTCTTTGACCTCATCCCACCATTCAATTGTGGGAATAGATAAGATTGCAATAATCATGCTCAGCTCTTGTTTAGGGGTCTCATACTTCCTAGGTAAGGCATTAGCAACACCATTTTCTACCACTTTCTTGTATTCCACCCTTATGTCATACCCCAGAAATTTGGACACCCATTTTTGCCGTAGGGGTGTTCCTACCTTTTGCTCAAGTATGAGTTTTGAACTTTAATGATCTATTTTGACAATAAACATTTGTCTAGTGAGATAGGGTCTCCACTTATGTATGGCAGCCACTAAAGCATATAGTTCTTTCTCATAAGTAGACCAAGCTAGTATTCTTCCCTTGAGGGTCTGACTGAAATAAGTAATGAGCCTATTTTTCTACATCAACACAGCCCTAATAACCTTCCCTAAAGTATCACACTCGATCACAAAGGGTTGGGTAAAATCAGGCAGTGTTAGTACAAGGGGTTTTGTGATTGTTTCTTTCAATTTAATAAAGGTCTCTTTAGCTTCTGGGGTCCACACAAACTAGTTTTTCTTCAACAAACTAGTTAAAGGGCAATCAATGCTCCCATAGCCCTTAATAAATTTTCTGTAGTACCTTTGTGAGGCATAGGAAGCCCCTGAATCCCTTGAGTGATATAGGAAAAGGCCACTCTTCCATTGCTTTAATCTTCTCAGGATTTTCCCTTACCCCTTAAGCTGGTATTAAATGGCCCAAATAAGCCACTTCAACACAAGCAAACTTGCATTTAGAAGCCTTAGCTAGCAAGTGGTGCTACCTTAGTGTTCTCAAAGTCACTTTCAAATGTTGTAAGTGATTTTCTGCTTTTTCTATTGTACACTAAAATGAAATCAAAGAAAACCAGGATAAATCTTCTCAAATAAGGCCTAAATATTTCATTCATTTGGCTTTGAAAAGTCGATGGGAGCATTAGTTAACTCAAAGGGCATAACTCGGAATTTATAATGGCTCTCATGTGTCCTAAAGACCGTTTTGGGAATATCATTTTTTTTTACGTTGATCTGGTGATAACCAGATTGTAGGTCTAGTTTTGAGAAGACTTTTGCCCCACTAAGCTCACCCAACAACTCTTCAACTACAGGGATTGGGTATTTGTCCTTCATAGTGACTTTATTAAGTACCTTGTAATCCACACACATCCTCAAAGAGCCATCGACCTTTCTTACTAACTGCACCAGGGAAGAGTAGGGGTTTTGGTTTGGCTGGATCACAACCGTCCTCAGTAATTCCTAGACAATTTTCTCAATTTTATCTTTCTGAAAGTATGGGTACTTATAGGGCCTCACTGACACATGAAATGTGTTGGGTAATAGGGTTATAGAGTGGTCGTGTGTTCTGCTAGGTGGTAGGCCTTAGGGCTTTCCAAACACATCATAAAAATCCTTTAAAAGTCCCTTAACAGATTCAGGGATCTGTTCTAACTCATGGGATTTCTCTTTCTCAATGAGTTGTAATCACACTTTTTTTTTAATTTTATTTTATTTATGAAGGCCCCCTTCTTCAATAGTGAGGGAGGGACTTAGTCCTTTCAACTAGACATCTTTGTTCCACAGTATTGGCCCCAACTCTCTCAACCATTGCATCCCTAACACCATATCACAACCAGATAAAACCAGTACATGTACTTCAGTCATAAGTTCAACTCCCTACAATTTAAACTTCAGCTTAGGGCACCTTCCTTCACTAGAGATTTCTTCCCCATTGGCCACCTTGACCTTCACCCTTTCCTTCCCATGAACTGAGATGTTTCCTTTCCCTAATACTGAAGGGTTTTAAGAAGTTATGGGTACTGCTCGAGTCTATCAGTACCACTACTGCTTGATTTTCCACCTTCCCTTTAATCCTCGTTTTCTTAAAATTTTGGGATCCCACTAAGGCATGGAGTGAGATCTCTGGTTGGTTTTCTTTCAAATGCAGGTTCATAAACTCTTCCTCCACTGGGTCATCAATCTGTCCAGTTTCTTCCCCACTTCATCTTCCACTTCCTCAATTAAAAACAATTTGGGGTTAGGACATATGTGGTCAGGATTCCACTTGGAATCACAGTAGTAACAAAGTCATTTTTCTCTCCAATCTTTTATTTGGTTCTGGTTTATCTTTTGTAGTGGGACCAAGGCTTTTGAAGGTCCTTTTGGGGCTATGGTGTGATTCACAAATTGGTGTTTTGAAGCTCTCAGGGAAGGGCAGGATCCCTTTATAATTTCTTTTTGTCACCCCAAAATGTTCTTCCTGGATTTTTGCCAAGTTGTAGGCAATTATCAGATTGTTGGGCTTAAACATTATCACTGGTAATCTTATTTCATCCCTCAATCCACTAAAAAAAATAACTGAGCTTGTACGACTCGGATAACCCTCGAAGTCTATTTGAGAGAGCTTCAAACTAAGAATTATATTCCTCCACTGTTCCAGCTTGTTTCAGTCTTGTCAAGGCCTCCATAGGATCATAATATGAACTAGGGCCAAACCTAGTTAAAAGAGCTTGGCTCAATCCTTCAACCCTTGGGGTCTTCCCCACTAAAACTTAGGAAATCAATACGTACAAACCTTGGCATGCAGGTTCCCAAGCTCACGTTGATGGTGCTGGTTTGAAACTTCCCCATCTGATGAGTGGTGGTTCTTCCTCTACAACTCAGCTCTCAATGCTGCTATATGTTGCATCATTGAGTCTGAGTGCATTTAGAGCAAAGATCTTAGTATCAACAGTTTTGAACTGTGAATCAGTGGACCTTGTGAGATTCACTAAGCCTTCCTGCAGCGGGCTCATGCGTGTGCCTTCAGCCATTGTCACATTTTAGAGATCGAAATCTCTGATACCAATTGTAACAAATAGCAATAGAAATATAGTAGAATTTGTAATGCAATGTAGCTCACTTAGAGGGAGGGAGGGAGGGAGAGATAGATAGAGAGAGAGAGAGAGAGAGAGAGAGAGAGAGAGAGAGAGAGAGAGAGAGAGAGAGAGAGCCTCTAATAATAAGTGGAAGACCTTTAACGGTTTGCATAGAACGTCATCCAATAGTTGGCAAACACAAACAACAAAATAAAAAGGGTAAAATCGTCATAACATGCCTAAACTATTAATGACCGTATAATGCCTTATAGGAATTAAAAGTAATGAGTGAGCCCATGGCCATAACCCAGCAGATGCCAGTCTTCCACCTCTAAAGGCTGAGCCCATCTGTGTCATGGCCCATGAACGACCCAATGCGTGTGACAGCTACTCCCAAAGCTCCATCGATGCGTTTTATACAACAGTACTGCTATATACAACAGTAACGTGGCAGTTGCCACGTCAGTCGATTAAAAAAAAAAAATCAAAATCCAGAAACAATACCAAACGCGGGAAGAGGAATTCATTTCATTTTCACTACGTTTGAAGAAACCAGAGCCCCAAACCATTCTCTAGCTGCGCGCGATCTTCGATCCCTCCCACGGTCTTCTCTGCTCGATTTGAAGGCTAATTTTCATCTGCATTTTTGGGTAAGAGTTCTTCTTCTTCATCTGTTTGTTGTTGGGTTTTTATTTTCCTGGGTTGAGGTCTCTGCCGTTCTCTTTGGGTTGCTGAAGTCCTTTTTGTTTGTATGTGAAAAATCTGTGCTTAAGAATCTGTTGGTGTATGAACCACATTAAAGGATGTTTGTCTTCATCGTTACTTGTATCTCGTAGCGCTTCAAACCTGAAAGCTATCCTAATTTAATTTAATAAATTTAATAAATGAATGAATCCCAGTAATGGTTACCTCACTTGATCAGTACAGCCTATTTTGATTTAATAATCTCAGAAGAAAAAGGGTCTCATTCGAAATTAAGTTGGGATGTTATTTGGAGATTGTCATTTTTAGGAATAGGGTCTCATTCGTACACGGCAGCAAGCGAATGATGCATTAAAAGCAATGAATGGAGAGATAACAATTAAGGAGTACAAACAATAAGTAAATCTCAAACTAACTCTGTATTATTTTCAGAATTTTGCTTATGTTTTTGTGGGTGAATGAGGCATGTGTCCACTGTCCATGGTGTTCTATTTGATGGCAGAAGCATTTTGTATTTTTTGCATAAAAGATATGTTTTTCCTAATTTTATGCAAGTTTGTTTATCTCCCCTTCAAAAATCTTTCACCATTTAGTCAAAGTAATTTATTTTTGAGATGTAACCCAAGTACACAGGAGGCATATCTCTTTTGTATACTTCATTAATCAACAATCAATAAAGTTCACATTTGCTTATTGGGAAAAAAAATTATTAATTAACAAGAAATTGCTATGAATTTCTCTTAGTAATTTCCTTATGAAAAAAAAAATCATGATGATATAGTAGTAATTCCCCACCCCCCCAACCCATCCCCCACCTTAGCTTCTTGGAAATGAAAACCAATTAGACTTGAAGTTGAGGATCCATCCCACAAGATGCTTTCAAATATAAAAGAATATAATAATTTCTATCTAGAGTCCTGTTTCATTCTTTCATAATTGTAATTGTAATGATGAAATCTAGACTGCGAGACACCATTGAGGAATTGCGGCGTTCATTGCAACCAAAAGAGAGTGTTCTGAAGGCTTTGCAACAGTCGCTATTGGAGAAGGAACAGGCATGCATATCATGGAAATGGCTGAAAAGTTTTTGCTTTCCCAGATGTATAATCCTCTGCATGTTCATGTGTGTTTATGCATGTGGATATATCTGCTATGTAATGTTTCTGTTTAAGGACTTTGTTGGATATGTACCTTGGCTACTATTCTTTTTTGGACCAAATAATAGAACCTCGGGTCTTTCTTCAATTTATGTGCTAGTGCTTTATACTACCTCGGGTATATCTTCAATTTAGGTGCTAGTGCTTTAAAAAAAAGATCAATTGGAATGATTGGAACATAATCTGAAGCTTTGAGCATGCCCTTTTAATCTTTTGCGCAAGAATATAATTTGAATAATTGTTAGTTTCAACACCCATAAATACTTTTGCATGATAGTTTAATTTTTTTCCAGCTATAAAAACCCACATGTTGAATGTCAATTGGCTGTCTTGATAATTTATACTAATTTTCAGAATGGAAAACCGGAAAGAACAGCCAACTACGCAGACATTATCTAGCTCAAATCCCCCATCCGAGGTATGTATGTTATATGATTTAATATATCAACAACATTTGTATTGTTGACTCGATATTTTTTTCCAAAATACATCAATAACTTTATCTAATAACATGTTAGGCCATACCATCAACGGCACCAAACATTCCAAATTACATGCCTGGTTATTTTGGACCAGTGCCTACGTGGTCACCGACTTTTCTACCATATCCAGTTGGCAACCCATTTCAACATATCATGGAACCTCTGACTCCTATCAGCAATACAAGCTCCGCCACAAGCAGAGTAGTTGGTTCTGAGGATAATAGACCTGATGATGGGGAAACTGAAGCGCCATGTGGATCTCCACGAGATGAAGAATGTACTGAGGATAGACCAAGTCCTACAGAACCTGATCATGATGATACAATTGAGGAGCCAAAGTCGGGAATGAAGTTTAATTCCTTTGAAGATTTATTAAGTTATTATAAGGAATATGGTAAGAAATGTGGGTTTGGGATGATGACAAAATGGACCGAGAGGGGAGAAGATGAGTCTGTTAGATATGTCACCCTTGCTTGTGCTCGCGGTGGGAAGGCCCGGAATAGGACGTTGAATGTTGCTAACCCACGTCCGACAGGGAAAACTGAATGTAAGGCAAAGATTAATTCCTTAAGGCAAGATGGTGTGCTTTGGTTGACGACAGTACATAATATCCATAACCACGGCCTCAGTCCAAAGAAATCTCACTTTTTTCGATGTAATAAAGAAGTTAGTGATGCTGTAAAAAGGGTCCTCGATACAAATGATTTGGCTCGCATCCGAACGAATAAGAGTTACGGATCTCTTGTTGTTGGCGCGGGTGGATTCGAGAACCTCCCATTTTTGGAAAAGGATTGTCGTAATTATATTGACAAGGCCAGACATTTACGACTTGGAGCAGGTGGTGCTGGAGCGCTTCGAGATTACCTTTTACGGATGCAGTACAAAAATCCTGGGTTCTTTTATATGATGGATATAGATGATGAGGGGAGGTTAAAGAACGTCTTTTGGGCAGACCCCCGTAGTAGAGCAGCGTACCAAGATTTTGGTGACGTGGTCACATTCGACACCACGTACCTAACGAATCGATATGGGATGCCCTTTGCACCATTTGTTGGTGTAAACCACCATGGACAGTCAATTTTGTTGGGGCAGGCTTGATTTCCAGTGAGGATACCGAGACCTTTGTGTGGTTATTCGAGACATGGTTGCAATGCATGGATGGTATCGCTCCGAAGGCTATTATCACTGATCAGGATAGAGCGATGAAAAATGCAATCGCTCTTGTTTTCCCAAAAACCCGGCATAGATTTTGTCTTTGGCATATACTAAAGAAAGTCCCCGAGAAGCTTGGCTCATATAGTTCGTACAAAACTGGGATGAAAAATGCATTGATGAAATGTGTCTATGACACCCAACTTGTTGATGAGTTTGAGAAATGTTGGGATCAGTTGATTAACACTTACAACTTACATGAGAATGCGTGGTTGCAAAGCCTATATGTTGAGCGTGAACATTGGGTACCGACATTTCAGAAGGAGTGTTTTTGGGCTGGAATGAGTACAACGCAGCGAAGCGAGAGCATGAATGCATTTTTTGATGGTTATGTTCATGCTAGGACAAACTTGAAGGAGTTTGTAGACCAATTTGATAATGCCTTGAAAAAAAAGATTGAGAATGAAAATCTTGCAGACTTCCAGTCATTTAATGCCACAATCCCCTACATATCTAGATCTCCGATTGAAAAGAGGTTTCAAGAGTTGTACACGAATGCTAAATTTAAGGAAGTTCAGATTCAAGTCAACGAGATCATTGACTTGAATCCAAAGTTACATAAAAGTGGTGGTGCAGTAAAAACATATATGGTAGAGGATGAAATTTGTTTGGAAGAGTTCACTAAGCCGGTTACCCATTTTGTGAACTTTAGTGGCGAAGATGCAGTTGCAAAGTGCTCTTATGGATTATTTGAGATGAGGGGGATATTGTGTCGGCATATTTTGGCCGTATTCAAGTGTAACGATATTAAATTTTTGCCAGAAATGTACATTTTAGATCAATGGAGAAAAGATATTAAAAGACAATACACATTAATCCACAGCAGCTACGATGGAGGGGAACAACGGGCAGATTGTAATAGATATTCAAGTCTTTTAAATATCTGTTATCAGATGATTACTCTCGCATCAGGTTCGAGAGAGCATACTGAGGATGCGAGTACTAAGTTATATGCAATGATTGATTTGTATCGTACCAATCAAGAACCCCCATTGATGACTCAAATTGGTTCCAATGTTGATAGTACGGCAAAGGACACTACGGTTGGTGGTTCTAGGGAAGTACGTAGTCCGCGTGTTGTGTGAGGTAAAGGTAGACCTCCATCTCTAAGGAGAGCATCCAGGATGGAGATAGATATGCAAAAAGCTAAAGCAAAGACCAAGAAAGCACCAGCAAAGGGGAAGCGTAAAGAGGTGATGATATTGTCATAGCTGTTTTTTATTTATATTTTGTTGACGAAGAAAATGAGTTAATATAATTTTGTTTCTTAAATAATTATTAGTGGGATAGAGGAGATACCCAAGTCGCGGATAGAGGAGATACACCAACCGTAGAAGTATGCAGGAATTTATTTGGCCCTTCTGAGATGGTATATTAACAAACTTATATATAAACTTATTACAAATTTCCATTATTTCGTTATATATTTACGTTTGATTTCTAGCAGGCTGTTCCAGAAAGAGAAAGCGTGGCTATAGATGTTACTGGAACCCAACCCCGAGAGCACTTTCTGATGCAGAGTCAAGAAAGCGTAAGTGGTTCATAGCTTTTTTCCAAGTTTATAGATGTTACCTGAAAAATATATTTTGTTATTTATTCTTTACAGATTCAATTTGGATTAGATGGATCACAACCGTTGCAATGATGGGTTCCTCGTGCAACATTTTGTATATTGAATGTATTGTAGGGGTGCTAAGAATCTGTTCACTGTCCCCTTCTTGTGTTCTGTTAACAATCCCTTGGAAAGTCAGATATACATAACAATATCAAATACAAAACAAAAATAGAGAAAACAACTCCAAATGCATTTCTGAAGCAATCTGTGTCAATAAGCATTCTCAACCAAAAAATGGAGAAAATAGAGAAGTGGATTATTTCTGAAGCAATCTGTCCAAATGCATTACTGAAGCATTCTGAACCAATCAGCATTCAAAAATGAAAAACCAAAAACATTACTTCAGCATTCTGAACCAATAAGCATTCTGAACCAAACAATGGAGAAAACAACTCCAAACAGTGTTGCTTTATCCATTCCCATATAACTGAAATTCATATATTTACATAAAGTACAAAATCCAATACTTATATACTAACACTAGGTAGCAATTAAATTACTTATAAACTACCAAATAAAATGCAACGACAAATAAAAAAGCCCAAAACACCCGATGTAGTGTGCGTCCCCGCCTCATTACAGTTTCTTGTTCCAGAAGCACCTTCTCTCTTGTAGATACCACTATCTCTCTATTCAATACCACCAGCTCTCTCTTCTCGATTTCATCCACTCTTTTACGGAGCTCAGTCTTCATCTTTTCCACATCGTCCAGCATCTTCTCGACCTCCTTCTCCCTCCTTAACAGATCATTGTTTCTTTCTTGAAGATGGAACTCAATCTCTTGATTACTATCTGCCCACTTGAAAAATTTACAATATGGTAATCCTTGGAAAATGCAAATTCACAAATGTTACATGTTGAACATATTCATCAATATAATTTACAAATGTTGTAACTACAACTAATGTAGTTATTACCTCTGTATTGTACTTTGGACACCCTAAGAAGGGTCGTCCTGGATTTCTTGGAGTACTTGAATATCTCAATGTGGCATCGACCTTACAGAAGCAATGTGCTTGTCCCAAAGTACGTTTTGCAAACGATGAAGAAGACATTGATGATGATGACGACGACGACATTCTAACATGATGTTTTATAAATTGTAAAAGGAAGTTTCAACCAAAGAGAAGCTGCACTGCAGCAGGACACTCACAGTGGCAGTACAACCTATTCACAGCAGCACTACATGACAGATGAATTGATAACACCATTTTTCCTTCACTCTACTACTCATTTTGTTCAAACCTCTCACAGAATGCAGCATGTAATGGAAATGGACATATGAAAAATGGGAATTATTAGAGTGAGCTGCCACTTGACAGCAATGTGGAAATGCATGGCTTAAAAGAGAAGCTGCACTGCAGCAGGACACTCACAGTGGCAGTACAACCTATTCACAGCAGCACTACATGACAGATGAATTGATAACACCATCACAGATGATGAAACTATAAACCAACACAAGCATAACACCATCAACCTCTAATTATATAATTAAATTACAAACAACACCACCACTTGAGAACAAGCACTTCCAGAATATCCTTACCCACGAAATTCATAAACTCAGAACAACAATACGAAACAAAAACCTCAAACAAATTAGGAAACCACGAATCAGTTTCTCTTCATAAAAGAGAAACTCACAATACTAACCAAATACGATAAAATCCCAGATATAGAAACTGTCAATCTACAATAGAATGCTGCAGATATCAAAACTTGAAAAATGCAACCTTACCTGGGAGCCAAACTGTGTTGCTAGTGGAAGTGAGGGTATGAGTTACGTTTCGGGTTAGCGTTAGGGTTTCGGGTAGGGGGTAAGGTATTCGGGTTGGGGTTAGGGTTAGGGTTTCGGGTTAGGGTTGGGGTTGGGGTTAGGGTTAGGGTTAGGGTTTCGGGTTGGGGTTGGGGTTGGGGTTTCGGGTTGGGAGTAGGGTTTCGGGTTAGGGTTAGGGTTTCGATTTGGGGGTAGGGTTTCGGGTTAGGGTAGGGTTTCGTTTGTTTGTGGGAAGGGGATTGAGAGGTGGGTGGAGAAGACGAAGGGTTGGACCGGGCTTCGTGGAGAAGACAAAGAGATTTCATCTTCGGGCATCGTGGGATTTCGTCGGTTCGTTTCTTGGGTTGATGGAGACACAACGATGTGTCTGAAAACCCAGTGAGATGATTTCAAGGGATGTGAATGGAACCACAGCGATGAATCTACGATTTCAAGGGACGATTTCAAGTGAGACGATTTCTTGGCTTCGTGGCGAAGACGAAGAGATTTCTCTTCGTGCTTCCTGGGATTTCGTGGGTTGATGGAAATCTAGCTTTCGTGGGTCGTGGCTTCGTTGCGAAGATGAAATCTACGTTTATTCTCAGACGAAGACGAAATCTAGGGGAGAAATTAGGGCTTGGAGCATATGAAAGGGAATCGTGGAAGAGAGTGTCGTGGAAGAGAGTGTTTCGAGGAAGTGTGAGTTTGAAATGAGGGAGACTGGATGAGGGAGACGAGGACCCCATTGAAGACCCAAAAAAACTTAAAGCAAAAACGACGCCGTTTATTTTGCCACGTTGGACGCAAGGCCGCGGCGAGGACGCGAGGCCGGTTGTCCCCAGCATTTCTCACAATCATTGTCATTTCACATTCGGTTGTGTTCTCTGTTGTTGCTATTCTCGCTGCACCGATTTGTCTCGCATCCCTCGGGAAGTAAAAAATCTGAAACCCCTGCTTGAGGTTAGCTCTGTTGTCTAATTTCTTGCTTGTTTGGTCTTTTCCTTCTCTCAATTAGTGTGAAATGCGAATGCGGTTTGGCCCGATTGTTGTGTAGATGTTTTGGATTAGGTTACATTTAGATTGCAACTAAAGAAAAGGTGCAAAACTATGAGACTCATTATGCCGTTTGGCTCGATTGTTGTATAGATGTTTTGGATTAGAAATCCATGCAAATTAAAATTATTTATTAATAAACCAACAGTTCAAATGGAAGCTCCAACTAGACTATATGAAGACATATCAAGCCACAAATAGCTTGAAGAGTACTTGTTTGCTCTTTCAGTTTTGCTATGGTTTTTTAGATGTTTATTGGATATTGGTTGCTTTAGATCCCAAGGCCTTGAATTTAATGTTTTCTGTTTGTATATGTAGTGTTGTGTAGTTGCATTTCAACGGTTCTATGTTAAAGATTTTGACAATCTAATGTAGGGAATTTATGCTTGCGTGCAATGCTTATGTTTGCATGTTGATTTTATCTTTGATAATTCAAGCAGTTGCAGCTTAGGCAAGATGATTTTCTGTTTGTGTTGTAGAGGGACGATCATTTGATAAAACAAAAAAGGAAACCATCATCCAAATAAGGAATGTAAAAGTACCTATACATACACCAATAGGGTTAAAGGATGCAGTCTGAAAAGTCATCCATAATGAGAATAAAAAGCTATTCAGTTTCAATGCATGGGATTTATGTTTGCTTGCAAGGCTAATGTCTGCATGTTGATTTTCTCATGATAATTCAAGTCATACATCAAAATCTTGACATTTTTAATGCCTTAAAGTATTGTTATGTTTCAGTATACGCTCAAGTTAAAACACTCATACACAGGACTTCTCCAAAGATTCCTAGGAGACAATGAAATCTACCATTATTACCATTCATCTTATTTCTAATGTAGATCGATGATGCTTCCATGTAAGGTAGGATGTTTTGAATTTTTTTAGGACCCAAATGCGCTCAATTAAAATATTCAAGTACTCGAGAAAAATTCTGATGTTTTGAATTTATTTGGTCAATGTTTTGAAGTCCTTCGTTTCTCATATCCAAACGTATTTTTCAACTTATTTGTAATTCAAGAGAGAAAACCATGTATTGATTTTTTCTAATTTAAAAAAATCCAACTTACTTCTAATGCAGAAGATGCTTCCATGAGAAGTATTCAAAAACATGAATTTTGTTGTCTTTTTATAGGTATTTTTGTTTAAACTAAAACTAATGATGACTCTGGATATTTAAGTACTCTAGACTTGTTAAATAAGAGTTAGTGGTGCAAGGCATCCGGGTTTGATGATGAAAGATTGCCAAATACTATATTGATAACGCTGAAATATGTTTAGAAGTTAGATGAGTGCAAGTATGGCAAGAAATTGTGAAGTCTCCTCAAATTGGGATAATATTGCGTACGGTCAGTATTTTGTCCATTAGCTAGAAGTATCAAAATTGCACATAATGATCTCAATTTTTTTCAATCTCAATCCTATAGTTTTGTTGATTAACAATAATTAGGGTCGACGTCTTAGCCAGGTCAACCTTTTGCCACACAATGCTGACAATATGAGCCACCAATATATTTATAAAAGAATAATGTTGGTATGCTCTCTCATTTAATTTGTCTCCACATTTTGACCGCTCATATATTTATTTATTTATTTAGTTATTGATTAAGGAAGTGACTATTAGTATATTGATATTTTTTAAATGTTTAAAGATGTTAAAAAAATATAAAAATGAAAAATGAAAGAAATAAAAAAGAAGAGTTTTGCCTAGGTGGCATGCCGGGCGCAGCCTAGCATTACTCTTTACAAAAAGTTGTATTTTTCTTTGTCAAGCAAACTTCCACGTTTGTCATCCTAAGTTCTAACCACCCAAAATACTGCAACTGAGATCCAGTATTCAAGCATATGTTTTTGTTTCAGAAGATCAAAAGAATCAAACTTAAAATATCATTGGATCAAAATCGAAGAAGGCATGAGAGGCCGTTTTTTAGTCAACATTGAATAAAATCAGTATCCAATATTCATTAATACAAAAAACCGCTCATCATACAACTATATAATGATCTAAATATAATTGTTAAACTTTTTTTTATCTAATTAGTTGGATAACATGTATTAACGTCGTATTTTGTATACCTGAACGAGGTTCTAGCAACTTGGGCCGAAATTTTCACTTGTAAACACAAGGGAGAAGGTGGGCTCGGGGTGGTCTGGAGAACCTCCAATGCCTAAATTAGTCTTGCGTGTTTAAAATATTCTTTTTAAATCATAGAGTTCCGAGAGTGTTCTTTGTACCTGAGGGCTGGCTCTTATACGTTGTCTTTGGGGAACATTTCGTATTCCATGTCAAGGAGTTCACGTCATCCTCTACAATAGCTCCTAGTCGGGGCATTTAATATGACAGAGGACTTGAGTGTCACCATTAATACGGCGTGGCTCGGGTGAAGCCTTGACGGTGCATGATCGAAGTTGCCACTTTTCGTGTTCAACATTAGGGGATGGAGGGTTTTCCATGCTCCCAGCTCTCTTGTTGGTGTAGATCCTTACATGCTGAACATTCCTGGGGGGTGTCGGGGTCAGCGTGTCTTGTCTATTCCCATCGGTATGGTTTCCCGTGTGATGTGCTTATCCATGGCTGACCAACTACGTAGCCAAATTCCTTATGCAACCCTAGGGTCGTAGGAGGATGCGGCTTGGGCCAGAACGAGCCCTGGTAGTTTGTGTAGGCCCAACTCGTGGGTTCGAGGGGAAATTTCCCCACATACTTTACCCCGTAAACTTTTCAACTTGCAAGACTCGAGCAGTTCGTAAGACTTGTAAACTGGATGGACTCACAAGGTAAACTTATAAACTTGAAGGAGGTTGAGCGGTGCGTTAGACTGGACTCGCCTCATTGGTCCTCACAGGTGTAAGGGGGTTGAGCAGTTAGATTGAACTCGCCCTAAAACCTATAAACTTGGAGGTCGAGCAGTGCGTTAAACTAGACTTATCTCGTTAGTCCTTGTAGGTGCAAAGGGGGGGGGGGTCAAGCAGTGCGTTAGGCTGAACTTGCCCTAAAACCTGTAAACTTGGTGGTCGAGTAGTGCGTTAGACAGAACTCAACTCGTTGGCCCTTGTAGGTGCGAGGGGGGTTCAAGTAGCCTGGACTTGCCCTAGATACTTGCAAACTTGATGGAGATCGAGTACTACGTTAGACTGGACTCGCCTCGTTGACCCTCGCAGGCGCCAGAGGGGTCGAGCAGTGCGTCAGACTGGACTTGCCCTGGTGACTTACAAACTTGATGGAGATCGAGTAGTACGTTAGACTGGACTCACCTCATTGACTCTCATGGGCGCGAGGGGAGTCGAGCAGTAAGTTAGATTGGACTCGCCTTGGGGACTTGCAAACTTGATAGAGGTTGATCAGTATGTTAAACCAGACTTGCCTCGTTGACCCTCGCAGGCATGAGGGGGGTCAAGCAATATGTCAGACTAGACTCGCCCTGGAGACTCAGAGACTCGGCGGATGTCGAGCAGTACATTAAACTGGACTCGCTTCATTGACCCTTATGGGCGCGAGGGGGGTCAAGTAGTATGTTAGATTGGACTCGCCCTGGAGACTTGCAAACTTGATTGAGGTTGAGCAGTACGTCAGACTGGACTCCCCTGGAGACTCGGCAAATGTCGAGCAGTACGTTAGACTGACCCTGGAGACTTGCAAACTTGATGGAGATCGAGCAGTACGCTAGACTGGACTCGCCTCATTGACCTTTTTGGGCGTGAGGGGGTCAAGCAGTATGTTAGACTAAACTTACCTCGTTGACCCTCAAAGGCGTGAAGTGGGTCGAGCAGTACGTCAAATTGGACTCGGTCTGAAGACTCGGCGGAGGTTGAGCAGTACGTTAGACTGGACTCACCCTGGAGACTTGTAAACTTAATGGAGGTTGAGCAGTACGTTAAACTGGACTTGCATCATTGACCCTCGCAGACACGAGGGGGGTCGAGTGGTACGTCAGACTGGACTCGTTTTAGAGACTTGTAGACTCGACGGAGGTTAAGTAGTACGTTAGACTAGACTCTCCTTGGGGACTTGCAAACTTGATGGAGGTTGAGCAGTACGTTAGACTGGACTCGCCTCGTAGGCCCGTGTGGGGTCGAGCAGTACCTTAGATTGAACTCCCCAGAGGTCGAGCAGCATGTTAAACTGGATTCGCCACGTTGGCTCTCGCAGGCACGAGGGGGGTCGAGTAGTAAGTTAGACTGGACCCACCCTAGAGATTTGCAAACTTGATGGAGGTCGAGCAGTACGTTACATTGGAGTTGCCTTGTTGACCATAGCGGGCGCAAGGGGTTTCGAGCAATACATTAGACTGGACTCGCCCTAGAACTTGTAAACTTGAAGGTCGAGCAGTGCATTAGACTGGACTCACCTTGTTGGCCCTCGCAAGCTCGAGGGGGGTCAAACAGTACTTTAGACTGGACTTACCCTGGAGACTTGATGGAGCTTGAGCAGTATGTTAGACTGGACTCGCCTTGTTGATTTGTATGAGACTAAACATATTCCTTGGAGACAATCACAATTTTATTTATAGCTTAGACATTATCAAAATCAAACACAACTTACACCTTCAATAAAAGTATTCCCGCAGGCGCTTGGCATTCCATGGGTGTTGCAGATCCTTCCCTCATGAGTCTTTGAGCTTATACAAGCCCGAAGAGCTTGTCGAAGAGTGTCTCCTTTGGCTCTATTTGTTGGAGAGCTTGTCCGTCCTTGGTTCCCCGCCCTCTGTGATGAACTCAAGAGGAGGTGGCAGGGCACAATTGTTGTCTACGGGCTCTATTGAGTGGAAGCCCCCTTTCGTCAGCTGTAGGTCTTGCACATAGCATTCCCGTGCCAGGACTTGCTTACCATGGATCTCATCCACCCCAATGGGGGTTGGGAACTTCATCTTCAGGTAGTAAGTTGATGTTGCCACCTGAAGACTGTTGAGTGTAGGACGCCCCAGTATGACGTTGTATGAGGATGGGGCCTTTACCACTCTAAAGTCAGTCATCGTGGAGCTAGTGTGGGGGGCTTTTCCGGCCAGGACTGAAAGAGTGATGGTCTCTATTGGCTGAATCATGTCCCCCGTGAATACCTTCAGTGGCATAGGCGCCGGTCGCTGGTGGTCGTGATCAATCCCCATTCAAGATAAGGCATCCCAAAAGAGAATGTCGGCGAAGCTGCCATTATCGATGATGATTCTCCTTGTGGTGAAGTTAGCCACCTACATTATCACCACCAAGGCGTCATCGTGGGGGTAGAGGACCCCTTCTTCATCGGCCTCCCCAAAAGTGATGATCGATGCAAGCTCGCTCCTCCTCTACTTGGTCAGGCGATGTTCGGCTGAATACAATTCCTCGAATCGCGTCTTTCTGGCGTGGGATTTTCTACTGGAGGAAGTGGACCCACCCCTAGCAAACCTCATAGCTATGGTTCGGATCTTGCCCATTGGGGCATTTTCACGGGGCAGCGACCGAGGGTGGTTTCTCTAGGGTTCTCGCTCTGCCCGCTTCCTTGCACTCTGGCTTCTTCTTAGCCTGGCGAGCCTTCCCTGGCTCTACTCCCATTCTTCCCGCTGGCCGGCATGGCACCGAGGAGCCGAGTACATCATTCTCCCCCTCTCTCCCTCGAAGGACTTGCAATTAACTGTATTGTGAGTTTCAGAATGGTGGCAGGTGCAATAACGGCGGCCACCATCCCGATGGTCAACTTCCTGCGCAGCGGGCCTGTTCTCCTCTTGTATTGTCAATGTGGCTCGGTCATGTCGGGACCCCACCCCCTTAGTGGGGTGGGAGTCGTCTCACCCTTTGTCACGGTATCCTCATTTGGCCTTGTCTGCAGTCTTGGATTGACTTTCCTGTCGAGCTTATCCAGCTCCATCTTTATTGGTGCTATCAATGCTTGTAGCGTGTCTTTAGCATATCCATAAATTCCCGTAGTGTGGCGGGAGTCTTCCTGGCCATCTCAGCCATAAATGGGTTTTGAGGCCATATGCAGTCCAGGAGGGCGGCAAGAGTGATTTTCTCATCTTGGTCATCGGTGGTGTTGAATTTGGCTACGTAGGTCTTCAAGCTCTCGTCCTCTTGTTGGTTAGGAGGTAAGCCGTCGAGCGTGTTCTCCTCCTGTCGGCGCCGCGCCTTTCAGGGTTGGCGGGAAGGCCCTGCATGCGATCATCCTGGAAAATCCGTGTAAGGTCATAAATGAGTCTTAAAGGTGTCTAGATGATCCAAGGGATCCTTGGCTCTGTCATACAGATCTATCTAGGGAACCCTGAACTTTGGTGGTAGTGGCATGGCCATCATCTCCGCACTATAAGGCAGATTCGTGCTAGTGAGCATCTGGTCTACTGAGGACGAAGCTCCCACCTTCTTGCCCATCTCCTCATATTTTTCCATAAGGTTGCGAAACTCATGCTGCATGTTCTTCTTGTCTTCCTCACAGGCATCAACCCTTAGGGCTTCATTTTTGCTTTGGAAGTGTTTCCACTTATGCAGTTAGGGTTTTTATCAATTGCTCCATTTTTACAAAACGCACTTCTATGTCTTCCGATAAGGCTTCGGGTTCTCGAGTTGTCTAAGCATGGGTCGTCGTTGGCATACAAAGGACACGTTACGCCTGTAGGAAAAATCCTATAGATGGCACCACTGTTAACGTTCTATTTTATACACTTGAACAAGGTTCTAGCAACTCAGGCCAGGATCTTCACCTCACAAGGGACAAGGTGGGCTCGGGGTGGCCCGGGGAACCTCCAATGCCTAAGTTAGTCTCACGTGTTTAGAGTATTGTCTTTATTAATCATAGAGTTCCGAGAGTGTTCTTCGTACCTCGGGGCCGACTCTTATACGTGGTCTCTAGGAACATTTCTTACCCCATATCAGGGGGTTCACGTCATCGTCCACAGTAGCTCCTAGTCGAGGCCTTTAATGCGACGCAGGACCTCGGTGACATCATTAATGTGACGTGGCTCCCCGGGTGAAGCCTTGACAGTGGATGATCGAAGCTATCGCTTATCATGTTCGACGTCAGGGGATGGAGGGTTGTCCATGCTCCATGCTCTCTTGCCGGCGCAAATCCTTAAATGTTGAACGTTCCTAGGAGGTGTCAGGGTCGGTGTGTCTTGTCTGTCCCCATCGGTGTGGTTTCTCGTGCGATGTGCCTATCCATGGTTGACCAACTGCGTGGGCCAAATTCCTTCTGCAACCCTAGGACTGTAGGAGGATGGGGCCTAGGCCAGAACGGGCCCTTGTATTTTGCACAGGCCCAACTTGTGGGTTCGAGAGGAAATTTCCCCTTCCAACATGTTTCTCTCACCCACTGATTTGGTCTACTACCCTCTTGACGATACCTTACTACGTGTTTGCATCGCTACCAGCCCAGTTGTTGATGTTGTCATATTGATCTAATAATGATTAATATCATGAAGAATAGTTATTTGTTGTACGAATATAGATGATAAATTTGTAAAAATGATTATATATACTTAGATATGAGTTTCCTTTTTGCATGATGACCCCTAAACACTACTTGATTCATCGGCCATTTCTGGAGGAACCCGTGGCAGAGGTGATTAAGTTGCATTAGAATGCTCTATTCCATTATTAGCGTAAGTATTTAATATGTTGATACTTTGCTTGGACATCCTGTTTAAGAAATTGTGAATGTCCATATCTTCATTAAATGGATACCGATGGTTTAAGACGTCTTCGCTATCCACCGCATACCAATGTCTCTCCATTTTCGTAACCAAGTTGTTGAACTGCTTCATTTATCTTTGCTATAGACCGATATTCTGGATCAAATTTCCCGCAATAAAATTGTAATCCAAACTTATTTAATTGAAATTTCATCAAATCTACAACCATGATGGATTATAACTTTAATTTATGCAATAACTGAAATAATAATGTATATTGATAGAAATTATTTGATCTAACAAGGTAAATGCTACTAGCCCCGCTCTTAAGTCCCGTTCTTATATCCCGCTCGATGTGGCCCTACACATTTGCACAATTTATTCATTTTAAAACACAAGGAAAGCAACGGAACACTATCTCCTCCCGCGCACTCTCCTTTTCGCCCATCGACCCCGCTACTGGCCTCGCGATCAACCAGGCTCCTCTCTGACTACAATTTTTTTTCCTCCCCAGACCCATCGACTTCGCCCTCCCCAGACCCACCATTTCGCCATCCCCACCCCCACGAGTTCGAGCCCCACGAGTTCGTGGTTCCCTCTCGGCCATCTCTCTGACAAAATCTCCAAGGTCTTGGTTTTATTTTTTTTCTTTCTCAGTCAGTTTCACCTGCACTAGGGAGGCCGAACGTCCCGTTATTTTATTTTATTTTGTCTGGATTTTTTTTTTCTTCTGAGCTATGTTGCAGTAGTATTGTTATGATCCTTACTTATTGTACTAAGGAATGAAATGAAAATGGAATGATGGAGACATTTGTGAAGAAAAGGATTGCAGTTGACATGTTTGTGAAAATGCTTATGAAAACTGAAAATGGAAATGGATATGGTCTCTTGGTGTACAATGTAATGCAATGGTCACTGCCCACAAACATTGATATATACCATCTTCTTGATTGCAATAGTCACTATTTTCAACATTGATATAGCTCATGCATTGTTTCTCTCAATGTCCACTATTTTCAGCATAGATGTCATAATGCTTATTTCAGTATACATTCATCTCTAGCTTTCGTATTACAACTATTTTTATAAAACTTTATTTTAATATCCTTGTTTCACATGTTGTATATTTGTAGGCAATTTGAACGTTGCAATGTATGCCGACATAGAATTTTCAAATAATGAGTTTGATGAGGTAGAAATTGATAAGGAGATTAGAGGTGATGAAACTATTGAAGAGCCTATGGTTGGAATGCAATTTTCATCTGTGGAAGAAGTGCATGCTTACTATATGAAATATGGTAAGAAGAAGGGGTTTGGGGTATCCAAAAGGAATATTAGACAGGATGACGATGGGACGGGAAGATGGTTTTGCTTGGCATGCGCACGAAGAGGCACATCGAAGAGTACGGTTGCCAATGTTATGAAACCAAGACAAACAATAAAGATGGGGTGTAAGGCTAGGAGTAATGTGGAATTCAGTGTTGTAGGTGGATATACTATATCTAAGGTGATATTGGATCACACAAATGCCTGTAGTCCGGGGAAGTAAAGACATTTTAGATGCTTTAAGAAGGTTGATCCTCGTGTCACTAAGAGGCTTGAAATAAATGACGAGGCAGGACTAAGGTTGTCCAAAAATTTTAAGCCTGTGGTTGTTGAGGCGGGGGTTATGAGAATGTAACATTCGGGAAGAAGGAGTGTCGAAACTACATTGACAAAACACGACGACTTCGCCTCGGGGTTGGAGGTGGTGTAGCTCTATGTAACTATTTCGAAGATATGCAAAAAAGAAATTCGGAGTTTTATTATAAGATTGACGTTGACAATGAGATGCGGTTAAAGAATGTGTTTTGGGCTGACTCCCAGAGTAGAGCTGTGAATGAATCATTCGGGGATGTGATTACATTTGATACAATATATCTGACTAATGCGTATAAAATGCATTTTGCACCGTTTGTGAGTATGAACCACCATGGGCAGTCAATCCTACTTGGGTGCGGATTGATATTCAGTGAGGACACAAATAAACTTGAGTGGTTATTTGAGTCATGGTTGCAGTGTATGAATAACCAATTCCCAAATGCAATCATCACAGATTAAGACAAGGCCATGAAAATTGCAATCTCGAGGGTGTTTCCAACTTCTAGGCATCGATTCTGCTTGTGGCATATAATGAAAAAGTTTGCTGAGAAATTTGGCTCACATTGTTGATATGGGAAAATCAAGAGTACCCTACATAGGTGCATGTATGACGCTTTCATTCAGCATGAGTTTGATGAACATTGGTGCCGTATGCTCGATAGATATGATTTGCATGAGAATGCATGGTTAGTATCATTGTATAGTGATCGACATTATTGGGTGCCGGCCTATGTTAGAGACACATTCTGGGTAGGAATGTCAACCACACAGCGAAGTGAAGGAATGAATACATTTTTTGATGACTACATTCACTCTAGAACTATTTTGAAGCAATTTGTTGATTAGTATGATTCGGCCCTTAGGAGGAAGGTAGAGAATGAAACAATTGCTAACTTCAATTCCTTTAGCACGGACATTCCTTGCATCAGTCTCTATCCTCTTGAGAAGAAATTTCAAAGTGCATATACTCTTACTAAATTCAAAGAGGTACAAGAGGAATTGTGAGGATTCTATATTTGACTACTAAGGAGATAGGGTATGAGGATGGTAGATATATGTTCGTTGTTGTGGATAAGGTTCAAGTTGGTAATGACTTATTAAAACGTGTAACCTTTAATATGGAAGTTGATCAAGATCCCCTTGATGTGAAAAACAGTTGTGAGTTATTTGAGTTTAGGGGTATTTTGTGCAGACACGCTCTCCGTGTCTTAACTCAAATGGGCCAATATACAATACCATCAAAATACATCTTGGATCGGTGGAGGAAAGATGTTAAGCAAAAATACATCTTCGTGAAAAGTAGTTATGACACTACTAGCATCGATGACACTACCAGTGCCTTTTTATTAATGTTGTATACTAAATTTATGATTCACTTGGTCTTGAATGTTTTATTGTTTTTTATTTAATTTTTTTTTAAATTATACTTTTAACACTAGGATCAACAAAGTCAAGCTTGGATACATGCGTCAGAAGTTTTTTCAACTCCTTCGACTGCTCATCACTCACAGGTAATGTAAAATTAAAATATTTTGATAATCTTTTTAGTGAATTGCGTTGCCACTGACAACATTTTTTTTATGCCCCTATAGGACAACACTACGGAGTCTTTCCATCAGGACTTCAGTGCTTTTTGATTGGTAGACGCCATGAGACAAATTTGAAATCTTGGGATTTTATTGAACCTATTTTTTTATTGACGTGTTTAGATCATTAATTGTAATCTTGGGATTGTATTGAACCTGTTTTTGTAATCGTCATTTTTGTAACTCTTTGTTGATGCAATATCATAATCGTAATCATGCTATTAATTGGATTTGGATTTGGATTACCCTATACTACACAACCACACAAGATTACATGAAATTACATTAACTTCAAAGATTACATATTGTTTTAGAATTTCCCAAAAAACATGCCTAAGCAAAGTACCCATGACATTGAAATTACTAAAACTACAATGACTCTCTCAACCTTTCTCTTGCGCCTCTCAATCTCTATTTCTAGTCGATGTCAAATTGTTTGGACATCCATTACTTGTTGTATCTTTTGAATTTCAGTTTTTAAACTGTTGATTCTCTTATCATCATATGGTGGTATTTCCAGGTCATACCAACAAAAATATCCACAAGAATGTCCAGCCTGCAAAATCAACCAACACATTAGCAAACAAGGATTACCATTCACTTCTTAGCAAACAAGATTTAAATTTGAGATACCTCAAAGTTTTGGAAACTGAAAAATCGACGCCCGTCATTATCCTCCATATGTGCAGTTCATCTACATGCTTTAATACCACAAAAGCATATTGGGTATTCATTTTGCCAAGAGTTCTTTGAGCGTGAGATATTTCTAGTACTACTACGTGCTTCCGACATTGTAGAATATCTAGCCTCGTACAGGAAAAGGCATTGTTCTATTGTTCTATAAGGTCCCCTCAAAAGTAGCAGATGCATCAACTATAAGACAGGTAGAATATGTTTACTACATAAAATACACCTTCCTAAATGCCCAAAAAAATAAACATGCATGTGTGGCGCCAATAATGTTTTAGCCGACTGCAATTTAGTTGGAATCAAGAGTTAGTTCATTTGAGATTTCTTTACACCATGTCATCACATAGACTAACATAATCACTTAGCACTCTGAAGCACCAATGTATACGGTTGCACTATCAAACATTCTCCTACAACTTATTGCATTACATTGTACATCGAGAGACCACTCCATTTCCATTTTCGGTTTTCACAAGCATTTTCACAAACATGTCAACTGCAATCCATTTTTTCACAAATGTCTCCATCATTCCATTTACATTCCATTCCTTAGTATAATAAGTAAGGATCATAACAATATTACTGCAACATAGCTCAGAAGAAAAAAAAATCCAGACAAAAAAAAAAAAAAGAACGGGACGTTTGGCCTCCCTAGTGCAGGGGAAACTGAGAAAGAAAAAAATAAAACCAAGACCTTGGAGATTCCGTCGGAGAGATGGCCGAGAGGGGACCACGAACTGGTGGGGCTGGGGATGACGAAATGGTGGGTCTGGGGAGGGCGAAGTCGATGGGTCTGGGGAGGGAAAAAAACTTTGGTCGGAGATGAGGTCGGAGATGAGGCCAGAGATGAGGTCGAGATGGAGGGAGGGAAGATGAGGTCGGAGAGGAACTTGGTTGATCACGGGGCCAGTAGCGGGGTCGATGGGCGAGAAGGAGAGTGTGCGGGAGGAGATAATGTTCCGTTGTTTTCCTTGTGTTTTAAAATGAATAAATTGTGCAAACGTGTAGGGCCATGTCGAGCGGGATATAAGAACGAGACTTAAGAGCGGAGCTAGTAGCATTTTCCATCTAACAATTAAGTCATTATTTACTATAACTATTTGATATTATACTTTTTGAAAATGCTACGCCCACCGTTTAGAATGTCCTGCTCTCCCTTCCTGCTATACGTGACATGCCACGTTGTATGTCTTTAAAAATTAAAAAAGTAAAGCCTCCGACATCTAAATAAATTAGAACGGTCTTCGTCTTCAAGCCAATCGAAACCCATTTCAACTTTTGTCCTCGTCACCTTCGTCTTCAAGCCAGAGGAACTCATCTCAAATTAAAAAAATATAACCTCCTTCGTCTTCTAGCTTCGTCTTCGAGCCAACCGGAACCCTTTTTAAAAAACATGCTCGTCATCTTCGTCTTTTTTTTTCCCCCTAAGGAACCCATTTCAAATATAAAAATTAGAACCTCCTTCGTCTTCAAGCCAACAGGAACCTAGTCCAAATTTCATCTTCATCAGCTTCGTCTGTCTTCGTCAACTTCGTCTTCAAGCCAGAGGAGCCCATTTCAAATTTTGTCTTCATCTTCGCATAACACTTCAAGGCAAGCTTTTGTTTCATCTTCAAGCCTTCAGAGAAACCCATTCTACCCACCAAAGAGAATCCATTTCTCATTTCATCTTCAAGCCAAACCTCCAGTTTCAGAACCCATTCCGTCGCCTCCCTCAAATAGCCTCCATCCAAGTTCGAGAAACCCACGCTTCTGTCGACTCACCATTGTCACACCAAAAGGGGTAAGGACATTCTAGCTAACATTTTATTTGAAATCTTTGTAATATTAAATTTAAGTGATGGAGTAGAAGGGTTTGGAGATTTGTAGAGATGGGTCATAGTGGTATAGAATGGTTGATGGCTATGGTAGAAGCAACAGTACAGGCGGGGAGAAATTTGGATTTCACAAAACACTTGCGTGAAGGAAACAGAACATTCATGGCTCAATGATGCTCCAATGAGCATGGTAGGTTTCTAACGGTCACCGAATATGGTGGAGGAGGCCGGCGGAGTGTTGTAGTCATTCCCGAAGGGTATGAAGGTCTGGGTTGGGAGAAATCTGATGCAGAATTACACAAAGCTGTGGATATGCTTTTTGCTGATGGGTCAAAGAAGGAAAACCAAAAGAAGAATGAGAACATCAACTTGGAGGTGATTCATAAAAACCCAAGTACATCCACGGTGGCGAGGCGATCATATGCGGCAGCTCTGAAGACCGGTCATGCTTCGGGGGTTCATAGTGAGGGGGTTGATGGAAGTGGTTTGCAGATCACACCACAGAACCAACTTGTCGCAATGCATAATTCCTTAAAGGAGATGGAAACCCAACTTGTCGAATTGAAGGCAGCGATAGCTTTTTTGTCTACAAAAATAGACCTGCTTTCAGTTGGAGGCATTGGGTTGTAAGGAACAAAACTAAGATAGATCCGAATCTTTTAAACTCAGATAAAGGAAAACGGAAAAATCGGATTCAGCCTTGTTCCTATACCCAGATTCAGAAGAGTATGGCAGGTCAAAAGGAAGTCTGGGTTATTTGAAGTGGGTTCTACGTCGAGTATCGGCGTAGAGACATCTGCAATGGAATGTCATTCACCTCAGGTGACTTCTGTACTCGAAGAGACTATGGCTCCCTCGTCGGAGTTGAAGGAAAATGGTCTCAAACCATTGATGAAGGGACCCGTTGAAGTTGCACTTGAAGGGTCACTAGAGGTAAAGGGACTTGATGTCATAATATTAGAGAGAACCAATGGAGTTGCTGAGGAGGCACGAGATTTCAATATGGATTTGGCGTCGGTGTAGTTGGATACTGTGTCTGGGGATATTGTGGCTCCCCTGGTCTCTCTTCCTCCAATAGCAGATTGGATTCTGTCTAAAGTTAACGAGATTCAGCAGTTTGTGAAAATTTTACATGGAGGATATGAAGACCAATTTAAAGAACTAATTACGGTGATTGAAACAAGCCATGCGCTTGAAACCAAATCAAGTTTCAAGAAAAGCAGGGAGTTACAATGTCTTTTTTCAGAAATCAACTACGACACTAAGGGTGGTAGCTCTTCTAGAGGGAAGTCTAAAGGGAGGGCATTATGAAGACGGGAAAAACAAGGGTTGGGGTGGGGTTTTTGGATAGAGTTTTAGTTCTATAGAAAGCAAGGGGTTGGGGTCGGGTTTGGTGTATTTTGGGTTGTTTTTCACAGGCTTTTTGGGTTACTAAGGGCTTTCTATTATGGGCAAGGTGTTCTCTTGTATACATTCAGTATACTTGGTTACTCCTTTTGATATATATATATAGATAATATTTTTACTTATAAAAAAAAAATTAAGTGAATCGGTTGCTCTTCCAAAATTCCAAATTTTGGTTGTAATCTTGTTAGCAATATGCTATTGCTCTAAATAAATTGGTTAATAGTTAGAAATTGAAAATATATGTCATATAATTAGAAATTTCAATATAACACGAAGCATCTTTATGGGTGAAAGAATTGTGAGAAAATAATTTCCTACCAACGCTTAGCTTTCTCTTGATATTAACTCTGGGAAGTAGCATTCAATCCACAAGTTGAGTATGCCTAATTTCTGGGAATTGAGTCTGAACATGGTTCTGGAAGGGAAAAGTGCAAGGACACTGAAACCACGGTTAGCAATTTTGACCTGGCGATGGACTTGGATTGGAGTTCTAGGTCTTTTGAATCAATGAGTTCTCTAGGCATGCTAATGTCTAATCTTTATATGCTATATTTTTTTAAATTTAAATAATGATTTTTTTTATGCTGCCCGAAATTCTCAGCTATGGTTTTTGTCAAAATAAAAATGGTGAGATTTGTTCATATTTCATTAATAGACCTATGGCAAATGCTTGTCAGGGATTGATTATTCCAAGCAAATGACTAGGGATGGTTCTTTGCATTTGACCGCTTTGCGAGATGATGCTAATCAGGTACTTCTTAATGCATGGTGTTCTGATATTTTTTCTTTTTTTCTTGTAAATATGTTTATAGTTTGTTGGAGGTTGAAGAGCCAGTTGTCTCTTTGGGTTTGTCAATTCTTATGCAGGAGTCTTAACTTTAGATTGTTTGTATGCAACCTAGTGCATAATCTTTAAAATCTAAACTTGGTTTTTTGGCGGTGAGCTTTCTGTTACATAAGTGAAAACAATTCAAAAAGTTTGTGTCAAAATATGAAAGTAGGGTACCATAATGGAATGCATTAAGTTCTCATGCGGCATTTTATACCCGATTGAGCATTAAGGTTTTCTATCACACAATGCAGTTCTTAATGTGTATTTGATGGGGTCTTGGTTGGTTTCATTGCGGCATGTACAATGGCAAACATGAGCTTTGTTTAATACTTGGTTGGTTCTTAAATTTAGCAGTTGTTCCTATATATATATATATGAGGTCACTAATCAATCATTTGGTAGTCTAGAAATAGAGGCTGTTAATATTGACACAATGTCCGAAGTACGTAATAGTACTAGCAATATATCACGCTCAAGAAACTCTTGTCAAAATAAATACCCAATATGCTTTTGTGGTATTAAAGCATGTTGACGAACCGCGCATACTCACAACAGTGCAAAAGGCATTTTATAGACATTAGTCAGATATGTTGTGTCAAATATAATGATATCCCTGAATGATTCATACATAGCTCTACTTCGGCCATCTGCCCAGAACACATTATTTATCTGCATGTCATTGTCAACATCTATCTTATAATAAAAATCTAGGTTTCTTTTTTGCATATCTTGAAAATAATTACATAGTGCTGTAGAACCTCCAACCCAGAGGCGAAGTTGTCTAGCTTTGTCAATGTAGTTTCGACACTCATTCTCCCCGAATGACACATTCTCGTAACCCCCTGCCTCAACAACCACAACCTTGAAATTTTTGGACAACCTAATTCCTGTCTTGTCATTTATCTCAAGCCTCTTAGCTACACGAGCATCAACTTTCTTAAAGAATTTGAAATGCCTTGCCTTTCCAGGACTACAAATGTGTGTGTGATTCAAGATCACTTTAGATAAGGTATATCCACCTTCATTATTCAGTATCACATTAATCCTAGCCATACACCCTATCTTCTCTGTCAGTCTTGGTTTCATAACATTGGTAGCCTTACTCTTTGATGTGCCTCCCGTACACATGCCAAGCAAATCCATCTAACATTCCCATCATCATCTTGTCTAGAATTCCTTTTACACACTCCAAAGCCCTTCTGCTTACCATACTTCATATAATAAGACAAAACTTCTTCTACAGATAAAAAGTTCATTCCAACCGTAGGTTGTTCAATAGTTTCATCACATTCAATGTCTGTATCAATTCCTACCTCATCACACTCATGATCTCTGAATGTTCTATATCGAGATCCATTATACATCCGTTTGAATTGCCCACAATGATACAAAAAGATATAGAAAAAAAAATACCACTATAGTCAGAACAAGCAAATATAGTTTGAAAATAAAACATCAATTAGTGTCAGAAATCAACTTCTTATATAAACCATATAAGAAATCAACTTGAAATTCTAGGAGTTAAAAATTTGCAAGAAAAAAAAAACACTTTTCAACAAACCTTTAGCAAAGTTAGATATCTAGAGCCTGGGCCCTTGAGTAGTTCCATTTGAATAAAAAACAAAATAAAAGGACGACAATATACGATATGTATATTTCTCTCTGTTCAATCATCTCAAGTGGGAAATTCCAAGATCCGAAATCTTAATGACCCATTTGTATATTTATTGTCATATTTTGGTTCCATTTCATTAAAGACATATCTCTCTCAAAGTCATAAGGCCATTGACTGGAAAAACAAATCATAGAATATGTGCCTGTGGGGGTGGGGGTAAAAAGGCATGCAGATACAACCAATCGAGCATCGCTTACTTATTTACAACCTCAGCTAATAAAGTCCAAGGCATTCTAAAAACATGCATTTCTAATAATTAATCACCCATACCAACTCATCATCCATCTCCTACCGGAACCAACAGACAAACTAGCAATCATGCAAAATATCAGATCAATCTCTCTAGTACTCTAATTATGTTCATGTTAGCATGCATGGGGTGCTCATGAAGATGACGTACGTGAGAAGTAAAATTGGGAACAGATAGAAGAACATGCGATAAGATGAAGTCTTAAAACCAGCAAGTTAATTCACAAATTGAGACTTACTTTTCTGTGTAATTATGATCACACTACAAGAAATTAGGTCTTTTTCAACGCTCAAAATCATCGCAAATATCCCTATTAATCGCTACATTTGAGCATCTTCGGTGATTTTTAATTCGCTGCATGTTCGACGAAATTAAAGTGTCTTTTTTGATCAATTTCAGCGATAGGATAAAATTATCACAAAAAATTACTATTTCCATCGATTTTTGTGCGTCGCAATTGTCTAAAAAATCGACGGAAATGGCATTTCCGCTCACCATTAAATCATTGAGAAAAATCAATTGCTGCAATATATATCGTCACAAAGGTTGTAAAATCGCCACAAAAGACTCGTTATTTTTCCCAACGATTAAAAATCATCGTCGCTATTATGTAGTCTCAGAGGTTCTGTAGATGAAATAGATTATTTATGGCGATTAAAATTCGCCGGAAATGGTTTTTCAAAAAAGAAAAAAAATACACAAAAACATAAATGAACTATACCCAGGCTATACTTCAGATATGAAGTATAGTTTGGGTATAGTTCACCTAAATAGTGCATTTCTAATGATTGAACCTTGTTACATTCTGCATTCTTGTGTAACAGATGGATAATTCGTGACTGAATAAATTCTGTGTAACAGATAAATATATAATGATTTGGCATGACATATATGATGACATGCATACATAAACTGTAGTTCCTTACTTATCTCTCATACACATTAAACTGACAGTAAGTTAAAAGCTAACTTACCTCGGTTTTCGCATTTATAGGCAAAACTCAAGCACGAACACAAGGAACTGAAAGTAGTGATTTTTAAAAGTTAGAACTTAATCACTGGTATATGGAGTTTTGATATTTATGGATCTCTTATTACCCTATAATATGTAATGATATAATGTAGCATTCATAACCCTATGGGAATTGAGCACTACATAACTTTTACCCACCTTTTAGTCTTCTTTGTACCTTTCATGTCAACTTGAAATTACATCACTCTTTCTCATAGATGCATTTATAAATTTTAATTTCACTTGAACTCATCTAAAGAAGTGTGTCTGGGATTGATAGCTTTTTGGATCTCTGGTTATTTTCTATTAAGAAGATAATGATATAATCATTACCTATATAATCGTGATGCTCATTTTCTCGATTTCTGGTAGAAACTGAAAATCAGAAGAACTCTTGGCCGGAAAGAACTACATATTTATCAACTTAATCCAAGATAACTAGAAACATTAACCGATTGATTTATAAGTAAATGTAATTCAAGACTGCACCTCCCAAAAGAGTCATTTGGCTTCTATCCTTGGATTGTATCCCACTATTTTGCCATCGATTTAATACCACTACAACCATTTGATCCATTTAATACCACTGCCATAGACATGCAAACATCAATCTACCAATTGTATATAAAATGCATCAGTATACACAATATGTTATAGATAAATCGCATGTTCCTACCATTATTTCCCATAACAGCAAATGACATTGGAATTTAATAAGTGATGTTCAATTATCACTTATGAATATGCTGCATATATGACTTTATGCATTGAATAACATCAAGTATCAGATATACATTGACAAATGAAGTTTCAAATTTATCTTGCAACAAGTTTACATGTAAATGGTAATGTCATGTACAATTTGACATTACAAAGCTATTAGTCCAGTTTATATATTAAACTTTTTGGCATGGTTACTTAGTATTTAACATTTGATTTTATTTACTTCTCTATTGGGGTTATTTGAGTTGTTCCTCAAATAAAAGCTTTTGATCAAAGACAAAATTTCTGTATCAATAAGTCTGCTTCGACAAGAAACACACAATGGGATCACATAATCTGAAATAGCAAACAAAAAGTTCATATGCTTAAGTATATTTGAGCTGAACAGAGGAAGAGAAAAAAATCAATTGCTACTTGTCCTTACCAAATTCATCCTGCAACTTTCTTTTATGATGCTCATTCAGGAACAATGTTTCATCATAAAGAAGCATTTTCACCTGAGACTTAAAAAGTTTGATAAGAAACATATAACAAAACAAGCCAAATACAATCAAATATGTTCATTCAATCCAAATAAAGGAGAAATTTCTTTATGAGATTGTGAGAATAGAACTTGGCGTGGAGTGGTGGCTCGGGAGGGAGGGAGAGCTGGTGGTCGTGGGTTAAAATCATTCAATCCAACCAGACAAGATTAAAAAAAATCATTCATCTGAAAATAAATGTATGTGTAGTCAGCAAAATCAAGAAAAATGAGGATGTAGTAGACAAACTCTAGCTGGAATCTATGCTATCTTTAACCATACCCTATCATATATTTATATAAGAGACTAAATATGAATCATCACACATAGCAAAAACTTCATTAGATAACCAGAGAGCTTTTTTACAACATGTAGATAGTCTACACATTATGAACCAAAACCTAGTCAAGCTATAAATAGACACAAGTGCATGTAGAAGATACATATTCATTGCTTCTACTACCCTTTCCTGCAACCAAATAAGAAGGCACCAAAGTAAAAGTTTTCTCACTTAGTTGGACTCCCAGCCTTCTGCACCCCAGATCTAAAGAATCTGAAACCAAAATGAATTGGAAACAAATACCATGATCACTTATTTGATTTCTTCACCTACTAATCAAGAACCATTAGGGAATGAAAAAGAATCTCTCCAAACAAGAAGCAGGTAAAGTCTATCAATACATAGACGTATAAAAAAAACTGTTATTACATATCGATTCAATAAAAAAAGAGCAACCATGTGAAGAAAATATGCTTATTTATGAAAAGCCCAATATATAACTCAACATACCTAAGTAGTGTGCAGGCATTTTAAGTTCTAAAAAATGTAAACTATTACAAACTGTGTAGAAACCAACATGAAAGATGAGTAAAAATCTCTTGGTCATGTCCAATCGATTGTAAATGAAGATAAACATACAAAAGTTTAACATTTATAGTTGACCTTTGATGTACATATATCTAGTTGGATATTGATTTATTACTTGAACAAGAAGCTAAGTTTTATGCAATTGTCAATTAAATTTCAAATATCTTTTATTTAGTAATAACTTTCTCTGGTAGTATTGCTTTCTTTTCCTTTCTATAATTAATTTTTTCTTAAAAAAAGGCACAAGTTGAAATGGAGGTAGTGAAGGTGAAAATGTGAATAGAAAATGGAGTGCATAAAGGAGTGGAGAAAATTTATAGAAAGAAACCATGCATATATGATTAGTATCATCCAAAATGAATGTGTAAGGTTTTGCACAAGTGGGAAACACAAAAGAAATAGATGTTCTATTTGGCATCAGTTAATTAAAAGAGCACCAGGAATAACTGTATAAGGTAAAGACATGAACACGCTTAAAATAAAATTATATAACCATTCATCGATAAATATAGATGAGAAATATCAGCTAAAATGTAATCACTCATTGTAAAGATTATGTGATTAGAAAAAAAAAAGCCTTAATTACCCACTAGAAAAATATGAAACAATAAAAGAATATTTATACCATTTAATCACCTAAGCTTTGAATTTAGAAACTTGTGCTCGTAATCAACAGAATCTTTGTACTCTTATGTATTTTGTTCCTAATTAATTCAGATGAATAAATTATCACATTGAGTTTCATGCAGATAAAATTGCCCCCCCAGCTTCTGCCACTACATGTGTGAATGGTGGGAGAGATTTTCATACTTGAAAAAGTATTGATATATATCACTACTATTGATCTGTCAAGTTTTAATTATTTTTTGTTTTTTAAATTATTGGTAAAAACAATCTCAAATTAGATCATTAACCCTAGTGGCACCTCATGCATATAGTCTTTCGATGGTGCATGTCTAGAGTGAGGTTTAAATTCCCCTTTAACCAAAGCTATTTGAGAAGTATGTTCTTGTCAGATTTCAACAGTACATATATATATATATATATATATATATATATTGTATGGAAATTTCCAAATAAAAGAAAATGTTATATACTATGTTAGAGAATCTAATTGTCTACAAACACATGGACAGAAATGAGAAAAATATACAAAGTCAACCAACATCACAGGAAAACAAATTTCAAACACCCTTACCTATTTTTCCAAACTCACGGCAGGATGTGGTGATGCTGCTGCGATGGGCTGCTGCTGCTACGGGCTACTGCTGTGAAGAAACCCAATTTCAAAGTGAAATGGGACGATTTTATTTCCAAGCAAGAAACAGAGCCTAACTAATAATTTATTAATAAACCAGATGAAAAATGAGTTTTCTGATCCATACAATCAATCTGAGGTTTATGAAAAATTAATCACAAACCAATTAGAGAATCCGAAAAAAAAGCCAAAAAAAAAAAAGCTAAAACACATAAAGGGGGTCACGATTTGGTCAGATTAGATGGGTAGGTGAGGAGGAGGGACCTTGAGTTGGGCCTCGGCTGCATTAAGATGCCTCCGTCTCTAAGCTGCTTCAATGGCTTCTCTTTGCCTGCTCTGAGTGGTGCTGCATCGATGGGAAACGACCTATACAACTTTTGTGCGAAGGAAACATACACTCTAGGGCAGAAAAATGGGAGCAAATGGCTTGAGTGGCTTTCGTGCGAAGGAAACGGGCGAAGTGATCTCCCATTTTGGGCTGGAAACAATGGCCACTGATGAGAGGGTGGGTATCACAGTGATCGTAGGTACTCGGGGATGGGGAAGAACATAGTAAAAAAAAAAAAAGAGGAATGTGTTTACGTTTTGGGGGGAAAATTAAACAATCTGTAAGTTATGGTGCCCCAGAGATGAATTGCAGCGATTGTTTGCCCGTCGCAAGAATTTTTTAACTTTTCAGAGAAATAAATTGCCGCATTATCTACAAAAATCACTGCAATTGAGATGTACAGTGATCCACTCCTAGTAAATCTTAAGGTGTTGTTTACTCTATGCGACGAAAAATAAAATCGCAGCTAAAAATGACCACATGACCACATGTTAGAGCCAAATAAACACTTTAAAGAGAGAGAGAGAGAGAGAAAGAGAGAGAGTACTACTTCCTATAAAACATTGACATATTTGTACATATCTAAATACCATCTTAAAACTAAGAAAATTAAGCCAATATCTTCAAATTGGTACCTCGTGTGCTGATTTTATCTTAGGCTATGTCTTATATTATACATATTTTCTCTAATGATATATATACCTTTACTATTTTTTTTTCCGGAAGAAGAGGTGAACAAATAATGCCTAATGCAAAAAATTTAGCGCACAAAGGCAACTAATTGTATTGGTTATATTGGTTATAATAAAAAAGGCTAGGAGAAAGAATGTTGGTGGTAAAGTACTGTTGGGGTAAATGTGGGGACTGGTTCTGGAGCTAAAAAAATGTTTGCTGAAAGTTGGCTTGACAGTTGGCTCGAGCCAAAGTTCACTCGACGTCGCTCGACATACCGTTCGAGCGAATCTTAAGTCCGAGAGTCCCGCTCGACACCTAGCTCGAGCGAGACAGAAACCCTAGTGTTCGCTCGACACTCCACTCTAACCAATGTTCATTTGGCTGTTCGCTCGAGACGCGCTCGACATTCCGCTCGAGAGGCCTCAAGCATATTTTTGAGAGAGAACAATTGTCTAGTAAGTGCATATTGTGGGAGAGAGCAAAAAGCCCTAGAGAGTGTGAGTTGAGATTGAATGATTGTAATCTCCTATGAGTAATAAGATTTCTGTAGCTCTGTGAATGTAGGCAATTTGCCGAACCACGTATATTGTGTGTCACGTTCTTGATTGTGTTGCTTTTACTTTATTTGTCATCGTTGGTGTGTGTATTTTGTATAACATTTCACAACAACTGGTATCAAGAGCCAAGGTCGGATCTGAAGGAGAATGATGGCTGGAGATAAATTGAACGCACCTGGGATCGAGAAGTTCGACGATACTGATTTTGGGTACTGGAAGATGCAAATTGAGGATGATCTCTATGGGAAGAGGCTCCACCTTCTACTGTTGGGAAAGAAGCCAGAGAGTATGGATGATGCTGAGTGGACCCTGTTAGATCGACATGTTCTAGGTCTTGTTCGGCTGACCTTGTCCAGAACAGTAGCACACAATGTCAGTAAGGAGAAAACAACAGTGAATCTCATGGCGACTTTGTCAAGTATGTATGAAAAGTCGTCTGCGAATAATAAGGTGCACTTGATGAAGAAATTGTTTAATCTGAAGATGTCTGAAGGTATGTCTGTAGCCCAACACTTGAATGAATTCAATACGATCACAAATCAATTGTCTTCTGTAGAGATTGATTTTGATGATGAGATCAGAGCGTTGATTCTGTTGGCATCGTTACCAAATATTTGGGAGGCCATGAGGATGGCTGTGAGTAGTTCAGCCAACAAGGCAAAACTGAATTATGATGACATACGTGACATGGTACTTGCTGAAGAGGTATGTAGGAGAGACTCAGGTTAGTCTGGATCGGCCTTTATTGTTGACAATAGGAGCAGAGGATATGACAGGTCAAACTCTAAGAGCAGAGGGAAGAGAAAGACGAGATATGGGCAGCACATCACGTGCTGGAGTTGTGGCAAGCTGGGCCACATCAAGAGAAACTGCTAGAATCAAGAAAGTTCTGATGATGATGCTGTGAATGTAGTGGCAGAAGAAATTCATGATGCCTTACTTCTTGCAGTGCACAATCCGATTGATGATTGGATGTTGGATTCAGGGTTTTCGTTCCATAGCACTTCACATCGAGAAATCATGCAGAATTATGTTGTTGGTGATTTTAGGAAGATGTATGCGACTGATGGAAAGGCATTGGATGTAGTGGGAGTGGGTGATGTGCATATCGCACTTCCAAACAGGAGCGTGTGGACTTTACAACAAGTCAAACATGTTCAAGATCTGAAGAAAAACCTTATCTCTGTAGGACAGCTTGACGATAGCGGTTTTGCAGTAGTGTTCTCTGGAGGAGCTTGGAAGATCACTAAGGGTCTGTTGGTCCTAGTGCATGGTAAGAGATCTAATTCTTTGTATTTGACATCATGATCTAGTGATGTGCACAGAAATACAAGAGTGCAAAAAAGCAGATTTGATCGCGCGAAACATGTGAGGAAGCCAAAGGAAGTCAGCTTTGTTGTTCCTCATGAAAACCTGGAAAAGTTGGCTAAGGTTGCCAAGATCGGTTTGAGACCAGATACTCCTAGTGCAGTGGGAGTTGTGAGTTGCCTTATGGATGTGCTGACTAAGGGCGATGTATGTGGAAGACTGAAGTCGGGCTTGACTTCAATGCGTCTTCTAGCTTGAAGACGGGAGCTGTGAGCTGCAGAGATGATAGGGCTTGGCTGGAAACAGTGGCTGGCATGTGGAGACCGAGTCTCCAAGTGGGAGATTGTTGGGGTATATGTGGAGACTGGTTCTGGAGCTGAAAAAGTGTTTGCTGAAAGTTGGCTCGAGCCAAAGTTCGCTCGACGGCACTAGAGTCCCGCTCGACACTTAGCTCGAGCAAGACAGAAACCCTAGTGTTTACTCGACACTCCGCTCTAGCCAATGTTCATTTGGCTGTTCACTCGAGGTGCGCTCGACATTCTGCTTGAGCGCAATATGAACGTAGGCAAGTTGCCGAACCACGTATATTGTGTGTCGTGTTATTGATTATGTTGCTTTTATTTTATTTTCCATCGTTGGTGTATGTGTTTTGTATAACATTTCACAACTAGTACATGGTTTCTTTTACTAGGCTGAGTTTTTGCCCGAAATGATCCGAATTGTTCTGCTTGAGCAGTTGTATGGTGTATTTCAAACTTTTTTCTTTACAAATTATAGGGTAGCTCTTTGGGCAGCTGTTGTGTACCCACATTAATGGAAGGAAGACAGTAACTTTGATTTAAAAGAGAGAGAGAGAGAGAGAGCTTTCATACAGAGATGGATGGATTCTGGGAGTGCAACATGTCCAAAAACTCAGCAGAAGCTCGAAAATTTTACAATTACTCCTAATTATGTTCTGAGAAGTTTAATAACTCAGTGATGTATTGACCACAATATTGAAAATATTGAGCAGCCAACCGGACTAACAAATGGGAAGATTAAAAAGAGTGATGGATCATTTCGCGATGTTAGTGGGGACATAACAGCCATTCAAGCTCTAGTCCGCAAGCTCTCTAGCCAGTCCACTGAGGAGTGTAGAGCAGCCTGATCACTTGGTTCAAATGCATTAGAATATGCTACAATGTCTTATTACATGTTAAAACAAGAACATATTTCTTATAAATGAACTCCACCATGCTCTGTATCACATGCATCATCGGTTTTTCATTCAAAATAAATAAGAGTTTGCCCCAATATCACATAACACTAACACCAATTAGCTAAGAGTACTAAAGGATGTGGCCATGCCCCTCTCAGTCAATCACAAATCAGAAAAAGATGGTAAAAATTAGGGAAACGTACCATTTCAGATTGGAGGTCGGATGGAGGAGAGCCGGAAGACAATGCTGGAAATGTATCTCTTGCCGGGTGGACTGGTGTCGGTGGACGTTTGATAGAGGAGTCGGAGGAAATGAATGCAAGCTTTCATCGAGGGTTGGGGATTTTCGGAAGAAATGATGAGTAGTTGGGGATTTTTTGGAAGAAATGAGGAGGGGGGATGTTGGGCGGGAGACCAGCTTTGCCTTTTTTTTTTTTCTTTTTTCTTTTTTAAAGATGTGGCATGCCATGTAGAATGGTAAATATCAACGGTAACTGTAGCATCGCCCTATACTTTTGGCATTTGATGTTTGGTTTCTGGCGTGTTTGAATTTAGTGGCGCTTGCTATTTTTGGGAATTTTATTTATCCTACATAGAACAGTGTGGCGGCAATATAATTTCTATGAGTCAATAGTTTTATTTCATCATTTTTTTATTTTTAAAATTTTTCTTCTGTTATATGATTTTTTGATATTTTTTTGCTGTTTACACTATCTTGGCATGTTAACGATCCATTTTTAAAGATTTTTAAATGCTTGACATACATAAGGGGTGGTACCCATACTCCCCCGGCAAGTAAGAACATCATCAATGGATTAGCTAAAAGCTAAATCTATTGAGTATTTAACTATTAGAGCACAAAATGTTATCACAATGGATTAGTCAAATTCCAAATCATTGGAATTTAGCTATAGTTACTTTCAAAAAAATTTTCAAATTTGAAGGTTACTGTACATATACCGAATACATATTTTATCAATTATTTCTCTTTCTCTTTCTTTCTATCACATATTTTATCACAATGGCTAGGTTCATGTGTACGGGTTCATGTGTTGGGGGGTTGGGTTCATGCATTGATTATTCCGATTACTAATTAATATAGAGAAAAGATATTTACAACCGTGAATTGTGCAACCGCTGCGTAATCGCTTTGAAAAAAGTGAATAAAACATGGGACCCACATGAAATAAATTAATTTTTTAATAGTGGACCTCACTCTTTTTCAAAGCGATTACGCGGCGTTTACGCACTTCACGGTTGTATGTAGAATTACTCATTAATATATAATAGGTAGAATAGTAAAATATAATAAAATAAAATAAATTAATAATTAAAAAATAAAATATTTTTGAAATTATTAATTACTTATTACTATATAATGAATAAATGGATAATCCAAAGTGGAGATTTTATATGAATTGCCAAAACCAAATTCATCTTATATTATTTTATTAATGAAAAAATAGCTATTCCGATTTATGTTAATAGAATAGTCAAAGGTCAAATTTTTCTGACATTCATAAAAAATGTCTTTTAAATTTTGCTAACCCATTGAGGATGCTCTAAAGGAGGCTTTGTCCATCGGAATCTGGCCCGGCCCCCCCTCCTGGTGCTGGGGGTGGATTGAACCCTTGGTCCATTCATCCCCCGTCCGGCCCAAATGACCGGGCCCAAAACTTATTTCTGGAGATGTCATTCTAAATTGCCTAAATTAAAAAAAAAAGGAAAAAAATTATTATATTTATTACAAAAAATGAAACAAAACTTGTTAAAGCATAAAACAAAAATTAATTAGATTTTACAAGACTTTTTCACTGATCTTTTTTCTACTTCAAATCCAGTGGGTCAACAACAATGAGTAGAGACAATGCCAAGAGTGATCACAGATGAGATGAACCACATGCTCCAGAAAGATTTTGAATTTTCAGAGGTTCAAAAGGCCATTCAAGAAATGAATCCAATGAGCTCCCCAGGTCCTGATGGATTTTCAGCTGGTTTCTTCCAACAACACTGGGAAGTCATAGGTAAAGATCTTTGTGAGGCAGTCATTACAGCCCTTAACACCAACAATTGGGACAGTTCTATTAATGAGACTTTCATAGTGTTAATTCCGAGGATTAAAAATCCCAAAGCTGTAACAGAATTCAGACCAATAAGTTTGAGTAATGTGGTGTTTAAGGTTATGGCCAAAGCAATAGCAAACAGATTGAAGGACATCCTGCCCAACATCATATCAACAACTCAAACTGCTTTTATTCCTGAGAGGATGATTGCAGACAATGTTATTGTTGCTTACGAAGCTATTCACTCAATGTAGTCCAAAATGAAGGGTTCAATAGGATTTATGGCTCTTAAAATGGACATGAGTAAGGCTTACAACAGATTGGAGTGGTCTTTTCTTGAAACAGTAATGAGGAAGATGGGCTTCAACAATAGATGGATTGCTCTAATTTTAAGATGTGTTTCCACTGTCTCTTATTCATTGTTAATCAATGGCATTCCACAACCAAAATTTCAGCCATCTCGTGAAATTAGACAGGGTGATCCTTTATCACCCTATCTATTCATTTTATGTTCAGAAGCTCGCTCTTAGTTGATCAATAAGGCAGAGTTGGCTAGACAAATTACTGGGATTCCTTTTGCAAGAGGTAAATTGCATATCATTCATCTGTTTTTTGTAGATGATTGCATGCTTTTCTGTCAGGCAGTAGAGATGGAATTGAGGAAGATGTTGGATATTGTTAATCAATATGAGGAAGTTTCTTGCCAGAGATTGAAAAAAGACAAGTCCTCTCTCTTTTTCAGTAAAAACACCAACCTATCTTCCAAGAACTTCCTAACCAGTATGGCAGGGATTAGAGGAACAAACTCAAAGGATAAGTATCTAGGCCTTCCAGCTTTGGTTGGTAGATCAAGATGCAAAGAGTTCAAGGCCATTCTTGATAGAGTTAGCACTAAAATGGACAATTGGAAGCACAAATTCCTATCACAAGCAGGAAGAGAGATTATGCTTAAAGCTGTCATTAAAGCAATTCTCACTTATTCAATGGGAGTTTTTAAACTTCCTAAATCTTTATTGAGGCAGCTTAACAGTTTGATGAAAGGCTATTGGTGGGGTCAAGTTAATCAAGAAAAAAAGATGAATTGGATGAGTTGGTCTCAAATGGAGAAATCCAAAGAAGTTGGAGGTCTTGGATTTAGAGATTTTGAAAATTTTAATCTTGCTATGGTAGCTAAGTAAGGATGGAGAATTTTGCAATATCCTAATTCCTTATCTTCTACTGTGTTGAAGCTTAAATATTTTCCCTAGTCTGATTTTTTTAATGCAAAAGTGGGAAGTAACTCATCCTATATATGGAAAAGTATTCTATCCGCAAGAGAGCTTTTAAAAGCTGGATTGCACTGGAGAATAGGAAATGGGAAGTGAGTGAGAATATGGTCTGATCCTTGGTTGTCATAACCTACAACTTTCATACCTCAAAGTGGTAACAAAGCATTGGGAGAAGAAGCTAAGGTGGAAGCTCTAATGGAATCAGATGGAAAGGAATGGAATCTTCCTATAATCAATGGGATTTTTTGCAACAGAGAAGCCGAGCTAATCAGGCAATTACCAATCAGCCAGAGCAATCAACAAGATAAATTGATATGGAGAAACAATGTAAATGGCTGCTTTACAGTGAAAAGTGCTTATCATTTACAAGGGGAATTACAAGATAAGTTAAAAGGTCAAAGTTCTTTCATCAATATTCAGAGGGACCAGCAGTGGAAAAAATTATGGAAGATGAACTTACCTCCAGCAGCTAAGAACTTTCTTTGGAGAGCTTGTCATAATATATTGCCTACAAAAAACAATCTGTACAAGAGAAAAGTCTTGGATAATCCCACGTGTCCTATGTGTCTTAGTGAGCTTGAAACAGTTGAGCATATTTTGTGGGAATGTGCCTCGGTGAATGATGTCTTGAGCCAACTTTCTAGGACAATTAAGAAAAGTAAGTGGTCTTATAGCAGTTTTAAAGATTTAATAGAAGACATGTTCAACAAACTCGATAAACAAGAAATGATGGAACTGTCTTTCTCTCTTTGGACCTTATGGTGGAGAAGAAATCAGTTAGTCTTTAAGAATATTTTGTTAGATCCACAGGTAGTGCTTCACAAAGTCAATCAAACGAAGTTGGATCTTTGTACAGTTAATCCTAGTATTGAGCAGCTTGGTTATGTAAATACCAGAAGATCTGATCCATGGGTTTGTCCTCCTCAACGTTTTTGTAAGATTATTTGGGATGTGGCGATTGATAAAAATATGTGTAAAATAGGTATTGGGGTAGCTGTTAGAGATGATATGGGAAATTTTTTGGCAACCTTGAGGAAAAATCTTAGTTCTTTACCTGATCCGAACCTTGCTGAGGCTTTAGCAGCAAGAATTGCAGCAAAGTTTGGAGTTGATTTAGGCATGAGGAGGATCATTCTTGAAGGAGACTCCAGAAAGGTAGTCACTGAACTCAACCTCAAGAAGCATAATGGGAGCTACTTTGGGATGATCATTGGCGATGTTCAAGATACAATGGCAAAGATGCAAGCATGTAGAGTTAGTCATGTGCACAGGGAAGGCAATTATGTTGCCCATAATCTAGCTAAGGCTGCTTTATATGTATCTGATTACGTTTTTAACATGGAGGAAACTCCATTGTTTCATCACATCTTGTAATACATCTTGTTATCAATGAAGAGTACTTTTCTCAAAAAAAAAAAAAAAAGCATAAAACAAAAAATTCTAAATTCTAACTAGTAAGTTAGTAACTTCTAAGTTGTAATTAATAATTCTAAACTATTACAAATTAATCTAAAAATATTACAAATTGTCAAATAATTTAAATGAATAACACAACTTTAAAAATGGAAAAATCTGGTTGTAAGCGGATTTGCGCTCCAAAATGCGTACCAATGCTAAGGTGGAAAAGTAGACTTTAATGAAACGGTACGGATTTGAAAATGAACATTTGACAAAATAGTTCACGTCAACATTGGTGCACAGATTGGTTCGGGTCCGCAAATCTGCTTGTACATAGAAGAGCTCTTAAAAAATATAACAAATTTTAGTAGATTTTTTGAATGGACTTTGAGATTGGAATTTGGGTAGTAGGCAAGTGAGACTGTGAGATTATAAAACTTGAAAAAAAGAAAAACAAATTAGAATTACAAACAATATATACATATGTAAAAAAGTTAAAAACTTAAAATTACAAGTACAAACCAAGATGAGATCATAAGCTTTTGGTTGTAGGCCCTTCTATCAAGATTAGATTATTGGGAATATGGGATTAGGGTTGGATGAGTAAGACTATAAAACCTGAAAAAAGAAATCAGAAATATAAACATTATATAGATATATATATATATATATATATATATAAAAGTGAAAATTTTAAAAGTACAAACCAAAATGAGATCAAGATCAAGATGAGATCATTGAGATTAGGATTGCGCATGTGACAGTGAGACTATAAGACTTGAAAAAAATAAAAGAAAAAAATTGAATTATAAATATTATACACATACGTGAAAAAAACTACAAATAATTAAGAAACAAATTATACAAACCAATGGCTAGTGGATCAAAGTCATATTGCGTCCGATGTAGACGTAGCCTCATTTCTTGAAGTTATCCCTATAACAATTGAATTTGAAATGAAGTGTGGTAAAATAAATATAAGTAATAACATAATATATTATAAGCAAAAGCAAATCAATGAATTAAGACTGATCACCATACTCCTCATCGTCAGCCTCCTTAAAGTTTACCAGATCCTGAATATGAATTGGCTTCCCTTTCCAATTATGAGTAAAAATCAATCACTCCACAGTGGTAGGAGACAATGAACTCTAGAACTGATCCAATATAAGCCATTTAGTGTTAAAGGTCAAATATGAGGCTACAATAGTAATAGGGATGGCCTTGGCCTTCCACCAAGATAAAATATCAAAATGTCGTGTAAATGTGTGCATCTTCGTTGCCAAGTACCTATCCAACTCTGATTAGCCGTTTGTAGGCTTCCAAATATCGGAAACGGTCTAATAACTCTTAACCCACCTATGCCGTTTGAAACCCCTGACTTCGGGTGGAGGCGATGCGGAAGTGTAGGAGCCGAAATATTACCATCTCCGAGTGCAGCAAACTCATCAAATAATCTATTGAGGGTTTCCTTAACCTTTGATGCAATATGATCCACCCATGCCTTCATGCTGATCATTTCCAATCCATACACCATGTCATCAATTTTGTACTGAAAGTCAAGAACAACAACCACATATAGGAAAATGTTTATCATATTCAAATCTCCTCAATACTTGTCATAATTAATACTCATGCTCATTGCCATATCACGCAACCTACTTTGGTAACTTTTGCACATTTCATCCAATTGTTATTTCACCTAATATACTTGCTGACAATATTCGTTGGATCTAACGTACAAAGACCCATAAATGGTGGTTGTGACCTCGTAGAAAAATCTCAAAAATTCTACAAAAGTTATGCTACATCCCAATCATCATTATTAGACTTGCCCAGTTTCCCATCATCCTCAAAATGTTTGACATATTGCATGTCCTCGTCACCTAGTTAGTCAAAAGTCTTTCTATACTGTTGTGTTGTCTCCAACATCAAGAAGGTTGAGTTCCATATTGTAGAAACATCAAGACACAACCTATTCTTACATTCAATGCCCGTAACCCTCATAGCAACCTTGAATTTATCAAGCCTAGCCAATGAAGATCTTACAAACCTCATCACACTTCTAACCCTTGCAATTAAATCATTCATATCTTTCAAACCGTCGGTCACAAGAAGATTTTGGACATGTGCAGCACATCTCATATGTAAACACTCACCATCCATGATTGGCTTATTGTCCTCTCTAAGCTTATTCTTAAAATACTCAAAAACGGTATCGTTAGAAGAGACATTGACCATTAATGTCACAAAATGCTCCAACTCTCACTCATTTATTGCGGCCTCCAAGGCCTTCCCAATGGTCTCACACTTGTGATTAAAAATTAAACAAAACTTAGGAATCATTTTATTTAATTGTCAATCATAATATTAAAAATGTACCTTTAAAGACATATAATTCAAATTTTGGACCGATGTCCATCTATCGATGGTGAGGCAAACTATTTGACCCCTTAGTTGGTTCTCAACAATTCTCTATGACCGTATAGTTTAATAATATCATTCCCCACCATGCGAATAGAAGTAAGGCTAAGTCTAGGTTCCAAGTACTTAGAATACGCTTAGAACCATTCGCCCTCCACAAAACCAAAAGGGTAGCTCATCTATTGTGACTAATTAGTGAGAAATTATGATTAACTTATCCTTCAAAATTACTTGATTTAGCAGGATATATTTGTCTCAAATGCTAAGATACTCAATATTTTGAAGAGATGGTCTTAATAATAGGCAAAATGATTAAAAGGCTCATTTCCATATTAATGTTGGGCCCTGTTGCAAGGCATACTAACACATGAAAATTATTTCAATGCAGGATTCAAGGCCAAGGCCACACGATGCCCCAAACCCAAACTTGGCTCATAATCCTTACAAGGGATGACAACCTTGTATTGAGAACAAGGGAAAGAGAAGGGACCAGCAGAAGGCTCTAGATACCCGCAGAAGGGAAGTGAGAAAACTCTTGAGGGGTAGATTCGTGAAAGAAAGAATCTGTTACAGAGAGATAAAGAGGCAATGGAGATGAAGATAAAAGGAAAGGGAGGACCAGAGGAAAGGGCATTCAATTTGTGGAAAGTGCTAGGGTTTTCTTTATACGATTTTCTGAATCTGTTATTAATACATGTTAGTGTTTTTGTTGTACCTGGTATTCATCATCGAAATGATGATGCGAGGCTAGATCTAAAACTTTGATTGCAGGGGAAGGGTTTTTATTTGTTTCGTTACTTGTTTGGATTCTGTGAGTTCCACTTTATTCTCTTCATTAAGTTGATAAACACGATTTGTATGAGTATTTGAGGAATTTCTTGTCTTGATCTATTGTAGACTCACGGCACAACAGAACCTTGAATCAATCAAGGATTCCTTTTACTGAGAGCCAAACACGATGTTGATTATTAATCTAGTGAAGGATTTCAAGTATTAGTTTGTAAATCTGAGTTTGTGTGTTTCATTTCTAGTTGTTGATTCCTTGGTTGGGTTAATAACAACGGATAGCACTCAGCAATTCAAACTTTTATTCGATTCCAATAAAACCCTAACCTGCAGTCCAAGTGTTTGTTAAACTGTTTCTTAGACTTTTCTTAATTTAGAGTTTAGTTGCATAGATTTTGTGTGAATTTGTTTAGATATATAAAAAGTTTTAATTTCAGTGTCTATGGATTTTAAATCTCATTAATGTTTTTATCTTCAAAATGAAACCTAAAATTTTCACTGAAATAAAATCGAATACTTGCATCTATGTTCCCCACATCCTCTGTACATATTCCATAATTCATTAGTTAATTTTGTAAACCCTTGTTCATATATAAAACTCGGAACATAGCTAGTCATTTTAGCTTGTGAGTATTTTTTTTCTTATACATTTATTTATTTATTTGCATTGTAAAACTGGTGACACCCATTGTCCCTGAGGAAATGACCTTGGAAGCTCACCCAATACACTAGTTCTGCTTTTATACTTAGAGGCATTAATTGGTGAGTATCAAGTTTTTGGCACCGTTGCCAAAGACAACTGGTGAACAATATAGTTTTCCTTGCAAAAAAAAAGTGTCTCTAAATTCTGTGAACCTCTTCAAACATCTCTTCCTTAATATTTAATTTAGTTGTTATCTTGCATACTCTCTTATTGTTCACTTAGCTTTCCCTCTTGGGTGCATGTCTGTTTGGACCAGAGACCACACATCACGATTGGTTAGGATGGATTCACTTTCATCCACTGAGTTTGCATCTATATCTTTCGAGTCTTCATCTGAAAATTTTGGTAACATGGAAGACAATGAGCATCAGGATTCAGAAGTTATGAATCCAAACAGAACATTAAGAGAGTATTTACAGTCTGTTAGAACTAGTCCACCATCTTGCATTATTCAACCTTTGAATGCAAATAATTTTAATTTGGAACCTGGAATGATTCCTTTGTTACCACATTTTCATGGCATGGAATATGAAAATCCCTATTTGCATATCAAAGAATTTGAAGAAGTGTGCTTTATATTCATGGAACACACTTACACTGAAGAAGTCATAAGGTTAAAATTGTTCCCATTTTTCCTAAAAGACAAGGCTAAAACATTGTTGAACTCTTTAAGGCCTAGATCCATTGGGACTTGGCAGGAAATGCAAACTGAATTTCTTAAAAAAAAATTCCAATGCATAGAACCAGTGCCTTGAAAAGACAGATTATGAACTTTGGCCAAAAGCATGTTGAGACATTTTATCAATGCTAGGAAAGACTTAACGACCTGTTGAATGCCTGTCCCCATCATGGATATGAACATTGGAGGGTCATCAATTTTTTCTATGAAGGGTTACAACAAAAAATGAGACAATTTGTTAAGACCATGTGCAATGGTGAATTTTTTTAATAAAGAACCAGAAGAAGCTTTTGAGTACTTTGACTATTTAGCTGAGAATGCTCAGTCATGGGATGTCTCTGACTTTTGTGACAGATCTAAAAATCAAAGAACTGTTAATGGGGGTGGGAAGTATAATCTAAAGGAAGTTGATGACTTACATGCTAGAATAGCATTAATTTCTAAGAAATTAGAATCCATTGAGCTTAAGAAATTTAATGAAATGCAGGTGATAACCCCAACTCCTGAGAAGTGCGGTATATGTGAAGACCAGGGGTATAGTACTAGTACATGCCCCACAATACCTGCTTTTAAAGAAGTTTTGTTAGACCAGTCCAATGCTGTTAATATGATTTCTAAAAATTATTCAACGCCAAATTCTAACACTTATAATGCAGGTTGGAGAAATCATTCAAATTTCAGCTGGCGAACTGAACAGATTGCAACTTCATTAGCTCCAGGACCAGCCTCATATGTGCCCTATTCAGCACCCATAGGGCCAGGACCCTAACAATATCCTAACCAAACCCACCCAAGCTAGAAGAAAAAATTGGAGGATACTATACAACCCACCCAAACCACCATAAATAACCAAAATTCCCAAGCCATAAATGACATCAGAGGAACACTTACAAAAGTGACTACCCCTATGAGTGCCCAAGAGAAAGGAAAATTTTTAGTTCAACCACAACCCAACCCCCAAGGGCAGATTCAACAACCTTAGGGTAATGAAGAGGGGGTTAATGTGAAGGCTGTGAAAGCCATCACAACCTTGAGAAGTGGTAAAATTGTGGGCAATCCTATCCACAATACAGGCAAATCAGGTAAAAATTCTAACCCTTAGTTAGAAAAAGGTGAGCCCAGGATGTTAAATTCTGAAATGCCTGCATGTCCCATACTTGCTCCATTTCCTCATCGTTTAATTTCTTTGCACAAGGAAAAACATAATGCTGAGATTTTGAAGATTTTTAAACAAGTCAGAATAAATATCCCCCTCTTAGATGTCATCAAACAAGTTCCTGCCTATGCCAAATTTTAAAGGACCTATGCATTGTTAAGAAAAAATTGAATGTATAGAAAAATGCTTTTCTCACTGAGCAAGTCAGTGCCATCATCCGAAATCACACACTACCTAAGTACAAAGATCTTGGTTCACCCACTATCTCTTGTATCATAGGAAAGTCAAAAATTGGGCAGGCCTTGTTGGACCTAGGATCATGAGTTAATCTGTTACCCTTTAGTGTTTATGAGCAGTTGGGATTGAGAGAATTAAAACCCACTTCCATAATTTGGCAATTAGCCGACAGATCCCTATAAATTCCAAAGGGGGTTGTAAAGGATGAATAGGTGCAAGTAGATAAATTCTACTATCCAGTGGACTTTGTGGTACTAGATATGAAGCTGACAACTCATTCAAACCCTTCTGCCCCAGTGATCGAGACCATTCCTTGCAACTTCTAATGCTATAATAAATTGCATAAGTGGTGTCTTAAAGTTAAGCTTTGGTAATATGACTTTAGAACTTAACATTTTCAATTTGTGTAGGCAACCCCAAGAGGTGGAGGAAGTTCAAGAAGTCAATGTTTTGGACAGCATTATTGCTGAAAACGCCCTGCTAAATAATGAATTTAATGAACAGTGGGAAGATTTAGAAAACTCCTTAATTTTATCTAATGACACTAACATTATTTTTGCTGCAAGGAACCCAAATGAGACACAATGGAGTTTCAAATTCGAGCCATTACCTTCCATAGTAGCACCATCAAAACCTTTCACTGAAAAAGTTCCAATTCTGGAGTTGAGACCTTTGCTAGCAGAATTAAAGTAAGCTTAATTGAGACTTGATAATTCATTCCCAATTGTAATCTCATCTCAGTTGACCACTGATAAGGAGGGTAAGCTATTGGAGGTGTTGGCACAGCACAAGTAAGCCATTAGGTGGACCATTACTGATATGAAAAGTATAAACCCTCTAACTTGTTCCCATAAGATATATTCAGAAGAGGATGCTAGGCCTTCTAGGGATATGCAAAGGAGACTAAACCCTACAATAAAGGAGGTGGTAAAAAATGAAGTCCTGAAATTGCTAGACATAGGCATCATTTACCCTATAACAGATAGTAGGTGGGTAAGCCCAATTCAGGTAGTACTAAAGAAATCTAGAGTGATTGTTGTAAAAAATGAAAAAGGAGAATTAATAGCCACAAGAACAACAACTGGATGGAGGATATGTATAGATTAGGAAGCTTAATGCACCCTCTAGGAAGGACCACTTCCCTTTGCCCTTCCTTGACTAGATTTTAGAAAAGGTAGCTGGGCATGAGTATTATTGTTTCTTAGATGGATTTTCTGGGTATTATCAAATAGAAATTGCCCCTGAAGATCAAGAAAAAACTATTTCCCCTTGCCATTTTGGGACCTTTGCCTTCAAAAGAATGTCATTTGAACTTTGGAATGCCCCAGTCACCTTTCAAAGATGCATGCTAAGCATTTTCAATGACTTAATTGAAGATATTGTAGAGGTTTTTATGGATGATTTATCAATATTTGGAAATTCATTTGATTCCTGTTTGGCTAACTTAAACATTGTTTTGACCAAGTGTGAAGAAAAACAGTTGCTGTTAAGCTGGGAGAAATGTCATTTTATGGTACAACAAGGAATAGTCATTGGTCATATTGTGTCTTCACGAGGCATTGGGGTTGACAAATCTAAGATAGACCTGATTTCAAATTTACCTGTGCCTAGGAGTGTGAAAGATGTTAGGTCTTTTTTAGGCCTTGTCGGGTTTTATAGGAGATTCATAAAAAGTTTCAGTTCTATTTCTGAGCCTTTTTGCCAATTATCAATGCATAATGTCAGTTTTATATGGACTGAGGACTGTCAAACCTCTTTTGATCAATTAAAATCTTTTCTCACCACTGCACCTGTCATTTAACCACCAGATTGGACTCTCCCCTTTGAATAATGTGTGATGCTAGTGACTTTGCTGTAGGAGCTGCACTTGGGCAATGAAAAAATAAACTGCCATATGTTATATACTATGCTAGTAAGACTTTAAACAGTGCTCAAAAAATTATTCCACCACAAAAAAGAACTGCTAGCTATAGTGTTTGCTTTAGACAAATTCAGAGCATATTTACTTGGTTCACCTGTCATTATCTTCACTGATCATGCAACACTTAAATTCTTATTAACCAAGAAAGATGCAAAGCCAATGCTGATTAGGAGGATACTCCTGCTGCAAGAATTTGATATCACAATAAAGGCCGAGAAGGAGGTGGAAAATGTGGTGGTGGATCATTTGTCTCAACTTACACTAGAATCATCTGTTCAATCCCTTTTAATTCCTGACTGTTTTCCAGATGAACAATTGTTTTCAATTTATACTCTTCCTTGGTATGCTGACTTGGTTAATTTTCTTATCATAGGACAAACCCCACCTCATTGGACAACTCAGGATATTAGAAGGCTAAAAATTGAGGCTAAGTATTTCTTCTATGATGATCCTTACCTGCTTAAATATTATTCTGATCAAATAATTAGGAAGTGTGTTCCTAACAATGAAATTTTTGCCATACTCTCATCTTATGGCTATCTATACATTTTGTTTTTTGTTGACTATATTTTTAAATGGGTTGAGGCAAACCCTTGCAGAAATGGTGACTATCAAATTGTTTTAAAATTTCTAAAATAAAACATTTTTGCAAGATTTGGCATTCCTAAGGCCATAATCAATGATAATGGCACCTATTTCTATAACAAGCCCTTCTCGGCCTTGATGAAAAAATATGGTATCCATCACAAGATTTGTACACCATACCATCCTCAAACAAATGGACAGGCTGAATTAGCCAATAGAGAGATAAAAAAATATTCTAGAGAAAACTGTCAATCCCAACAGAAAAGATTGGTCTTTGCTGTTGTCTGATGCCCTTTGGGCCTATAGGACTGCCTATAAAGCCATCCTGGGAATGACACCACACAGATTGGGGATGTCAACATGTATGTCACCATACATGTCATTTACCTGTGGAATTAGAACATATGGCATATTTGGCTATCAAACAATTTAATTTTGATACTGACCAAGCTGGTTTGGTAAGAAAACTACATATTGTTGAATTGAAGGAGCTTAGAAGAGATGTTTATGACAATTGTAAATTGTCCAAGGAACGTATGGAGCACTTCCATGATAAGCGCATTCAAAGGAAGTCATTCGAACCAGACCAACAAGTTAAGATCTCGATGGAGTGGTCCATACTCGGTAAAGTCTGTTTTTCCCTATGGTGATGTGGAACTCATAAACCCTCAAAATAGAAATATTTTCAAAGTAAATGGTCAAAGATTAAACCCTTCCTATCTACTTTTTCATATGAGGATTCCACTTTAAATTTACTTGACCCCATTGATTTTTCAGCCAATTAGGTCTAATCTCTATAGTTTGTTTTCTTCTTTGTTTTGCAACACATTAATTTTTTTATCATTCCAAATTCATTTTCTGTTGCTATATTTGCTCTCTCTCTTCCTGTTTATTTTCAACACCACTCAGGTACTCACTTCTCTCAAATCCTTTCTCTGCTCTCGTATTATTCTTTATTGGAAACTGGTATTTCTGATACATTAAGGCCAATGTTGATTTCTTGTTGGGGGGAGGGGGGTAAAGCTTTAACTTTAGCCTTGCATGCCATAACTCCATAACTCAAGAAATAGCAGCACTGGGCTTATCTTTTGAACTTAGATGCCTTGAACAGATTTGATGAAGCTAGAAAAAAAAGACTTTGAAATTTTCTTTCAGAACTTAGGTTAAGATAGGTGTTTATCCATTTTCTTTTGTTACTAGAACCAAGAGAAAGTTTGTTTAAGAAGGGTCTTACTGAAATTTGCCACCACATACACTTAGAATACCTAGAAAGGCACCTCTGTGCCATTAATTAATCAGACTAGCAGTTGTTTAAAGCACTAATGAACCATATCCTAATGGCTTAGGAAGAAACGTGACTAAGTACATTGAGGACAATGTTGATTTCTAGTTGGGGGGAGGGGGGTAAAGCTTTAACTTTAGCCTTGCATGCCATAACTCAAGAAATAGCAGCACTGGGCTTATCTTTCGAACTTAGATGCCTTGAACAGATTTGATGAAGCTAGAAAAAAAAACTTTGAAATTTTCTTTCAGAACTTAGGTCACGATAGGTGTTTATCCATTTTCTTTTGTTACTAGAACCAAGAGAAAGTTTGTTTAAGAAGGGTCTTGCTGAAATTTGCCACCACATACACTTAGAATGCCTAGAAAGACACCTCTGTGCCATTAATTAATCAGACTAGCAGTTGTTTAAAGCACTAATGAACCATATCCTAATGGCTTAGGAAGAAACGTGACTAAGTACTGAAAAGGAAAACCAATGGAGAAAAGGGACAAGCCAGTGATCGATAATATATATATATATATAATTGTAATAATAAAAGCTGTGTAGTGGAAAAGGTTGTCTGCTACAGAGGTCGTTTAAAAAAAAAGGGGGGGCCTTTTAAAGTGTAGTAGCATGACAGCCACTATTACAATAGTTTTGAATTGGAGTACAATCATTTGGTCTTTCTTGATCAGTTGTTATGAATGAGACATTTAATGACATCTGGTGGTCAACCTTGGAATCTATACACACAATTGTGCACTCAATAGTAAGTTGTATCCTTCTCTACCCACTTATCTTGATTGTTTGACAAATTAATGTATAAATTCCTCTTAGGATCTAAGTATCTGGTCTGATTAATTTTAGTATTTTTGGACTCAACAAATCTGATTCTTGGTAAGGATGCTCAAATGCTTCAGTGTTTAAATGGAAACTCATTTCTTATGATTTGTTGATCACTTATTTGCTAAGAGACTAGCAACAAGTTAGTTGGGGGTGTGATTAGTTCGAAATTACTTGATTTAGCAGAATATATTTGTCTCAAATGCTAAGATACTCAATATTTTGAAGAGATGGTCTTAATAATAGGCAAAATGATTAAAAGGCCCATTTCCATATTAATGTTGGGCCCTGTTGCGAGGTATACTAACACATGGAAACTATTCTAGTGTAGGATTCATGGCCCAAGGCACACGATGCCCCAAACCCAAACCCGAACTTGGCCCATAATCCTTACAAGGGATGACAACCTTGTCTTGAGAAGAAAGAAAAGAGAAGGGACCAGCAAAAGGCTCTAGATACCCGTAGAAGGAAAGTGAGAAAACTCTTAAGGGGCAGATCCTTGAAAGAGAGAATCTGTTATAGAGAGAGAAAGAGACTACGGAGATGAGGATAAAAGGATGGGGAGGACCAGAGGAAAGGGCATTTGGTTTGTGGAAAGTGCTAGGGTTTTCTATATATGATTTTCTGAATATCTTATTAATACATGTTAGGGTTTTTGCTGTGCCTGGTATTCATATCGAAATGATGATGTGAGGCTAGATCTAAAACTTGGGTTGCATGGGAAGGGTTTTTATTTGTTTCGTTACTTGTTTGGATTTTGTGAGTTCCATTTTATTCTCTTCATTAAGTTGATAAACACGATTTGTATATGAGTATTTGAGGAATTTCTTGTCTTGATCTATTGTAGACTCATGGCACAACAGAACCTTGAATCAATCAATGATTCCTTTTACCGAGAGCAAAACACGATGTTGGTTATTAATATGATGAAGGATTTCAAGTATTAGTGTGTAAATCTGAGTTTGCGTGTTTCATTTCAAGTTGTTGATTCCTTGATTGGGTTAATAATAGTGGATGGCACTCATCAATTCAAACTTTTATTCGATTCCAAAAAAACCATAACTTGCAGTCCAAGTGTTTGTTAAACTGTTTCTTAGACTTTTCTTAATTCAGAGTTTGGTTGCATCGATCTTGTGTGAATCTGTTTAGATACATAAAGAGTTTTTAATTTCACTGTCTATGGATTTTAAATCTCATTAATGTTTTTATCTTCAAAATGAAACCTAAAATTTTCATTGAAATACAATCGGATACTTGCATCTATGTTCCCCACATCCTCTGTATATATTCCATAATTCATTCTTTAATTTTGTAAACCCTTCTTCATATACAAAACTCAAAACACAACTAATCATTTTATCTTGTAAAACTGGTGACACCCATTGTCCCCAAGGAAATGACCTTGGATGCTCACCCAATACACTAGTTCTGCTTTTATACTTGGAGGCATTAATTGGTGAGTATCAATGAGCATACGAGATAGGTGTCTCCTACACTCCTCTGAATCATACTTTATATACCCTTCAACATTTCCCCCTGCTACTCTCATCTGCCATTTTTTGAAGTCCAATCTCTAATCTAAATTGACTATTTTCTTGTAAAGAATGTCTAATTGGACTCTTTTTGCATTTTCTTCTAAGTGGACCTTCAATTAAAATGTACCATATCTTTTATAGTGACATTTATACACCTTACCACAATGGTTACACTTAGCTTGAGGGTCATTGAGGATATTATCCTTTAACTTGGTGAAGTGAGTCCACACAACGAAGCTTGTTTCTTCTTTGGTGGGCCCATGAGTATAGGGGTAGGGGTTGGTGTGATGGTAGTAGTATGGGTAGGGGAGCTGGCACTAACGCCAGTATTTGGACTTAACTCACTATCCATTCCCGTTAGCTCATAGATACCTGACATGATGCAAAAATACACAATAATTAAAATCATACAATCATTAACATCACAATTGATTGGGGTTTCAAAACTAAACAAACTAAAACCCCAAAATTACTATATTGAAACCCCAAAACTATTTTGAGGTTTCAAAATTGAAACCCAAAACACATTGGGCTTTCAAATTGAAATCCCAAAACACATTGGGCTTTCAAATTGAAATTCCAAAACACATTGGTCTTTCAAATTGAAATCCCAAAATACTTTGGGGTTTCAACTAAAAATCCTAACATAATTTATGGTTTCAATCCAAAATCCTAAATTAACATACACAAAATACAATCACAATCCAATCTCCATAGCACAAAAAACATAATCCCATCCTCCAAATCCAGTGATCAATCCCATCCTCAATAATTCAATCCATTAGAAAACGAAAAAAAAGTTCTATAGGGGTTTCAACTTTAGGGATACTTACATAGGTTGAGAAGTTAAGAGAAACGCAAAAATGTCAGGGGTGCTCGACGACGGGGTAAACTCCAAACGACGACAGGTGATGGCGGATGGTGTGAGAGAAAGGGGGGCTGAGAGATTAGAGTCAGAGAGTGGGTCTTGAGAAGGGGGGAGTGGGTTTAGGCACTAGGATTATTAAGATGACGTGGTTTTAATATAAGCATATATATTTTTATACATATATATATATATGCAGGCGGGCTTGGGCCCAACCCACCCCCTGGGTGCAAATGTGCGAGCGGATACCCTACCACCCACATTTGATGGACGGGCACCCGCCTTGTCCAGGTTGGGGCCGGACGTTTGAGGGCAGGTGGATAGGGTGTGAGACCCTGCATCCACCCCTATTGTATATAATATGCTACGTGTCGTCTTTTGATTGGTCATGGCGTGATGGTCAACTACCATAGTAGCTTTCTTCGTCATAAGACTAAAAGAGCTCTAACAAAGGGACCAATTTAAAATCTAACTAAAACTATAAGTGCTTATTCTAAACTTTTGAAATCAGAGATACCAATTTAAAAAAAAAAATGAAAATCACAAATACTAAATTAGGAATATTTTGAATTCTATCTTTCACCTAAATTATTTTTGAATTTTTTAATAAGGTGATTGTTGTTGTTTTTTATTTGCGGCACATGTCAATCTCTGATTGGTTGACAAGTGACATTTTAATAGTATAGGTAATCATGTTGTCAGTAAATCTAAAAGTAATAATATCCACACAACACATTTTATAATGTATTTCACAACACATGTTGTAGAATAAAGATATTTTGATAAAATAATGTTATTTTTACAAGTTAGTTTATAAAAATAACATTCCTTTTAAATATTATTTTGTAAAATATTGTAAAAATTGACGTGCGTAAATCATTTTTCTAAATCTAGTAGGAGTTGGACAATGAAAATTAATTGCAAAAAATTCCAAACCCAATAATTAAATTGCTAAAACCAAAAGTCTATCAAACTTTTTGCCAATGCATAAAAGTTTAGGGTTTATTAAGAAACCCAAACTATCTTATCTTATCTTAAAATTTTTCATAATTTTCTTCATAAATATTACTTAAATACAAAAATTTTTTAATTTTTAATTTTTTCATCTAATTATTACCTAATCATTATAATTTTTTCAAATTTCTAAACCAAACATAAAAAATACAACGTTGTAGAGAAGGACAGGCTTTCAAGAGTGGGTTATGATACCTCTAAAATTCTTTTTCAATTGTTTTATAGCTTATTTTATAATTAATCAGTGCAAATATAGTAATCTATTAAAAATGAATTTTATTTTTATAAAAAGATTTTGCTATGCATTAACCAATATTTATTATCATATTGACAACTTTTTTTAAAAATTTTTATTTTTTATAAGATGTGGAGTGTAGATATTGAATAGTAGATTATGAGTAGATTTATTCTTTATAAAATCCATCATCTATTTAAATTGAAGCCGTATATATGATAGACTGATAGTTGTAAAATTGTTTTTTACGTTTGATATTTTAGTTGGATAGGAAAAGGCCAATACAGTTGTTGATGATGAGTAATGATACTTACAATATTTTTTACAAAATATAATATAAAATGAAAGTATTTTTATAATATAATATTTTACAATAATATTTTTTATTTTAAAACATGATTGTAAAATATATTATAAAAAATATTATTTGTTTTTCATTTTTCGTTGTCGATTGAACATGTAATCTGTGACGTCAGTAGTGCAGATGCAGGCTGCAGTTCCACCTGATCCTTGTGCAGTTCTTGTTACACAAAGGCTCTTCACTGAAGTACTGTTCTGTAGCTGCCGTCGTTTTCTTATGCTCACTTACGGCCGCTCCCATCAAATCTCCAATGTTTTTCGGGGTACAGGTAATTTGTCTCTTGTTTTTGTTATGATGGTTATGATATGATAATGACTCTGGTGAGGAGAATTGTGTCCCCGTGGTTGTATATGCGATACTTTCTTTCTTTTGGTTTTAATAAAGTGGGGTGGATTTAATTCGAGATCGAAATTTCTTATCTTTGAAACCTTATAATCGCGGTTTAATAAATTGCATATCTTTGATGTTTTCCTCTTCTATTACTCATTTACTCTTCTTGATTTCACTGCACGCAAAGTTGTAGAGGTACATGCATAAGCGTCGAACAAGATATTGGATCGCTTCTTAGGATGTCAGTGTTTTTCAGGATCATCTTAGCTTTTCTAGACTTCTTCCTATAAATCACAACCCGTTTAATGTGGTTTTCTTTTTCTTTTTTTGGTGTCGTCAATTTTGTCCCTTAATCCCCATGCATAGGCCCAAATGATGCTGTACCTGGAAAAGGGAGGAAACGGATCTAGAAGGAGATGATGTTAGCAAGGACTAGGATGCGAAGGGTGGCAGCGGCATGCAAGAAGGGAGTAAGAAACGGAATGCTATCAACAACGAGGACTATTAACACTCAAATGGATGACAGCTACCCAATTCTACTATCTCCATCTCTTGTCTCGCTAGACCTCCCTGACATTTGGCCTACTAATTCCAGCCCCAACGATTTTCAATCGACCTGTAGATGCTGTAAGTAGCTCTTTTACCCGTCAATGCGGTTGCTAAGTAGCGGTAGCCTTTTACTTCAATTTTTACTTCTTTTGTGTTTTTTTTTTTTGGTTTTATTATTGTTGGTGACATTTCTTTTCTTGTTACTAGGTTGGTTAATAATTCGTGCTTTTTTCTCTTAAGATTCGCTTTGCCTTTATCCATTTCAATTAGAAGTTGAAATGGACAGCTTGATATCACGAACTGGGACTATATACATTCTGCTCATTGTTCTCTAGGACAGTTAGATATTGTCTCTTTTTTAGTTCTATATTTTTCACGAAAATACCTATTAAACCAATCACAAGAATCTCCTTCTCTTATGTTAGAAATAATTTATACCATTTTTAAGTTGGTTGTTCGAAAGTCAACAAGTTCATTGGCACTTTTTCATTCTCTTTCCAAGTTGAAACTTTTACAATCCCTAAACAGCTTCCCTAACTTGGATGTCTTGGATGTTGAACTCTATTGGGGGGGGGGGGGGTTGGTACAGTTGGTGATGATCTTTATGGTTTGAGTATAACTTTTCCTTCATCCAAATTACTGCTTCCTTTAAGTTAAGCTTCATCCATTTATTTGTACTATTTCTTCTTAATGTCTGTGCATTTCATTATGCCTTTTCTTAATATATATTTATGCTTAATTTATTGATGTTTATACAGTCAATGCTTTGTCCAATGAGCAGGCTCAGATGAGATTTGTTTCTGACAGGATAAATTTTGCTGTCTGTGTAACTGATTGTTTGTTGGAATAGGGTAATTATGTGGTTCAAGCGCTTGGGATTGTTGAGTGATGCTTGTAGTATTGATTCTTGAATTCACAAATATGCTTTCTAAAAGATAGGATTTAAAGGCCAAGAAAGCAATTCTTGAAAAAAGTGGAGGTTACAGTATTGCAGAAGTAGCTGCAAATAAGAGGGTTTTAAGGATTTTTTGGTTGTTCATTTGATAGCTAAAGGGTGTGAAAACTATATGGGAATTTGGGGTTTAAATAGGTTAAACAAAAGGATTTGTTTTGGGGGTAAGGATATATCATGCTTAACCAAGCACTATGCACACAATATTGGTATTTCTTACTTTTTCTGTCTGTACACTTTTTCTCTTTTACGTTGACGTTGGTGGTTATGGGTGTTTAACGGTGATCTTTTTCATTGGAAAATGCCCTCCATGAAGGACTTACATGGTTCTGGCGGAATATGGATGAGGTGAGAGAAGAAGCTCCATCTTTATCCCTGAAGGCAGAGATGGTTTGGGCTGGAGGAACTTAATGGTGGTGTTGCAGGAAGCTATTAAGGGAGATGTTTCTGTTTTGGCGGCACCTGTGAAGCCATCTTATGGTGCATCTCCGTCGTCTTTCAGGGAGGCACTGTTAGGTTGGCATGAGGGGTGTCGTGATGCGAAGAGGGCAAAGACGACAGGATTGCCCAGGTCTAGTGGAGTTCCATCTTCAGAGAGTGGTCAGTGTAGCGACGATAATGGCAGGGATGGTGTTGGTCCGAATAAGGAAATGTTTGTAGAGGCCTTAGCTGTTATCGAAACTCAGTTGGGAGAATTGAATGATATAGTCGGATGGATGAAGCGCTGCGTTTTGGGGCAGGTTTCAGAGCTTCCCGTGGGCTTTGGAAAGGGGCAGGCCTTGGGCTCAGAAGATGGGCCTCAGCACAAGGACCTACTCAATCCAGTAGGAGATCTCGTCTGGAGAAAGAAACCGAAGGTTGTAGCTGGCCTATCGGTCAATGTGCCCAAGTCATCGTCGCCGATGAGGCCTCAGGTGGTCTCACCGCAGGCCGTCGATCCATCGGCAATAGTAACGACACCGACAGGACCTCTTCCAGTGCTCGGTGATCTTGCACGAAGCCATCTCGATGGAGCTTTTCCTCCTTTGGCAGTGGGATCTACATAGACAAGTACGATGGTGGTTGCCGAACGGTCCTGACTTAGATAACGCTGGCGATGGTGGTAGATCAAATTCTATTATCACGCGAGGAGGAGATAAAGGAGATCCCGTCTTCGTTCTGTGGTTTTCAAGAAGCTGATTCCCAGAAATTGCCGATACATATCTTGGAGCGCACATTTTTCCAGTTGGGTCACTCTTCTGCCTACGATGATCATCTTGAGGTATTATCGGTAGAAGGGGAAATAAGAAATGGGGATTTCTTGGAAGACACGGTCAGGGAGTTATCTCAGGGACTCTTGGAGGTTAATGGGGAGTTCTCGGATTCTATTGCAGTGGCCAACGAGGGCACTGTAGTAGGATGGAAAGGAAGCAATCTGTTTGGGGGGGAGGGAGACGCAGATGTAAGGGAGCCATTCCCATTGTACTGTTCGTTACCGAATGACTTTGAGTTATCTGAGTGGGTATTCCAAACGGCAAAGGATATCCAACAGGTTGTGGGTATGGAGTGTTTGGGATATGAAGAGAAGTTTATGGCCCTCCTCACGGCCACTGAAGCGAGTCATGCTCAGTCCAAGAAAGCTGATTCTAAGAAATAGAGGGAGCTTAATAGACTTAATTGGTCGTTGAATGAGGGTTGTTCAAGCCGCATTAGGTCCAAAGGGAAGAGGACGGTTGTTTCTTTATGAAGCCGAAAATTGTGTCTTGGAACGTTCACGGGTTGAACGAGGCTAATAAATGCCTATGCATAAAAAATCTACTTCGAGATTGGAAGACGGATATCGTTTGTTTACAAGAAACCAAACTGAAATTGGTAAACAGAAAACTTGTGAGAAATGTGTGGGGTTTGCTCGTATGCAGATTGGGCCTATCTAGCATCGGATAGGGCATCGGGTGGTATTTTGGAGATGTGGGATAAAAGTGTCGTGGAGAAAATGGAGCAGTTTGTAGGGGAATTTACAGTGGCTTGCTCTTTTAAGATGGTGGAGGATAATTTCTTGTGGGCTTTTGCAGGTGTTTATGGACCGAATGCTGACAATATTAGAAGGCGTTTGTGGGATGAGTTGGCTGGTATCTATAGCTGGTGGGATCTTCCTTGGTGCATATGAGGTGATTTTAATGTAGAAAGGTTCCCTAGTGAAAGATTTGGAAGTACTCGGATACATCTAGCCATGGCTGAATTTTCAGAGTGCATTTTTTACCTGAATCTTGTTGAACTCCCTCTAGTTGGTGGTCCCTTCACCTAGTCTAACAGTCAAACATGATCTTGGTTGGACAGATTTTTAATATCGCTGGACTGGGAAAGTCATTATCCGGAAGTATGTCAGAAGAGACTGTCGTGCCTATGCTCGGATCATTTTCCCATATTATTAGATGGAGGTGGTATTCAAGGAGGTAATCGTTATTTCAAGTTTGAAAACATGTGGTTTAAAAGCGAGGGCTTCGTGGACAAGGTAAGGCATTGGTGGTCTTCTTATTAGCTTTATGGTACCCCCTCTCATATTCTTGCAGGCAAACTGAAAGCGTTAAAGGAAGATCTAAAGATTTGGAATCTCCAGTCTTTTGGAAATATAGGGGAGTAAAAGAAAACTCTAATAGAGGAATTACAGAATCTTGAAGGGATTATTGAGGATAGGGCTCTTACCCCAGAGGAAGTTTCACGTAAGGCAGCGCTGACATCAGAGTTTGAAATGGTTTTAACTTTAGAGAAGATCTCTTGGCGACAGAAGTCATGAGCTATTTGGTTGAAGGAAGGGGATCAAAGCACTAAATTCTTCCATAAAGTGGCTAATGCTCATCAGAGAACTAACTCTATTGAGATGCTGAAAATCAATGGTAGAGATTGCACGGAGGCCCCTGTGATCCGGGAACATGTGGTGAATTTCTATGAACATCTATTTACAGAAAATGAGGGCTGGAGGCCCAAACTAGATGGGCTTGGTTTTGAGTCGATTGAACCACATACAGCCTCCTGGTTGGAAAGATCTTTTGAGGAAGAGGAGGTATTGGATGTGATCCGAAAGATGGTGAAGGATAAAGCACCAGGCCCTGATGGCTTTACGATGGGGTTTTTTCAAACATGTTGGGAGGTGGTGAAAGATGACATCATGAATGTGTTCTAGGAGTTTTTCTTGGCTGAAAAATTCAAGAAAAGCCTGAATGCTACTTTTATTGCTTTGATCCTGAAGAAATCTAGAGCTTTGGAATTGAATGACTTTAGGCCCATTAGTCTCATTAATGGGATATACAAAATCATTTCAAAGGTGCTAGCTAACAGGTTAGGGTGGCAATTGATAAAGTAATCTCAAAGCCACAAAATGCTTTTGTTAAGGGGTCGTCAAATTCTTGACTCGGTCTTAATAGCCTATGAATGTCTGGATAGTAGATTAAAGTCTGACACTCCAGTGATTATTTGTAAACTAGATATGGAAAAAGTATATGATCATGTAAACTCGGAATTCCTCTTGTACTTACTAAAAAGATGTGGCTTTGGGGAGAGCTGGTGTATGTGGATCAGATGGTGCATTTCAACGGCAAGATTCTCAGTGTTGATCAACCGTAATCCAGAGGGTTTTTTCAACAGCTCTCGAGGCTTAAGACAGGGTGACCCCTTGTCCCCCCTTCTATTCGTTATCGTCATGGAGACCTTGAGTAGGATGTTATCTGTTGTGGTTAGTCATGGTCTTATGGCTGGATTTCCAGTGGGTGATCCGTAGAGGGGCTTTATCTCGGTTTCCCACCTATTATTCGCATATGACACTTTAATTTTCTGTGATGCAGAGCAAGACCAACTTAGGACACTGAAGGCGCTCCTTTTTTGTTTTGAAGCAGCGTCAGGTTTGAGAGTGAACTTCGATAAATCAGAGTTAGTGCTTGTTGGGAACGTCAGTATTTCTCGGCAGTTGGCTAACACTCTTGGGTGTAAGGTCGCTTCTCTCCCTATGAGATATTTGGGGTTACCGTTGGGGGCTACAACACGGGCTCTGTCTATTTGGAACACAGTTATTGAGAAAATAGAACGAAGATTGGTTGGGTGGAAGAGACTGTATTTGTCGAAAGGATGCCGGGTGACTCTCATCAAGAGTACTCTCTCTAACTTACCAACTTACTTTCTATCTTTATTTCCAATTCCAGCTAGTGTGGCGGCATGGATCGAAAAACTTTATCGTAATTTCTTATGGAGTGGGATGGGAGATGAATTCAAGTTTCACCTAGTTAGTTGGGATAAGGTGTGCAGACCAATTCCTTCAGGTGGTTGGTGATAAAGAATTTGAGAACTTTTAATCGGGCATTGCTTGGGAAATGGCTTTGGCGATACAATTTGGAACCAGAAGCTCTATGGAAATTAGTGGTTGATTGCAAACATGGTAGGATTGGGGGGGTGGGGGGTACTAGAGAGGGGAATGAGTCCTATGGGGTGGGGGTTTGGAAGCACATACGACGTGGATGGGGGGTGTTTTCTCGACGTACTAAATTTATGGTAGGGGAGGGCATTCGTATAAAATTTTGGAGGGACATTTGGTGGGAGGCTCTAGCGGATGCTTTCCCATCCATTTTTCGCGTGACATGTGTTCAAGAGGCTTCAGTGGCGGATCTCATAATTCATTCAGGGGATCAAGTCTATTGGAATGTCACCTTTAGTAGAGTAGCTCAAGATTGGGAAATAAACAATTTTGAGGCTTTTTTCAGCCGGGTGTATTCTTCGAGGATGTCTGGATTGCAAGAAGATAAGCTGTGGTGGAATCCGGCAGGTAAGGGTATTTTTTCGATTTGCTCCTTCTATAAGTCCCTTACTGTGCTTCCAAACTCTCATTTTCCTTGGAGAGGATTGTGGAGGAATAAGGCGCCTCCCAAAGCACTATTTTTCACTTGGATAGCGGCTCTGGGTAAGATTCTGACTATTGATAATTTGCGGAAGCGTTGGGTAATTATTCCAGAATGGTGTTGTATGTGCAAGAAAGCTGGCGAGACAGTGGATCATCTTTTGCTACATTGTGAGATAGCTAGAGCCCTGTGGAGCGACGTGTTCATTCGAATAGGGTTAAATTGGGTGATGCGTGCTACAGTGGCAGAGTTATTGGCTAGCTGGGTAATGCCAGGTGGTGCTCCACAAATCAAAGTTGTGTGGAAAATGGCTCCTATTTGCATTATGTGGTGCTTATGGCTGGAGCGTAACGAGCGGACTTTTGAAGATAAGGAGCAGACAATAGAGGATCTTAGAATTTTATTTTTCCGCACCTTATTTCTTTGGGCTATTGCTGTAGATTTTAATGGCCTAAATGTACATGATTTTCTTAATTCTTTTTTAGCAAACTAGATAGGTTTTATCTCTTGTATACCACCTTGTGTACCTGGGCTATGCCTATTCTTATTAATACTACCGTTTACTTATAAAAAAAAAAATATCATGCTTAACCAAGCTGTCCTTGTGACATCAACTACTGTGTTGATGCTGACTGCCTTTTAACTTGACATAATTTTTTAAGATTTCTAGTGAGTTGGCTATATTCCTGGATTGATTACTTGTATGTATTGTCTAGTGTTAGACCTCTCTTGATATTTAGTTATTAAATTGATTGATTATTTTGGTTCTTTCTTTTTCCCTGTTTATCATATCTTCTTCTTGAGTCACTTTATCAAGCCAAAAAAGTTCTTTTGTATGATTCCCCAGCGATTAACATGAGATATTATAGATTCTATTCTCACAACCTTGATAACATTTTCAGTCAACAGTCCAAAGTCCCAGGTTCCATCATGCTTCTACCCTCAGTTTGATTACTAATTTGATCATTGGGATTTCCACCTTTTCTCATCTTTATTCTGAGGGTTCTTATTATCCTTCTGCTTTGTTTGTTTGAGATCTGTGGTTGATAAATGACATTTACCACAGCCAATGGGCAGACTGCTGCAATAATTGATGGTAAGTCAATTGCGGGGGAGATTATGTCCAGAATAGCTTGTGAGGTCTGGAGGATGAAGGAGTCCATTGGAAGGGTTCCTGGATTGGCTGTCATTATGGTGGGCCAGAGAAGGGACTCCCAAACTTATGTGCGCAACAAGATAAAAGCTTGTGAAGAAACAGGAATCAAGTCGTCAATGACTGAACTGCATGGAAATTGTAAAGAAGATGAAGTTGTGAATGTTTTGTCAAGATTTAACGAGGATCCATCAATTCATGGCATTCTTTTGCAACTTCCTCTTCCCCAGGTAATTTATTAAACTGTATCAGAACTTTGACTATTACCATTACCTTGTCTGAAAGTAACAACATGGATCTTTCAATTTGTTAGAAGCTTGGTCATAAAACACCACACTTTTTTTTATTTTTATTTATTTTATTCCTACTAAATTAGTTGAGTTCTTCTACTCATCATCCCTATACCACATACTTGGTAAGGGAAAAAAAATAAAAAAGTAAAAAATCATGTGTGGTGTGTGGTGTGTGGTGTGTGGTGTAAGGATGATGAGTAGAATTTTTCTTTTATATATGAGTTTTTCTTTTTACAAGTGGTGTGTCGACTCACCACTTATTGTGGGACCATTCAAGTTATAAAGAGTTAAAACACCAATAATTTTTCACCATTGTTGGACCCATTTCAGTGGCGTGTAAACAAAAAACAGACTTGCAAGTAGATTTTTTCTTTATATATATATTAGAATTGTAAGGATGCGTTTGGATGTTGAGCTGAGTTGAGTTATTTATGAATAGTAGTGAGTTGAGATGGTAGAGTGAGTTTTGTGTGGTCCACCTAAAATGAGTTTAAATGTGTTTGGATGTTAATATGAGTTTAGATGTATTTATGAAAAGTTGAAAAAGGTTGTGGGTCACACGTGTAAAGAAGTGTTAAATTAAAAAAGGTTGTAGGTCCCACGTGTAAAGAGGTTTTGAGTTGAAATGAGTTTAGTAATTTGAGAGTTGAGTGTTTGGATGTTAGACTTAGCTTAAAATTAGACTGAACTAAGTTGAACTCAGATGAGTTTAACAACCAAACGGGACCTAACACTCCCTTCCTCTAAGGGTAGGGCTGGTACTAATATTTAAAAAATTTTTGATACAAGCCAGGTAAAAAAGATTCAATAAAATCATTAACAATCCAAGATTTATTAAATAAAGGAGTCATAAACAACATTTATTTAAAGTTTTTCAAGTGCTTGCTTTTCCACAAAAATCTCTTAATAAAAGCATAAAATAAATTTTTTGATCAGTAAATAAAATTGTGTTGATCATAAGAATAGGCAAAAGCCCAGGTATATGGGACATATACAAGAGCATTGTCTGAGCGTCTAGTTCAGTGATACAAGAAATTCATGGAAGCTCATTCAATTAAAATCAATTACAACGACCAATGGAGTAAATTATTGGAAAACAATTTTCTAAGCTCTTCCATTGATCACTCTTGATTTTCAAAGCTTTTGTTGTTTCTCTCCCTCCAAATGCACCACCATAGGCATATAAGAACCATCTTCCATATTGCTACAATATAAGAGTTACCTTGAAGGCCTTTCCAAGAAGCTAGGAGATCAATCACCCCTTCTTGGCGTCACCCAAGTTAGTGCCACCCGGGTAAAGAAATCATTTTATAAGGTCGTGGCAATCTCACAGTGAAGTAATAAATGATCAAGGGACTCTCCACTCTTTTTGCACATACAACACTGAATTGGCATTTCCTTAATTTGTCAAGTGTGCGGATCTTTCCCAAGGAAGCCGTCCATACAAAGAAGAGTGCCTTTAAGGGTGCCTTTGTCTTCTAAATACTCTTCCATGGGAATGAATTTGTATTATGCATGTTCATGGCTTGGTAGAAGGAGCGATCGGTGAACACAAACACAAAAATGAGTGAATACTCAGTAAGCAACTATATATACAGTAAATAGTATATTAAGATAGGTTTCCATTTATAAAAGAACATTCTCAATTGAAACTTCCAATCATATACATATATATACACATTTTTCCTTTAATACATTTCTGGCCGGCACGCTATTATCCCTATGTGTATGGGTGGATCCCTGTGATCATGGCTTCACCCGGAACTTTTAAGTAAAAACCTATCCTCCTTAGGGATGGGCATCACTAGGTGCACTACCAGTGAGCCATTCCTGACATTGCAATCTGCCCCTATCCTTTTGTATCATAATACATCTATAGTCATGGCCCAATATGAAAATCCATTATATTCTAAGCATACATGCATTCTCTTTCTTTTATTCTTTCCTATCTTCCCTTATTTAGCGTATGATAGTTGTATGCATATGTCATGGCAAGTGGAAGCATTACGTACAATTCTCTTTTGCATTTATCATGTTCATAATAAAAAGGTAAATGCTTACTTATCAAAAAATAAAAAGTAAAAAGGTACACGTAGCATTGGCTACCATAATTTAACCATTGAAGAGACATGTAAACATCGAATAACTTTTGAAAAGAGCGCCTTTTCTTTATATTAATAACAAGAAGGGTATGATCACATCATCACAGTTACTTCTTAACCTTATGCAAATAATCAACAATCCAAGCCAACAAATACCAATATAATGTCAATTTCTATCTAAACTTCCATTTGACTGTCACATGTTTGTTGGGTATTTCTAGTGCTGTTTGTTCTTAGCAAAAGTGTCTAATAATCCTTGAAATTCAATCTTTCAATGTGTACACGCTTGCTGGAATTTACAGCAAGTATGGTGGCTTCCCTCGGTTTCAATGATGCTTTTGAATTCTTGGCTTCTTGATGTGGTTTCAACAAGTTTTCATGACTTGCTTCAGTGGGATATAAGCCTATTGTCTCTAGGCTGTAAGGGCAGATCATGCTTTTGAGTTCTTGGCTTCTTGATGTGGTGAAACATGTGTAATGGCATATGTTAAGAGTGATTATTTTAGGGTCTTAAACATAAGAGGAAAGCATGGAAATTGAAAAAATTCTGCTCCAGGTTTCAGGTATGTGTTTTGTCTAAATAATGACAGTCTTCTTATGTGTAAGAATCTGACCTTATGGTTAGGGTCTCACCCCATCAAAGTGTCGACAATAGTTCTGGATTTCCTGGTCTTGACTCTGAACAGATTTTCTCTAGGGAGTCAACAGCCACCTATTGAGGGTTTTTCTTGGACATGGTAGCCCTGCTTCTTGGGGGTTTCCTTGCTTAAAATAAACGGAAATTCCCTTAAATTAGTCCTATGGTGCGGCAAGGTCAAAATATGGGCAGAGATCCCTCCTAGGATTCTTCCTGTTGGCTTGAATGGAAATCAAGTATAAAACTTGGGCACCAAGCTGGCACCACAAGGGAGATTTTGGGACTGGCAGCAGCTTTCATAACAGAAGGGCAACATTAGGGGCCTAGTTTTTGGGCTGGCTGGCTTTTAATGCTAACCGTACAGCTCTGCACCTAGAAGATCTCTAGGTTCAGTCTCTTTCCTAATTAATCATAAAATCTAGGAAGCCTCTTAATAGGGATTTTCCTGGCTGTGACAGCTTGCAATTCAAGTCAACTTCTGCCACAAAGGGAAAGTGACTTTGTTATGATCTTGAGGGTTAAAGGTTTAACCAAATTAGTATCCAACAGTCTTAGGGCTTTTGGATCAATGATTGGGTCTTTAACAATTGGTATCAGAGTAGGGACCACATCACGAGTTCAAGTCACGGAGGGGGCGACTAATAGGCTGGATTAAAAGACTTTTCTGAATTTATTCCTTTGGCTTTTATAAGTCAAAAGCTTGTCTAATATGCTGCAGGGAGTTTGAAAATATGTTGACTGATAGACTAGGAAACTTTCTAATCTATCCCAAGTCCTATCTTCAGCAGTTACACCACTGGATACCTTCCTTATTTAATTACGGAAAGCCTTTGAAGCATAGGCCTGTCAGTGTCAGCAGCCCTATGAATAGGCACAAAAGCTTGACATTTGTGTGGGGAAAAGATTCCATATGTATGTATTAAGTCAACTATTCTAAACTACTTGGGCACCAAGTTGATGCTGCAAGCTGTCCGGTGGGCTGGAAAGTAAGCTTGCTATCATAAACCACTTACTACCATGTAAAATCAAAAGCCCTAAATTTAAATAATCAAACAATTACAATATATAAAGAATTAAATCGTAGAATTTTAATCCAGTAAGACAAGTATGGGCCCTAGTTGGAGTCCAATCCAACTTAGGACGTAGGACTTGGAGTTACAAGTATGCCAGAAGAAGTCTCTATTGGTGGATACAAGGATTTGAGGGTGTGGAAGAGAATAGAACACTTTCTGATACGGAGAAATTAAGAAAAATCCAAGTTTCCTTGGAACTTGAAAGGGTTACCTTGATGGAAGAGATATCTTAAGGTAGAAATCATGGGGGCTCTATGACTAGGGGAGGGGATTAGTGTACAAGATTTTTCCATTGAGTGGCCAACTCGCATGGGAGGAATAATGCCATTGAGATGCTCAACATCAATTGTCTAGTATCCTCGGATCAATCCGGGATTAAGGATCATATTGGTTCCGTACTATGAACAACTGCTGACTAAAAAATTTGCATAGAAGCATAAACTAGATGGATTGGCATTTGAGACCATAGATCAATAGAGACTTGGATGGTTGGAGAGGCTGTTTGAAGAGAACGGAGTGTACCAAGTGGTAAAATTGATGGTAAGTGACAAAGTACGAGGACCAGAAAGATTCACCATGGCGTTCTTCGAATCTTGTTCGAATGTCATAAAGGAGGATGTAATGAGGGTATTCCAGGAGTTCTATTCATTTGGGAAGTTTGATAAAAGTGTCGATACTACCTGGAGATTTGACTAGAATTCGAAGGGACATGCAAGTCAAGGGGTTCAGGTATAAAGTTTGGTAGCAAAAATCCTTTTTCTGGTTTCTCTTGGTGCTGTAAACATGGCCAGCATTATATTATAATGATTTCTTTGCATGAGTATTTTTTTTACAGATTTTCTCACCACCTAGGGTTTCAGCCAGAGCATTTTTTAGATTCTTGCGTTCATTTAATGTTAGCACCTAAGTTGCAATAAGATGTTTTTTTTTTCTTTTCTTGAAGTTCTTGATGTTGGAAATGTAATACACCCTTCAGTTAAGAATGGGCCTAGTCTTGTATGGGCTTAGTGGGTTAGAACTAGTTGTAAGGCCTATGGCCCGTTTAGACGTATGAACCATTTACATGTATAAATGCTTAATTGATGTATTGAGGAAAGGAATCAGACAAGTTCAATGAAAATTGGTCAGTTTTTCTATCTCATCTCTTGGAGGTTTGGCTATCCTTGAGTTTAGTCAATTTTTACCTATTTTCATTACAATTTTCCATCTAACCAAATACATTCCATCGGGCGTGTTACAATGGAAATGTGGGAAAAGGGTATGTATATGGGGCGACACAGAAGGATATGTGTATGGGGCAACTTCACAGATTTTGCTCACCACCTAGGGTTTTGGCCAGAGCAGTTTTTTTTTAGATTCTTGCATTGATTTGATGTTAGCACCTAAGTTCTTGAATTTATTGATAATGATGGGAAAAGGGTAGGGATATGGGGTGACAGTAGGATATGTTTCTAGATGTATGACAGTGAGGGTTTGTTTCTCTGGTTTGACGCTGGCAGCACAAATAGGATCTTTAGGGCTGAATTTCTGAAACAATCTCTAGGGTTTCTGAAGAAGGGTGGGGCCGCAACATGGTTAATTATAGAATGTGGGACTATCAGTCTGATAGGGTTTAAGAATCCTGATTGATTGGGACTCTAGAGTGCAGGTCTTGTGGCAGCTAGGGTTTCAATATGATAGTTCTTGAAATTTGAAAGGGCGGTAGGAAAGAAGTATTCTTGCGAGTATGCTGCAACTCTTAGTTTGGGTTTTGTAGAGTTTTGTGTTTGATTATTGGAGACCTAATACTCGACAGGCTTGCAGGAGCTTGTGTTACAATAGATTAGAGTTATTGGATGTAAACCTTGAGGGGCAGCAGAGGTGTATGGAGCTTAGTATACTCGGGCTTCTTTATTTAGGGGTGAAAGCCGGTCGGTCCGGACCGGACCAGACCGAACCTTGGACCAGTCGGTCTCGGTCCAAGGATTTCTCAACTTTTGGTCTTCAGTCCGATCCCGGGGTGGGGTTTCCTCGGACTGGACCGGACTGGGAAAATATATATTTTTAATTTTTAAATATATTTTATATAATAATTGTATAATTAATTTTGTAATTTTCATCTAATTTATTATCATTGAACATATAAAATATTTTTTTTAATGAGTTAGTTATATAATCGACATTAATAATTCACTTAATTTTAATTTAGTAATTTAAATAATTTTTTTTTATTAATTTATTTGAAAAAAAAGAAGAAAAAAATTTTAAAAAAATAATTGGAGCGGACCGACCTGACTGATAACTACCAGTCCGGTCTAGTCCCTATGGATGTTTGGTCCAGTCCGGTCCAGGCGGACTGACCAATTTACACCCCTAGTTTTCCTGAAGGATTGGGACTTCTAGGATGTTTAGAGATCTCAGCCAGGCGTGTGTTTTCAGCCTTCATGGGCTTAAACTCAGATTTCACAAACCCTGGGCAGGCACCTCAAGTCCAAGATTGGACCAAACTATGGATCTGGCAGTCTTAGTACATAATTCACCCAACCTTTACAAAACTCACCCATCCAACTAAGCTAGTGCTTGGGTGTGACAAGAATGCTTATGCTTGAATTTTTTTCTTCTCCTCCTCCTTATCCTCATCTTGGCCTGGCCTTTTGTAAATCCCAACTGGCAGTCTTTTGAACCAAGTGGCTCCAATTTAAGAGTTTTCCTTTGCCAAGAAAATGTAGTAAACGATAATTAAGATCCAACATTCCTGGAGTATATGCTAAAACCTTCAAATCTTTTGAAGAGGCCTGATCAGGTCGTAGAGCCATGTATTAATAGCCTGATGAATCAATTTAATCTGTATGATATGCTAGATCAGAACAATGAAGTAGTTTATGTCTTTATGCATGAATTCAAAATTTGTTGATTTGGATGGATAACTTACAGCAATATATGTATGGGACAGCATTTGGATGAGGAGAAAATTTTGGATGTGATGAGCCTAGAAAAAGATGTGGATGGCTTTCACCCACTCAATATGGGAAATCTGGCCATGAGAGGGAGGCAGCCTTTGTTCATTCCCTGCACTCCAAAAGGTTGCATTGAGTTATTGATGAGGTCTGGTGTGGAAATCATGGGTAAGAAAGCTGTAGTGATTGGAAGAAGTAATATAGTTGGATTGCCTACATCCTTGCTTTTGCAGGTGATACCAACTCTCTGAAAAATTTACTTCATACAGTGCTTCTCTTCCTAGATTATGTAGGCATTGATGCTCTACTGGTTTTGCAGAGGCACCATGCAACTGTCAGCATCGTACACGCATTTACCAAGAACCCAGAACAGATTACCTGTGAAGCTGACATTGTGGTTACAGCTGCAGGAGTGCCTAATCTAGTTCGTGGCAATTGGCTAAAGCCTGGTGCAGTTGTCATAGATGTGGGGACAAACCCAATTGAGGTTAAGTATCATGCTTATTATTTTTGCATGTTGTTTGTGACCTTTGTTTATAACTGGACTAGTGGTATAAGGCAGATTGAATGAATGGGTACAGTTTGGCATGCTTTATTACTAATCTTAAGCTTGTGGCTTATCCCCAATAGACTAGATCTCTGTGTCCCTTGCCATTAATAAAGGTGGAATTGGATCCCATTTTTTTTAGGGTTAATTGAAAAATCATCTGAGTTTTCACATTTTTGCAATTTAAGACCCTAGTTTTGAATTTTTGTGAAATTGATACCTGAACTTCAAAAAATTCTCTAATGACTACGGCAAGCCATGTGTTAGACTCTTATTGGATGACACATGACATCAATATCCACGCCATCCAATCAAAGAGTAACTTGTCAATCATGCCGGCAATTTTCTAACTGTAAAATTAACGGAGGTATTGAATTGCGAGCTTCTTGAAGTTCAGGTATCAATTTTGCAAAAGTTGAAAATCGAGGCATCGAATTGCAAACACGTGGAAACCCAAGTATTAATTTTCAATTAACCTTTTTTGGGTTGGGGGTGTTAAATTCCAACCACTTAAATAATTGAGGGCAGACTCACCAATTGTGCAGGACCCTAGCTGCGAATATGGTTATCGTCTCACAGGAGATGTTTGCTATGAAGAAGCAGTGAGGGTAGCGTCGGCCGTTACCCCTGTGCCTGGAGGAGTCGGGCCGATGACAATTGCCATGCTCCTATCCAACACTCTTGACTCTGCCAAACGGGCATATGACTTTACTTAGCACCTCTTAGATGTAATATACATTAAAATTTTACATTGCGTCATGGACTTCTTGCCATTGTTGTATTCTTGAGATTTTATTCTAGACGGTAGAAAATATGAGAATTCCTTCTCGTTGGCGAAATGAAATTGAAAATCTTCTAGACCTTGGGTGGTAACTTTCTATAGACAATGTTGGGAATATTTGGATAATAAAAAATGTAAGTGCAAACGTTTTATAAATTAGAGAATATAAAAATAACAATAACAAATTAGAAAAAAAGAACTCGGTGTCAAGGTACGTTGTTATGGACACTTTCATTAGAGTAGATTTTGCTGCCTCCAAATCTAAACATGCACTAGGCTTCTTGACAGTCTATTCTTAAGATATAACAACGTTGGTTCCCGTTAATCTCATTGTCGGTAAACACAAAAGAAGATCCTCAAATCTGATATAAAATGACTAAAACCCAAAGCAAGAAAGAAAAAAAGTAAGAAGTATTTCTCTAATTTTTTTAGAGAATTTTGAGTGAGTAAATTTGTGAATGAGATTCCCTATTTATAGAGAATGAAATGATGCTTGTGAAAATTCACAACTAAAATGAAAGGCTACTTGTGAAAAGTCAACTTATATAAATGAAAGGGTATTCATGAAAAGTCACAACTAAAATAAAAAAGCACTTGTGAAAAGTCATAACTTCTTAAATATTAAAGAATACATTGAAAATGTTTTTAATTCACCAAAGGGCAAAATCCCTTGTTTGGTGGCCAAGCGGTTAAGGCTTCTATTCCCTAGAGACATGCATTGATTCAAGTCACCATGGCACATTTTCATTTAAATATTGACAACCGAACCAACACATTGAACAATAACTATGGTTCACATTATTTTTTAGTTAGTAAATATTTTAATCATTTCTAAATTTAAAAACCAACAACCCCCATCTGATTAAAATATTTAAAAAACAGAATAGAAGAAATTTCTTTGGGCTGAGTACTATGCATCAATAGAAGTAGCTTGCAGCTTTGAATGCCTACCTAGTGTTGGCGTGTTTCCATCTGAAAGATCCATGGTGAACGAAGTACAACATATATATGCTTCTTCAAGGTGGTGCATAAAGGGTGTGCACCGTTTATCTTGAATTCATGAGCGCTCTAGGGAATAGTCTAATTACTATAGAATGTGGTCCTACAATCATACTCACATAGGTGAGTTCTCCAAGGGTACATGCAATTCAATTCCTCAACTTAGTTTTGGACTCATTCAAAGCATTTCGTTTTTCCTTTACTATTGCATTTTGTAGCACTCATACCTTTGGGACGAACCAATAATATAATTTTAATAGTGTTATTCAGTCACTCCAGTTGTTTTTTCTTCCCACTAAACCTTTTTCTTGGGATCTCCAGCCAGGAAGGTTGGGTTGCCGCTACAGGTGACCTAATTAATGGGCTTCAGTCCCATCATCCTTGATGTAAAACTTTTCGTCAAAGGATCTGCTAGGTTATCTTCTAACTTTACATACTCCAAAATCAGGTATCCATTCTTTATCAGATATTTTATCGTAAAATGTCTGATGCTCAGATTTCCAATCTTATGATTAAAGTGTTTATTATTACAAACACTTATTACAGCCTGATTGTCACAAAGAATAAAAATAGTTGGCATTGACTTTTTAACTAGTGAAATTCCTGACAATAAATTATTAATCCACTTTACCTCATATTCGGTACTATTCAAGGCTATTAATTCAACCGCTATAGTAGATCGTGAAATCACAGTTTACTTGAAAAATCTTCAAATCACAATTGTTTCACTAAGAGTGAAAATATATCCACTCATTCCCTTACGATCTACTATGTATGTTATCCAACTAGCATCATTGTATGCTTCTAATATAGTGGGATACCCAGAATAATGGATACCATATGTCATGGTTCCTCTCCAATATTTAAGAATTATCTTCAATGCTTTCCAATGAGAATCAGCATACCTACTAGTATATCTATAAGTTTACTCACATTATATGAAATATCAGGTTTAGCAGAATTAACAATATATAACAGCGTACCAATAATCTAGAAATATCTCAGTTGTGACATAGGATCTCTAAGATTCTTACTTAAATGTAAATAAGGATCAAGAGGAGTATTAACAGGTTTGGATTCGAATCTCTCAAGATTTTTAAGAATCTTTTTAATATAATAAAATTGATTTATGCTAATACCATCACGATATCTCATTAACTTAATACCAAGAATTACTTGTGCATCTTCCATGTCTTTCATGTTAAAGTTCTTAGATAGAAAGTTTTTAACATCAAGAACAATATTTATATTGATACCAAAAATGAAAATATCATCAACGTAAAGGCATAGTATTACACCCATCACCTATTTTAGTGTATAAACACTTATCACATTCATTTATCTTGAAATCATAAGATAAAATTATTTCATCAAATTTTTTATGTCATTGTTTAGGGACTTGTTTTAAACCACAGAGAGATTTAATAAGTCTACAATCTTTTCTTTCCTGTCTTGGAACCACAAATTCCTTTGGTTGATCCATGTATATTTCTTCTTCTAGACCGCCATTAAGAAATGCGGTCTTTACTTCTATTTGGTGGACCTTAAGTTTATAGATCGCAACTAGAGCAATTAAAACATAAATTGTGGTTATTCTAGTAACAGGAGAATTCGTATCAAAATAATCGATATCCTCTCTTTGTATAGAGCTCTTTGCAACTAGTCTAACTTTAAATTTATCGATAGTACCATTATGTCTCAATTTCTTTTTAAAAATCCATTTACATCCAATGTTTTACATTCAGGAGGAAGATCGCATAAATTTTAGGTACCATTAGTCTTAAGAGATTCCATCTCATTTTTTACTACTTCTTTCCAGAAAACAAAATTAATGGAAAACATGATATCCTTTAAAGTCAAAGAATCTTCTTCTACAAAATAAATATAAAAATCATGTCCAAAATTCTTTTTCTTTTTCACTTGTTTTCCTCTTCCAAGCTTATTTTCTAATCCAGATGAAATCCCAGGTTTAGAAAATGATAGATTGATTACTGGTGGAAGGAGAAATTAATGTAGGTAAAGACCTTTTTATTTTATTTTTTGAAAGGAAATATATCTTCAAAGAATGTTGCATCCATACTCCATGATGGTGTTGAGATCAATACCTTGGACTTCTGATTTGATAATTAAAAACCTATATGCAGAACTATGACTAGCATATCTAATGAACAATGCATCTACTCTGTTGGTACTTTCATTTTCTTAATTTTTGGAACATTAACCTTTGCAAAACAACTCCAAATTCTAAAAAAATTAATATTAGGTATTCTATCATTTTAGAGTTCATACAATGTCTTATCAAATCTCTTAAATGGTGCTCTATTCAAGATAAAAAAAAAAAAAAAGAGATGCAAGTATTGCTTCCCCCACCATTACTCAGATAGGCCGGAACTAGAGAGTATGTATTTGACCATATCTACCAAAGTTTTATTTTTTCTTTTAACAACATCATTGGATTATGGAGAATATGGAGCGGTTTCCTCATGTATAATATCATTCTCCTCACAATATTGAACCAATTGATTAGAAGAGTATTCATATCCTTTATCAGACCTAATAATCTTAATATTTCTCTCCAATTAGTTTTCAATTCAGCTTTATAGATGAAAAATTTATCAAAAGATTTATCTTATGTTTTCATCAAATAAACATAACAAAATTTGGACAAGAGATTTATAAAAGTAATGAAGTATTTATTACTACATTTTGAAGAAACACCATTTAAATAACAACCATCACTATGAATTAATTCAAGAAGTAACGAAATTCTTACAACAAATTTAAACGATTTTCTAGGCTATTTAGATTGAACACATTAAACATTTTTCATCCAAATCAACAGGAACTTTATGAATAATCTCTAAATCCATAATTCTTTTAACATTATGGTAATTAACATGGCCTAATCTAGCATGCTATATTGAAGAGGAACATGTAGAAAATACAGATGTATTAATAGAATCAAATTTGTCTACTACATTGTTTTGAACATTCATTACAAACAAACCATCATGCACATAACATTTCCATACAAATGACTCATATTTAGTTACAATAACTTTATTGGATTGAAATAACAATGTGTAGCCTGCCCCACTAAGTAAAGATCTACTAATTAGGTTTTACCTCGCCTCTAGCACGTAAAACATTTCTTCTAATGTAAGAGTATTTCCAGAAATTAGTTTGAGTTCAACTTTTCTTACTCCAAATACTTGTGTAGAGGTGGAGTTATCCATCGTCACTTTCATGCCGCTTGTATCCGGATACGTTGAAAAAATATTACGCTTAGAAGTGACATGTACGTTAGCTCCTATGTCTATTATCCAATTAGTAGCACTACAAGCCAGATAAACTTGAGACTTAAGGTTACATACCATTCATCGGTTCCAATAGAGTCAATCCCAAAAAGCATCATATGAACATGTGGGTTAGGCCATCTTGGTTGTTCGTTGCCTTGGTTTTTCCTCTTCTTATAGTGACAATTTTGGGCCAAGTGATCCAGTTTGTTACAGTTTAAAACAAATAGGTCTCTTATCATCCTTGTTGATATAGTACTTGGGTTTCAAATTGTGTCCATTACTAGTTTTACTCTTATTGAATTTGGACTTCTGGTGTAATGGATTTCTATGTGTTTTATGACATTCTACAATATTTGCTTAAGACTGGAAATAAAAAATCAATAGTGAGATAGGATCATTTTTCAAGTCTTGTTGTTCTTGGATCCTAATGGCAAAGATCAAGGTTTCCATGGTCATATCTTCAGTCTTATGTTTAAGAGATAGGCCAAAATTCTTCAATGAAGGAGGTAACTTATCTATTGTACAAGCAACTTGGAGACGCTAGGTAATACCCATTCCTCATTGGCCCAATCCATGGTAAATGATAGTAACTCATAGGCTTGCTCACCACCCATTTGGAATCATCCATCTTAGAGCCAAGAAATTTGTTTGCGGTATACTTATCTATTTCGGCATCTTGTACATCATATTTCTTATTAAAACCATTCCAAATCTCTTTGACAGATTTAATGTCTAGGTAAATATTAAAAAGTATATCACTTAAATGATTTAGAATCCTACATCTACACAAATTATCCTTTACTTTGTAGGTTTGCAATTTAACTGTACGTATGGGTTCATGTAAATCATCAAAAGGAGGATCATTTTTAACAACAAAATATAATCCAAGCATTGTAAGAAAGATTTTCATCTTTTCTTGTCAACACTTAAAGTTAACTCCTCCAAATTTCTCGAATGCAATAGGTTCGTTAGAAGTCATGGTAGCTATCAAATAATTAACAATTCACCTCTAGTTTAAAAATAGAATATCTACTCTTAAGATTTTTGGGAATACTTGGATAATAAAATATATACATGCAAATGGTTTGTAAAATAGAGAATATGTAAAAATAATAAGAACAAATTAGAAAGAGAGAACTTGGTATTGTGGTATGTTGTGATAGACGTTTTTCTTAGAGTATATTCTACCACCTCCAAATCTAAATATGCACTAGGCTTCTTGACAATCTACTCCCAAGATATAACAATGTCGGTTCCCATTAATCTACTTGTCGGTGCACACAAAAGAAGATCATCGGACTTGATATAAAATAGTCAAAGCTCAAAGAAAGAAAGACAAAAAGAATGAGGATGCGTTTTTCTAATTTTTTTAGATAATTTTTAGTGAACAAATTTATGCGTGAGGTTTCCTATATATAGAGAATGAAAGGGTACTTGTGAGAAGTGACAATTAAAAGAAAATAATACTTATGAAAAGTCACAACTTATATAAATGAAATGATATTTGTGAAAAGTCACAATTAAAATAAAAGAACACTTGTGAGAAGTCACAACTTCTCAAATATTAGAGAATGCATTGAAAATGTTTCTAATTCACCAAATGGCACAACCCCTTGTTTGGTGGCCAAGTAGTGGGCTCCTATTCCCAAGAGACATGCATTGATTCAAGTCACCATGACACATTTTCATTTAAATCTTGACAACTGGACAAACACATTGAACAATAACAATGGTTCACATTATTTTTTACTTAATATAAATATTTTAATTAATTCTAAGTCTTAAAACTAACAGACAATAACCAAAGTATAAGAAGACTGGCAAAAAAAAAAGGTATAATAATGAGATAAGAAAGGAAAATCAAATATTACTTGATGGCGCGTGATAAAGAGACATTTAAATAGTTGGAAGGGTTGTGGCTGACATGGATCAGTCCATGAGAAAGTAAAGACCTATAAAGTACAAACCTATAAAGTACAAACTTAAGATCAGCCTTGAGATAGGCCTAAAACAAAGTAGGTGTGTGAGCCTGTTTACTTAATTCTTTTGGGAGAAATTGTGGTTTCCTCTGGTTTTGTACCACACAAAAAAATAGGTGGAAAACTAACTTGTTTGAAAGTTTGACAAATCTTTTATAGTTCCAACAAAATAGAGTGCTACCAACATTGATTAGGGAGGATCGAAAGATTGTGATTGTTGAAACATTAACAAGAAAAAAGGAAAACATATTGTGGCAATCAATAAGTAGAAAAATATACATTTTAGTCACCTAACAAATTGCAACAATATGAACTACCCACAAGACAATATTAAGGATCCTTCCAATTATGTTTTGGAAGGAGACGATATAATTTCTTCTTTTGTACTCTGAACGTTCTCATTAAAAGTTCTGGTCTACCCACTCACCCTAGGCTAGCATGACAAACCCAAAAAATAAATGCATCAGTAGCTGTCCAGACCACAATCTAACCTAGAGGGAGACGACTAAACATTTTATATTTGTTTTAAGGATTAAAACATGAGAGCCTTAGACCAATCAACTAGAAACAAAAGGAAGAAGCAAAAAAAGATAGAGGATAAGAAAGAAGAGATGGTGCAAGTAATAAAAATGGGGCGTCCAAAGTGGGCAACTCTTTCCCCTCTTCATATGCCAAGGCATGTAACGCCTGACATAATGTTAGGAGTTATGCCTTGGCCAATAAAGTGGAACAATGGCCACCTGGTTGTGCTTAAATGTCCAGTCGTCGATTACATGGAGGTTGCTTTAAAATAAGCACCTCCTCTCCATGTTAAATATGATACGAAAGTACAAATCTCTCTCTCAAAGAATTCTCTCTAGTTTTGGCATGCAAGCTGTGGAACGTGTGGGTGTTGCTCTGGCTTTCTACCATGTAGCACACTCCATCATCGACAAACAAGATTTCAGATGAACAGCGACGACGATAAAAATTAGTGGAATAACTGCACTAGATCTAAAATTTTTCGATGATTTAATATCGCTTCCACTACATACTCTGATTTATATTTCTAACAAGGCAAAAACACAATCTAAAGGGGAGGTAAAGAATATGTAAAACGGGAAAGGAGAAGTATATTATGTGGCTGCAATGGGAGGAAACAAGCAACTCCCATTGATTCATGGTGACTATTCTAAAGTAATGCATAAAATGTAAGAAAAGTGAAAATCGGAAAGTAACAAAAATGATCTTACTAGGATTTCAATCAACTTTGAACTTAACATCGAGTTGGATTTTATGTTCATAAACATCTCATTTAATATTCAAGCGAGCTTGCATTTGTCTACAAGCTGCTTCATTTAATAGATTATTTATATTGAGTAATGCTACATACAGTCATGGAATGCGCAAATGCCGTGCAGTCGCTTTGAAAAAGAGTGGGGTCCACTATTAAAAAATTAATTTATTTTCATGTGGGTCCCATATTTATTTACTTTTTTCAAAGCGACTATCCGGCGCTTGCATACTCACGACTGCAAGTATCATTTCTCATTTATATTATATTTTATAACTTTATGTATAGATCTTAACAAAAGAATTTTGACTTCTTGGTAATATAAAAAAAATATATACATGTATTGATGATTATATTTAAAATGATTTGAGTAATGTTTTTAGTATTAGGAAAATGATTTCCTCTGATTTTTTAAATATTAAAAATATTCTTGTTATAAATATAGGAATAATATTATAAAAATAATAATTACAAAATTATTCAAGATAAGTCGAGCTTGAGTTTATATGAGTTGTATTGTTTAATAATTAATTAGAATTGTGTTAACGAACAGCTCACTTAGGGGTGTAAGAAAAAACCAAAAAATCGGTTGAACCGGACCAGACCGGATCAAGCCGGTGGGTTCAATCTGGTTTGTAACTGGTCCGGTGTGGTACCAGTTTTTAAAAACGAAAATTGGTCCTAAATTGGTGCGGTACCGGTTTTCAAAATGAAACCCGGTTTAAACCGAACTGGACCGTTATATATATATTTTTAATTTTTTATATTATTCCGAACTGGACCGTTACATATATATTTTTAATTTTTTATATTATTATTATATATATTATATGCTACATTTCTAATTAATATAATATGAAATTCTAATCTTATTATTCAAGTTTATTAATCTCACTAATAAGTTAGATACTACTTATATTATACTACTATAATCGAACATTAAAGAATTAGTAATTGTTAATAATAAAAACTAAATTCTCACAATTAAGTTTAGCATTAAAAAAATTATTATATTAAAGTTTTAAACATATATATTGTCACATGTATAAATGGTAAATCAGAAAATCGGACCGGACCGGACCGAAACTAGAAAAACCGAAAGTTCCGGTTTTGGTAATAAATCGGTTCATATCGGTTCTTAAATTTTCAAAACTGATATATTTCGGTTCGGTTCTAAAATTTCTCCAAAACCGGACCGAACCGGGCCGGTTACACCCTAAGCTCACTTAATGGACATTCAACGGACAGATTATGAATCGACAATCTAGCAAGTTTGTAGCCAACAACATGCAAGAATTGAAAACTCATGTAATGGCTCAAATAAGCTGGTACAATCCGAAAATAGACATGAATATACCAAAATCGCAAAATCTGCTGCGCGAAGGTCAAGAAGATACCCATCGGATGGAAATTTTATGGAAAACTACAAAATTCTGAGGAATAGACAAAAAATACAAAGAAAACAAAATTAATGCAATAAGATGGAAATTTATTTGTCAGCCGATTTCAAACTGTCAAATTCTTTGGTCTAAAGAATGATAATGGTTTCGTACAAATATGTTACATATACCACAAAACTCAAACAACGACATTCCCAAATATCAAGTGATCGATTCTTAATGCCCTGACCCTTGAATCCCCAACCTATTGTCTTTAGGAAGTTTGTTAATTCATTGCTTTCTTATGTGCATTTCCCTTAACATGGAAGGAGATACGAACTCCATAAACTATTACTTGGCAGAAAAAAGCCGAGATGACAACAACTCATGGTTTCCAAGGTGCCGGAGGTGGTGGTGGGGTTGGAAACATAGGGGGAACCGCGGAGAAAATGGTGTTCTTGTCAATCCCAGATGTCCCGTCACCAGACAAAGCCACAAGTGCAGCAACTAAACCTGCGTTGCCAGCAAGAGTCGGCTCCGTGTAATTGTAGTTTGTACGAACATCATGGAAACCGTCATGCTTGTCAGGGCCAGCAACCATAGCTCCAACCAGTGTATTTGGGTTTGGCTTCGTACTGTCCCTCCATTTCCAGCCTCCTTTACAGTTATACTTGATCTTGTTCTTGGGGATAGATGCACCTCTATGGTGGACGTGTCTTGGGTAATGATTACCAAAACCCACAACATAGCTCATCTTCCGAGGATTTTTTCCAAGGATGTAATTAATCTGCCAATAACACCACAGAATTGTCTATCATTTATCAGCACCAACTTATTATCACGTGAGAAGAGTCGAGTTCCCTAGACAACCTAACGAAGGAGATTAAAACATCATGTACCTGTGTTTTGGCAAAATCACGCAAGACTTTGGTTGAATAAAAATTGGGCCCACAATACCAACCAGGTGTATCTGCAGCTTCGAGATAATCACTATAGAGCGTAGCTAAAAAGGCTGCATTGACCACATATTGAAGAGGTTGAGGCCTTCCATGGTTTAACTGAATCAAACCCCCTGCAAAGAGTCTCCAAGGAATCAGAACAAATCGCAAACACACATTAAATTAGGGAAAATGAAACTTATGAAACTTGCATTCCATTTGACAACCAATAGACTACAATTTTTTTTTTCAAATATTGGTACCTTCATAAATGAAAAATGAATTTTCTTCACAAAAAAAAGAAGTGAAATTTTGAAAAAGAAATGAAGAAAATTATTTTTTATTGATTCAGTCAAATATAGTTGGCGAATGATATGCTCCCTAGAAGGATATTTAAACTAGATATGGAACGATATAATGTCAATGGAGTCACCTGTCCAGATATAAGATCAATGAAGTACGAAGTAGTGTACCTTTAGTTCTATTAAAGCTAGTAAAAATGGGAAGGTATGAGCACATGATGATGCTGGTCTGATTGTGGAATGTCCTCAAAATTTCCTCATATGGATACCCAGGGCTCAAGAACAACCGCAAACGGCTTAGAAGAACCTAACACAAGAAAATAAGAGTGTTAGAAATGAACCACATATGGCCACTGGCCAGAGAATTCTAATAGGCACGGAGGCACTCAAAAGTAAGACCCTAAAAATTTTTAAAATGTCAAAAGATGTATTTTTCTAAGATCACCAATCAACTAGGAATATTTCTCTATTATCTCCTATTCACCCCTTTCATGTTCTTCTTTACAACCATAACGTCAAATGGATATGTAGAATTTTTTGTTGACGAGAGAATCATCATTTGAAATTTATGCTGTCACAACCTGATGTGCGTTAAAGATCTTCATGTTGATGATCATGCTAATATTTTTTTTTACCTTCAATTATGTTTTATAGTGTTTCTTATTCTACATATATGAAAAATATACATTAAATAAAAAAAAAAATTATTCAGTAAATATACACAGCCCCTCAAACTACCATCCAATTTTCAATTAACCCTTCAAAACTATTAAAACATTTTAAAGCACCCCCTTTTTCCCCTAAAAAGACAAAACGTCCACTATAAATTCTAAGAAATGACAACATATTCCTACTAGATTTTTTAAAATGAAAATAACAAAATAAATTAAAAAAATACATATTTATCAAGATTTTTATTTCTAAATATTTTTCATGTTTTTAATGCTGTTTTAAATTTTTTAATTTAGCTTTGAAAAAATTATTACTCATTTTTTAAAAACTTTTTATAATTATTTTCTAAAATTTAATATTTTTATGTTTTTGCTATTTTTTATTTCTTCATTTTAAGATTTGTTAAATTTCTTAATTTTTATCTAGGGCATTTATATCAAATTATTTAGGGAGGGGATGCATTGCAGTTTTTTGGTAGCTTGAGGCCTCGTTTGTTTTCACAACGCATCTTATTTTATCTCATCTCATCTAATCATTACAATTTTTTCAAATTCCCACATAAAATAAAATAAACAATTCAACTTTTTCAAATCCCAAAACAATATTAATATTAAAAAAATATATATTCTAAAATATTATATTCAATTTTTAACTTTTATCTCATCTCATCTCATCTGCAAAAACAAACAAGGCCTGGGAGTGAACTAAAATAAATTTGGGATCGATTGCAAATGGGATAGTAGTTCGAGGGGGTTTCTGTGAATGGGCCTTTTGCAAATGAGATGGTACAATAATGAACATCAAACATGCAGTAAATGTACCATCACGTTCAACCCACGTTAAAAAAGCCAAAAACAAGTTTAGACCTTAACTTCCTACTTTAAAAGCATAACGCCGGTTCAAACCACAAGTCATAACATGGTGACAAGAAACCATAGAAAGTTACCTGAGCACCAGCAAGTTTGTTGTCCCAGCTCAGCACACCATAATCAGGGCCTCCCCAGAAAGCACCCGCATGTTTGGCCAGACCAGGTGTGGTGGCAAGCTGAAGATAGGAGGAGTTACCAGTTGCATAGTACAACCAGGCACCACCCCATACAAACTCATCCCAGTAGCTAGTGGAATTGTAAAACATCGCAGCTTCTGATCCACTTGCACTGTATCTGCCCCTCTGATCCCTTGAAAACTTGAAGAGTGTTCGGGCACCATGGACGAGTTTCTGTGAATAGGCCTTGTTGTCCTTGAAAACGATAGATGCAGCAGCTAGAGCAGCAGCCATTTCTGCAGCAAGATCTGAGCAGCTGCTACATTCAGACACAGGTCGTTTATAATCAATGTCCTCAGGACGCATCCAACAATAATGATCATTAGGAGTTGTACTCCCTCCAGAAGTATCTCCAACCCCAACCTGTCAAAAATGAAGGAAGCCTACATTAGCCACGTAATCCACGACGGATCCAAAAGAAAAACTCCCAACTTTATTTTGATGAATTTTCATACCCCATTAACGAAATTAGAGTTTTATTTTTCATCATTTCGAAACATACCCTAATTTAACTTCTGTTTGATTGTTTTAAGAATTATAATTTAATAAATTTACTGCAGATTGTGTTTAGGTACCATTTAGGTAAGATTTTAAGGCTAGCAGGTTTACCTTTGACTTAAACCTGCCATAAAGGGGCAAGTTTTCAAGGGAGAAACTTGCCAAATAGGCTCAAGGAAGATAAGAAAACTTTCTAATCTGTCACAGCCAGCTTGTATTGACCAAAACCCAAGGATATCACGTTATAGCAGCTGCCAGCCAATAGGAGTCATAGGTCTAAATTAGGAAAGTTTTATTTATTTATTTATTGGCACCAGGTGTAAGGGAACGAAGTCCCAACTAATCCTTGGGTGCATAGGCCCTCGGCAAGAAGCTTCCTACAAGTGCACCTCGAGTAATTCAAAGAGAAATTCCCTCAATCCGATGGCTTCTAGAAATTTTTGTACCCAAGGTTTTAAACCTTAAACCTGGTGGAACACGCATGAATCACATATACATAGCGTTTAAGTGTTGTCAAAAGCGCTAGGCACACTTGAGCGCAAACACAGTCTAGAGCCTAATGTATAATAACAAAAAACCCACAAAATACAATAAAAAAGGTTTAAAAAAACAAGATGGTAATAATAGAACTCAATTTATCCGAGTAATGCAATATGAAAATCAAGTAATCAACAAATTACATAGATTTAGGAAATTTTGGTCAAAAACCCTTGTGTCATGGGGTAATTAAGTTTAAGATCCTATATAAGTTTTTTGAGAATTAACCACCTGTGGTGCGGCTTATGAGTTAATTAGAAAGATGACCCTTTGTCAATTTTTTTGTCCATCAACGTCAATCGAAAACACGCAGCAGCTCCACAGATTACCATGTGTCAACTTTACTCTTTTAAAATAATAATTATTATTTTTTAAAATAAAAGTAAATAAATATTTTATAATAAAAACATATGTTTTATTTAGATATATCAGACTTAGAAAAACAAAAGACAAAAAACTAGAACAACCAGCATGAGGTGGCCCCACCCACGTGGTGGGCAAGCTTTACTTAAACATAAATTTTATATAATTCTCTTGTGCTTTACTTGAGATACACATGATTTTTTCTTTTTCTTTTTTACAAGAATACATACACATATATGATATTGATAGCCACTTATTAAAAAAATTATTCGATAGTCATAATCAAATTAAAGTACATGCTTAAGTCAAACTATACCAAAAGTTTCATGACCAAAAAAGCTCAAGAATTGTAGGTACTTCTATGCAAACATAAGCATAGCAGCAATATGGTTAAATGAATGACCAAGTATAAAGCTGTACCTGCGCAACAATCCTGCCTATGGTATCAGCGGAATTGTTGAAAGTCTTGAGAAGGTAATCAGTCCCCCATTTTATTATCTCTTTAACATGGTTGAGCTCCCCAGCAGCTTCATATTTGGCACTGTATTCTATTACACTCCAGCTCAACATGGTCATGGCAAACGAGGCCGGGAAGTTGAACTTGATGGCATCTCCAGCATCATAATAGCCACCCACCAGATCTTTGTAAAAAGTGGCAGAATCAGATTTGCCATCATCCAGACACGAGCTCCCTCTCCATGAGACATTATTATGCTTTGGGAGTTTCCCGGCTGTGATTACAAAGCAAAAAAGATGAAGAGAATGAAGTAGTTAAGAAATTTTATTCATAGAAAGAAATAGGCAAAGCCCAAGTATACAGGTAGTATACATGATAAGCACCTAGTTAGAGGTTACAATCGAAAATAGAAAGTCATGGACACTTGGTCCGTTACAAACTATGGCCCCCACCCATAAGAACAATGACTTAAAAAAGAAAATTTTTAGCTCATCCGTTGTTCTCTCGCGATCTTCAAAGCTTCTAGCATTTCTCTCCCTCCAAATACACCAACACATACATATAGGAACCATTCGCCAGATGGCCGCCACTAGTGAGTTACAGTGAAGGCCTCTCTAGCTTGCAAGAAAATCCACCAATCTAAGAGGCATGACCCATGACAATCCGATTCTCGTGAAAAAATCATCCCACATGGTCATGGCCACCTCGCAGTGTAAAAGCAAATGATGTACTGATTTCCCATGCTTCTTACACATACAACACCAATCCAACACTATTACCTGGCGTTTCCTAAGTTATTTGTGGTAAAGATCTTGTCCAATGATGCTGTCCAAACGAAAAAAGCTGCTTTTGAAGGAGCTTTCGTCTGCCATATACTCTTCCACGGGAACATGGTCATTCCAGGACTCGTTAGAACTTGGTAAAATGATCTAATAGTGAACTCACCTTTCTTGGAATGGCTCTAGTGCATCTTATCGCCGGTGCCTCTTGTCATACTTACTGAATACAATGCCGCAAAGAACTCTGTAATAGTCTCCAACTCCCAATCTTGGACTGCCCTAATGAAATCAATATTCCATTGAGGTGAGCCATTGGAAAAGACCAAAAGATCAGCAATCGCAATCGTTAGGGGTTGGCGCTCAAGTGGTAAAGGCCTTGGGCTTGGAGTATGCTCCCCCCACGTCTAAGGTTCAAATCCCCTTGAATGCAAACAATCTCTAGGGGCCATCGGACTGGGGATTTTCTCCTTAAATTACCCAAGCTACACTTGCAGGAAACTCTTTGCCGAGGGCCTGTGTACCCCTGGGATTAGTCGGGACATTGTTCCTAGACACCTGGTGCCAATAAAAAAAAAAAGATCAGCAATCGCTACATCCTTTTCTCGTGCGAGCTCAAAAATGGTAGGGAATGTGTCTTGGAGGCTATGGTTACCACACCATTTGTCATACCAAAATCTGACACGAGAACTATCGCCCACCACAATATGTTCATGTCCTCGAAAGGTCTCCCAATGTCTCCTAATATATTTCCACAACCCCACCCCCCATGTGTGCCTCGTACCTCATTCGAGCACCATCCTCCCCAAGTCTCTCCAAACTGTGAATCTATAATAGACTTCCATGGGACCCCCCTTTCGTGTTGGTACCTCCACAACCATTTACCCAATAGAGCTTGATTGAATTTCATCAAGTGGCGAATCCCCAATCCTCCCCCAGAAATTGGAGTACAAATAGTTGACCAATTAACTAGATGAAATTTGAACTCTTCCCCCAATCCACTCCACAAGAAATCCCTTTGTAATTTTTCAATGCGGTTAGCTACCTTTGTGGGGAGTGGGAACAAGGACAAAAAGTAGGTGGGTAAGTTTGAAAGAGTACTTTTAATCAAAGTCAACCTACCACCTTTTGACAAATATAACCTCTTCCAAGAAGTCAATCTGCACTCCACCTTGTCAACCACGCCATTCCAAATCCTTTCAGATTTAAAGGAAGCACCCAATGGTAAGCCAAGATACTTCAGAGGCAAAGATGATACCTTTCAACCCAAGAGAGAAGCTAAATTCTCCGCTTCATGGACAGCCCCCACTGGCACTAATTTAAACTTTGAAAGTAATTGTCAAGCCCAATGCAGCTTCAAAACAAAGGAGTAAAGCCCTCAAGGATTGAAAGTGTCCGAGATGTGCACCAAAGAAGATGAGAGTGTCATCAGCAAATAGCAGGTGAGAAATGTTAAGATAGATCGTCATTCCCCACCGAAAAACCAGAGTAGCCCACCGTCCACCAGGCCCTCAATCATCTTACTGATTGAGGGCTTGGTGTCTCAAACCACAAGAGGAGTTCAAGAAACCCACTGGTGAACCATTCTAACAAGATAGAGAATCGAATTGTAAAGATGCAAAATTCTACCCATCTCATAGAGCAACTATCTTAACCCTCCCCTTGCAACGCTCCCTGTTAGAGCTCTTCTCTCCACCATCATCTTTCATTTCCCACATAAGCCTCTTGAGTTCTTTGTCCCTTTTTTTTGACAAATTAAGGGACAGATCGTATTTGGATTGTGCATTCCTGACCTCTATGACTATGAGTAAGGCCATAAATTCAGCTTCAAAACCCTCACATGTATTCCCTACACAATGATTAATTTCCATAGTTGTCTGGATAACCCAACCTGACACGTTGGGATGAAATGAGTTTAGAGGAATAGGTTCTTCCTCCCTATCCTTATTAGCCTCAAACAAAACTAGTGTACCAACCAATTCGGCCTCCCCCATTTCACCCATTGATTCTGCACTTCCAGTAAAAACAGACAATTCTTTCTTGGCTGAATTTTTTTTTTCCAGCATCGGAACAATAGACGGCACGGAACGGCGGTTGGCAACCAGCTCAGAAGGTTCCGTCAATGGTTTCTGTGGCTTCCCGCAGTGCTCCAAGACTTCTGGCGACTCTGCCCTCCTCGTCTACAAAGCTCGCTGTTGTAGCCTTCTCCGATGCCAGGACCATAGCCTTCACCGTCGTGGCGATGGGAGGCAGCCCGCGCCAGCGCCAGAGTTTGTGAGACCCCAAGATCTGATGGCCCATCCATGTTCTTTGTAGGCGCCAGCGTGCACATCTGCATAGGCTCTATTGGTACCAATAAAGATTGGCCAGCGTAGGTGCTGCCAGAATCGGAGACAGTAGTTACCAACGTAGAGGTAGGTGGCTCCTCTAGCCGGTGTATCAGAAATGGGTCCATGGGCCCAAGCGCAGCAAGCCTCCCACAAATATGTGATACGGGCCCAGACGTTGAGCCCTTTTCAAAAAAAGGGCCCAGACTATTTTAGCCTTCATTTCATACTAGGAAATCCATTTGGGCCCATCCGGCCCAACCCAATCTTGGCCTTTCCTTTGTTGGGCCTGAGTAGCTTCCGCCCACTAAGCATCTTAGTTTTTCCTATTTCTAGAGTCCGATGGCCTTGGCCCAAGCCCAAGCCCAAGCCCAAGCCCTTGTCTACTTTAGATATCAATGCTTCTATCTCCTTCCTTAGTAATTCCATTTCCTCCTTCATACCGAAAACTTCCTCTTTCAAACTAGACAGCCCTCTGCACCTCACTTTCCTTTGGACAGACATAGGACAAAGTCCCACTCCCTATTTTAGGTACATCACGTCTGTCATATTTCTCTGTATTATCGCCTGTATGTTCCCCTGCCATGCACCCCTTTTTGTTTTTTTCACCTTGCTATAATGCCAAGGGGTGGCTCGTACCTCCATGCATTGCCGCCCTTTTCCTTGCAACACCCAATGCCACCTCTGCATACGACTTGGTCTACCTCCCCGTCTCCTTCCCCTTGTCCACCTCTCTGTCCAGTCGTGGAGCCAAAACTGGAGCCTTCTTAGCCGAAGTATGCATTGCCAGAACATACTTTAACTCCATAGACAAACTTTTCCAGCCCTTTCCTTACGTCCCTTCCGGGATCGCTAAAAGACCTCGACCCCCGCTGCCACCACCGTAGTCTATTACTTCCAAGAAATGCCCATAAGCATTAGAACGCCTATGAGCAAACAAAGCTTTGGTTCTGTCCCGATATGTCTTGTAAAAATCTTTCCTTCCCCCCGATAATAAACATTCTTCTACTGTGTTCGCCAGCCAGCAAGCACTGGCATGGTTGAGCACCATCTCCTTGGTTACCTTCCTACCCCTCTCAGTGATGTGACAATAGTTTCCACCCTCCATTGATAAAACAAACACCTTTGTTTCTATTAAAAGATATTTAAGGAGGCCCCTGTTTATCACAAAACTGTAAAATGATTGTAAAGACTAAAGAAAGTTAATTCCGGCGAGGAGTCATTGGAACAGACTTCCCATCGTAGATGTGTACGGAGAGAAAACAAATGGATGTTAAAACCAACGCACAGCTCAAATAGGAAACTAGTCCTATATCGTATTGAAACATGCATTGCAATGGAGTTTTGCAATTAATATAAGTCGTTCGTGTACGAAAGTAAAATCAGTCTCATACAAGTTTTCAGATTCTGAAATCGCTTCATCACTAATCCTATATCCTATATAAAAACATGCATGGCAATGCAGTTTACAATTAATATAAGTTTTTTCTAGTAAAAAAGTAAATTGTAAGATACCGTTTTTTGTACAGAATTTTTTTATTATTTATTTTATCGGTAAAAGAATTATCATGTTTCTAACTTTCTAGTAAAAAAATTGATTGAACAATGTAAAACCAAAGTATTGTAAAGAATCGGTCCAAGGTTTTCCACGTCCAGCTTTGCTTTAGTTTTTGACATATTGAAACAACATTTAAGTAAATATATTTTACTTCTGTATCGTGTGAGAATATAATCTTTTAATGATTAAACTTTTGAAATGGTTGTCATAATCGAATCTGTAATTGCTTTTGCTTTAATCTACTGAATTAATCAAAGCCGTCTATTTTAGAGCCAAGTTTTTGTCATCAAATCGAGCATGGCCCTGGTCAGTGGTGGAGCCACATAGCAATCAAGGGGAGTATATTTATCAAACAAAACCAGATCTATTTAACAACAAAGAGGTAAAGCAAGTAAAATTACATCGTTGGGCGTTGAAGAACATGAGGGCCTTGTGGAGGGCGAGGGTGTAGTTGTCAGGGGGCGGATGGGAGTGGTGGTGGCGTGGTACGGTCTTGACGATTAGGGTGATGAAGCCGGCCAAGAAGGCAGAGACAAGCAGCGTGCCGACGGTCCAGACGAAGATCTTGCGGCTGACGATGATGCAGCCCAGATCAATGTACTTCTTCTTCTTCTGCTCGCCCGGGCCTAGCAGCCAGCTCTGCTGGGTCTCGTCGAGAGGGCGAGATAGCGCCGCCCTGTCCAAGTCCTGCAGATTACGGCTCCGGTCATCGTCTGTGGCCGAGTCCGCCGCGTTTATCTCAAGGGGCCCACCCCAAGGATCCCTCCCGTACATGCTCATCTTTTGATTTATCTTCCTTCCGAGTTGCTTGCTTCCCACCAAATTATTAGTGTTGCGGGAGCGGCTTCGCACCAAAAACACAAAAGACCAGGGAGGAGCGGATTAAGGTGCCCGGATCCAACACAAATATCAAGATAAAATCTGAACAGAAATAGGTGTAATCGTAGCAGTAGCGTTACAGCACAAATTTGAAAGGAAGAGACGCAAGAGTCCCACTCTAAACGCTTTATTGGAAAGGGAAGAGTGCGGAGTAACTGTTATGGGAATTCAGAGTAATAAAACTGTAGGATCCGGCGTGTGGGGATGACCTGCTGTCGGTGGGAGTCAACAATTATGTGGTAAAGAATTGATTAATATTGTCTCCACTGTCACATGGGTTTTTGGTTGGTGTCTGGTGACAGTGACCTTCCATTAGTCGACATTGCCATTTGATCTAACCATCCTCTTTCTCTCACTTTCTTAAGTCTCATTAATTTGATTAAACTCATCCCTCCATCATCAAATCGTTGGGCTCGTTAACTGATTTGCCACGTATCAAAAAATAATTAGAGTAAATAATTTAAAAGATAAAAATAAAAAACTATACTTATAAAGAAAAACTAAACCTTTTGATCTTGGTTACACAAAATTTCTCAATTTTCAAGTATTTTTAAATATCAACCCAAACATCTTTAAATCTAAAAACATTATATTTTAATTTTTTATCTAATTATCATCCAACTATAAAAATCAATATAATTTTTACAAATCTAAATAAATAAATAAAAACTTTTAAAAAGGATGTTATAAACAAATTTTGAAGTTTACGTATCCAATTACACAAACTCCAACATAAAAATTATTTTTAAAAAAAATCAATATTTTTCTCTTATTTTTTAAAATTCAATTAACTAAAAATCTCTAAAAATAAATATGACTGCAAGAAGGACTAGAAGCTTACCCAAAGATTCGGATGTTTCAATCTTAGTCCAAAAACCTCACTCTCTCTAATCTATTCATTTTTAATACGAACACCGACCCGGATGATTCCCCTCCAACCAATATTTTTGCTTTTGCCGACACTCAAAGATATCCTCACTTCTCAACTAATAGCTAGGATTATCTAAAACAAACATTAGGTAATATAGAAAATAGCTTTGCCAATCATCATCATAGTTTTTTTATTTTTTATTTTATTTAAAAAAAATAGTTTTATTTTTCTTAAACTAATTGAATTTTTCTATTCATTATCTATATACCATATATTAAGAGAAAAAAAGTGTGTGATCAGTTTATAATTTCGACTTCCAAGCATAGAAGCTGTCAAAGTAATACATGGGTAAATCCCAAAATCGAATTCACAGGGACAATGGGCATTAAGCAAACATTTCATATTCGCAAGACAACATATTATCGATTTTTGGTGACAAGAAATTTTAAAAGGATAAGAAAGTATTAAACTAAAAGATCTAGCAATGAACTAAAAAAGTAAGAAATGAGAAATAAATTTCAAAGGTTTACCACTAACTATATCGACACCAAAATGAGGGCTATTTACCAAGGAAGTGTGGACAGAATTAAGAGTAAATTTATTGGTTGTTTTGGAAGTTCAAGCACAAGTAAAACTGAAAATAAATGTGAATCTATGTTTCTAAAATTACTAAGAACCAAGAGATTTAGAGGAAATGTATAGAAATTGGATTAAACTTGTAAGAAACAATAAAACAAACACTTGGGATGTAATTTTCGCCCACTGATTTGGTGATGGATTTACTTTTCTTTTCATTTTCTCTCAATCATTCTCTCATTTCTAGAAATCATGGTCGGATAATATAGTAATGAACCACAATTTTTTTAGCCTAATAAAACTACTTGACAGATTATATAACAACTGTAAAATAGTAAAAGAAAACCATCAAAGTCTTGTTACTTGTTCAAGTATCAATTGTGTCTTTACCTCTACAAATGAGTTAAACCAAGAACAAATAACTTCAATCTTTTCTAGATGAAATTGAAATATAATCCAACAAGTTAATCATCAAAATCAGAAAACATTAAAGAAAATCCAACCATAAATAGTCATGGGTTACTCCTTGAATCCCAAGCTAAAAATCTAGCCTATCATCTCTAGATTAGCAAAATGCCTAAAAAGATTAAATCCCAACATTTCTGGTTTCTCTCTAAACGAAAACTGCCGAAGAAAAAAATGCTGAAGACCAAAAATATCCTACAGACCCCATAAATAGAACTCCGCTCTCAAAACAAAAAGAAAAATGCTAGTTGCACCTGGGACGGGGGACACGCCGCGTACCCGGTTCCAACTCAGCATTATTGAAACGGTGCGTTTGCACCTTATGTCAAACGCTGCGTTTGCACCTTAGGTCTGTTTCAACGCAGAATGGTTTCTAAATCAAGTAAGAACCCGCAATTCCATTCTGCTCAGGTCTGAAGACGAACCCTAAACACCCATGGAAGCCGACGAAGAACCCCAATCTTCACCTCGCACTATAAACAGCTCCAAGCTTCCCAAGCTTGCTACGATCTCCATTTCCCCACAAAGTTACGATGGGTGGGCACAAACTTCTCCTCAAACAACCTTGCCCACCAATGTGCTGCCAGACGAAACACGAAGGGAGTCACAGGTTGTTCTCATTCTCTTGAACTAGATGATTGTTCTCATTCTCTTGAATCCATGATCTAATTTTCACACTTGGCATGCCCAAAAACGAGATGAGTGTTCTCAAAATCACCGAATCAGTATGGGTTTAGTTTTGAATTTCTGGAAACCCTAACCCTAACCGTAATTGGGAGATTTCGAAACTCTCATTGATTCAAAATAGCATTTGATTTAGAAATATTGAATGTGCACATGATTATTTCTATTTTTCGAATCTCTGGAAACCCTAACCCTAACCGTAAATGATATATTTGGAAACTCTCACTTATTCGAAATAATATTTGTTTTAGATTCAAAATTGCAACTAATTTATTTGATTTAGACAATATCAATTACATTTATAAGGAAATTGCACCCGGTTTATTTGATTTGGCAGTGTTTCTTCAGCCCATAACATCTCTCTCTGTTTTATTTGTTTCTTCTTCTCCTTTCAGTTGAGTTGCAGTAGAATGATTTATGTACTTATTTACTCGACACCATCTGTAGGCATTAATATTGCTCCAACTTCCGGCATTAATATAGTCTTAAAGAGAAATTTGCATATATGCACGTACAGATATAGCTCTGGTTCATGTTGATAATTTCATCATTGTTATAATATATACAGTACTATAATGCAGTAGGTAAAACAGACGTAGATTAATACTAACCTAATTGAGTACTATCATATTAATAATGCTTGGCCTTGAATTTAACTATAATGCAGTAGGTATAAACATACATATATTTTACACCATTTCAAGTTAGCTATATTTCTCCAAATAGATGCATCCATGGGGTCATGCAGTAAATATTATATGACAGTCTAAGATAGCAAAATGGTATTAGAATTTGAAGAAGTTGTTCAAATGAGTTATCACTTCGTGACCAAAATCATTGTGTTGATTGTTTGTGTTAATTGATTAACTGTTTGTTTGTCTCTATTAGATTAAATTTAAGAATATCTCATCATTCACCACGGACTCTTCTTCATCTTTTGGTGAACGAACTCTGTGTCGACCATTATGCTTCTGTGAAGTTGAAGCCTAACTGAGATACTCATCTACTGCAAAAAATCCAGGACAACCCTTCTTAGGGTGTCCTAAGTACAACACGAAGGTAACTACATTCATGTTCAATAAAATTTGTTAATATTATGTGCATCTAAGAAGTTTTGAAAAGATGTTTAAAATGATTAGGGATTACCATATTGTAAGTATTTCAAGTGGGTAGAGGCGGATGAATACAGAAACTACGATCTTGGAGAAACTCATCATCAACTGTTAAGAACCAAGAAAGAGCTGGAGAAGATACTCGACGAGATCGAAAAGAGCAAGATTGACCTCCGTAAGAGAGCGGATGAGATCGAGATGAGAGAGATGGTGTTATCGAATAGAAATGATGAAGTTGTGAACAAAGAGTTGGCACTTGTTGTTCGCAAAGCTAAAATAAGACGTTCATGCAAATTACTTCGGATGTATTGGGCTGCCGCATTTGTTGTAGCATGTTACTTGTCTTGCAAATAAGTTACTTAGGATTAGTGATGGAAGTTAGTTGCTATGTATATATTCTTTGTTTATATGTTGGTTGGTGATGTTAGAACTTAGTTTGATTATATAGTCTAATTCTATTTTATGTTAATGACTTGTGGAAGTAGCTACTTGTATCTGTGTAAGGCATTATTAATTCATGAAGTATCTATGTCCAATGTTAATTTTTAGAGGAAAAGTACTTGTATGTCCAGTGTATCTATGTCCAATGCTAAGTTTTAATTCAGGAAGTACTTGCATTATTAATTCAGGAAGTGTTAAGTTTTAATTCAGGAAGTACTTGCACATATTATAACAAGTAAAGAACTGGACGGGGAGTGCATGTTCAAAAGAATGTAAACATGCAGGCATTCATTCACGCTCAGTTCTTGCACTATGAGCTGACCCAGCAACAAGTTATCCTGCCCAGTTGAGTAGTTTCTTTTTAAATTGCATCTATGTGATAAAGTAGCGTTAACTACTTTATAGCTACTAAAAAAAGAAGCTACCTGACATGCCAAAAGAAGCTACTTTTGAGCAAAAAGAATTAAAAATCAAGCTATATAATTCATGCCAAAACTCCCTCCGTTGCAAGCTATATAATTAAAAAAGAAGCTATATAATTTTGTTCATCAGGATATAATTTTGTTCATCAGGATGAACAAAACCGAACCCAGTACAAGCTATATCCGTTGTTGCAATATCAGCAACTCTCATAGTCTTTTCTTTAATCCAAGTAATTGGGCAGATTAGTACACCATGCACAACCTTACTTTCGGCAGCTGCAGAATGCAAGCTAACCAAGACGTCAGCGCAACCCCTATTACATGGCAAAGCAGATCAAATTTTAGAACAAGGAGAGAGTCAATATTAAAACTTAGTTCTTTGCCTCATTAAAACTCCCACATGATGCATATATCTCTGCTGAGAATTACAGTGCTGCATAATCATTATGCATCAAAGTGAACATCACCCTACTTGTAGATTGGGAGACAAGTTACTCCTCCAACCAGAGCATAACTTAGTTTTTTTCCTTCAAGTTGTCAATGGTTGTTAAAGGTCTAACCCAACTGATCACCCAACCCCTTCCCAGCCCGAAAAATACTGGCAAAGAAAAAGAAACATACACGATGGTAAAAAAAAAAACGTTTATGTACGTTTGTTTGAATGGGAGGAAGCCCGATATCATTGGCTCAAACATTGCAAAAACTTTACCAAGAGCACAAGCCCAAGTGTGGGAACCTACTGCACTTCCTCACCAAGTAAACAGGTTTTGTTTTTGTCAAGTAAGAAGACACGATTAAGTAAGATAATAATTTGCCCCAATTATTTCCTTGAGCTCATGATCATCAGCATCACTCTTGACTTTTTAAAATTTCAGCTCTTTTTGGATACCCATTTTGAGGCAAGACAACAAGAAGATGCCTGACATTACAGTGTATTAACAACGCCCAAAGAAAGACTCTTATTTAATCTAGTTTTACAAGAATGGAACCAAAAAGAGAGGAAAAAAACAAACAAACAAACTCTTTAACATGTCAACAAATATCCATACCCTCCACAACATATAACCATAATCAGGATATATGAACCCTGAAGACCCGTAACGACATAATCAAATGCTAATCATTCGATCTAGGTTCGCCAATAACATTAGATTGAAACCCAGAAACGATCTGCAAACCTTGGCATTCAAAATTGAGTAAAAATATAACAGTTCAGTTTGTAATCAATGACCTCAACAACAATGCAACATGCTTACACAAATATATATATGTAAATGCAACTAGCATATGTAAATGCAACTAGCACTTTTCAAATTTTGAAGTGTGGGAACCTAATGCACTTCCTCACCAAGTAAACAGGTTTTGTTTTTGCACCTCCTCACCAAGTGTGGGAACCTTGCTCATGATCATCAGCATCACGGCGAAGAGGGTCTCTTAAGCCAACCTACTATAACAACTAAAGTGCATTCTACAGAAAGTGCTAGACTTTTTTGATTCTAGGATAAACCAGTTCTGTTTATGAATACACAGGTTCAATAAATTCCTGAGGGTGTCGTTTCTTGAGGAATATACAAGTAGAAGAAAGGCTATCGTGGCTTTGTCACACTCAATGGCGAAAAATATACAAAAATAGAAAAAAAAAATCACTAAAACAGAGCAAAGAATGCTCATACCCACAACTAAAAACTTAGATGCATAAAACATAAAAAAATAAAAAATAAATAAATGCTCATCTGGCCATGGAAGACGGAACACGATGAAGAAAAATCAAGAAAATAGAAAAAAAATAAAACAAACACGGAATGGGTACGACGGCACTCACTTGAAGAATGACGAACCCGCTTTTCTTTTCGTAGCAAAATGGTTTCAGAACTCGGAACCCGCAAAATGCTTTCTCTGAAAATGATTTCTGTTGCTTTTCTTCTTCAGCGCAAAATGGTTTCTAGGGCTTTTCTTTTCAGCGCAAACTTGTTTCTGGTGTTTTTGTCTTCAGCTCAATCGGACCACGATGAAGAACGGCTATCGCGCATAATGGTTTCACCGCAAAATGCTTTCTGGTTTTAGGCTTTCAGAAATAATTTTGGCGCTCATTTCTCTCCTTTCCGTCTTCTTCTTTCTACTTTTTTTTTTAATATTTCATATTGAAAATAAAACTGACGTGGCTAACGCCACCTCAGTGATTCCGCAACGGGTACCCGAAATACGGGTACCTGTAGCAGAACTGGCTCGTAGACATACTCAACATTATTTTCCATTCCGTGCCCCGTACATGCGAGAATCCCACACTCTGCTCTAACCATGCGTTGGCTGTCTCACTCTCCATCCTTCGTGACTTAGTACACTTTAATTTCAATAATGTCCTCTACTTTCATTCTTTTCAAAAATGTCCTGCACATATAAGTATGCTATGAGTATTTAATTATTTTTTAGGCAAATGTGAAACTTTTGTGTGCAAAGTAAAGGCATCGATGGATTTGGAGTCCGATACTAAAATTTGATGTGTAATTAAGTTACTTAACTCTTATTTGATGAAACATACCATTCACTTAAACAACTTAATTATGCACTTCTAACACTTTATCAATGTGGTGTGTGGGGATGAATATAACTTTTCTATAGAAAATGACATGTAGGTCTTATTTGGATTGGGAAAGCATCTCAATTTATCCCATCTCATTTAATTTAATTATTGTAACTTTTTTAAATTGCCATATAAGATACAATAAATCATTTAATTTTTTCAAATCCTAAAAGAAAATTAATATTTAAATAATATTTTATTAAACTTTCATATCATCTCAACTCACTATTATTTTTTAATATTATTTGTTAACGTCGTGTTTTGTATACCTTTAGGCAAAACTTTGACAACTCAAGTTTTTAGAAATAGGCCTGCAAAAGATGGAGAATAGTACAACTAGGACAGGGCGGCCTTGGGGTCGGCGAACCTCTGATGCCAAACTAGGACAGGGCGGCCTTGTAAATAAGTAAAGGAGTCTAGGGGTCAGAGAATTTTTTTCGTACCTAGAACTAGCTATTTATACCCAGGGTTGAGGGGTGCAAATTGTCTTTGTCTCCACAAAGTCCGTGCCTTCCTTTCTGTTTCTGTTGTCAGACTTTCTTTAATGCGGCGTGGCTCTGCGACGACTTCATAAATGTGGCGTGTAGCTCAACAACTGTAACGCCTCAATGGAAGGCCCAACCCACATGGTCTATACTCCAAAAGAACTAGTCAATGATACAATTGGAGCCTCATTGAAACCTTATAAAGAGCAAGAACTTCTCATTCCCAAGCAATGTGGGATCCCATACACCACATATCCTTATCCATATCATATGGGGTATCACAATAGCGATGCCGTTAATGCGGCGTAATTTCCTGACTTCGCGTTTGGTCTATATGAGCCTTAGATGGTTTGATGCCAATGGATCAAGGGCCCTCCGCATTTCCCATTGCGCTTGGTGCAAGTCTTTGGGTTTTGAAATCGGCCGCATACTTTCAGGCTGATCTGTCTTGTCAACTATTTGGCGCCCCTCCCTGGTAGATATTTCACCACTTATGCAGACTTGGGGGCCCTCGAGCTGGGCATTGGGCCGAGGCCTAGTGGGCTTTGTGAAGTGTAAAAAATTCCCTTACAGTTACCCCATCAAGTCCTCTCGGACAGGTCCGAGGGGAATTCTTTTTTCATTCCTTAACCCTTCACTTTGCTAGGTCTCCCGGCCCTCTTTGATGTGTGCTGAGCAACCGGCCGCATTACACCCACGTGGCAATATGGCGTCAGTTATTTCTTCACATTGAACGATGCCCCTTCGATTTATGCATCATGACTTCATGTTAGGCAACGATTAATTATGCACATTGTATCAACAGATATACTCTGCAGCAGTTGCGGTAATCGAGGGATTTTGGTACTTTGGGGGACAAGTGGTGCTACGTGGAGTTATGGCACCTCAGAAGCTCAAACGTCAACCCTGCCTATATAAGGACCCTCCTCTACGTTGGGAAATCCATTATACTCATTCTGCCTTTACTCTACATTCTAAGCTCCTTGCTCTGCTGTTTGAGTTCTTCATTCCCTCGTTTCTGTCTATTTTTCTCCTGAAATTTATTTGCTTTTCCTTCTATCACTCATGGCTCTGAAGAAAAATTCACGCCCTACTGGACGGGTTGGGTCTTCTAGTGGCGCAAGTCACAGTTGGCCACAATGGTTTCGTTATGGACGACTTCGTAGGGTTTTCATGGTTGTCGGTGGTGACCCCCGCCAAACTGGTGGAGTTGAGGGTGACTTACAGGGTCCCCTTGAAGGTGGAGTTTGTGGTGCCCCCGACAGCTGAAGGAGCAGTGGATTCCGAGGGCTACGACACCAAAGTAGCTGTGTAGCCCGCCATGTTCTTTTGTGGCCTTAGGCCGCCGTTTTACCAACCAGTGCGAGAGGTTTTGGGCTTCTTTGAGTTGGCGCCTGCTCAGCTTCCTCCCCTTGCATGAAAGATTCTCATTCCGTGCTATGTCATCTGGCACCATGCTTTGGAGGAGGTCGGGTTAGACTTCCTAGATATTACAGCCCGTCAGTTCTTCATTACTCACAATGTTTTGCGGAAGGGCCGGCACCTCTACAGTTTCCAGCCGGTTCAAGAGCTAGTCCGGGTGGAGGCACGACATACTGTCATGAAGGGATACCATCGCAAATTCTTTTTCTTGTCAGGCGATGGATGGGAGTTCCTGGTTTGGTAGACCTTCAAGCGATAGTTTCATGTGCATGCTATATGGGGTACCGTAAGCGGGGACACAAATCGTCGCCCTAAACCGATCCTGAAGGAGTAGTTGAGGCTCGGGATCGTTCTATCCTAGGTAAAGGCGCATCCGGAGGACATTTCTTTGGAGGCTCTGTTGACAGAGGATAGCCTTCGTCGATACCTAGCTCCTCCAGCCAACTTGCGTTCTGACGAGGGTATCCCCATAAACCCGGTCACGTTGCCTCATCGTAGCCGTTCCCCTAGCCCGCAGGTAGAAGGAAGGGGGAAGAAGCCCCAAAGGATCTCACCTGCCCGTTCCAACTCCGATAATGTCCCCATCCCTCCAGGGGAACCGTCTGTCATGGCACTTTTTATCCCAGCATCCCCAATGGCTCCCAAAAAGGTGGTGATGATAGCGAGTCCTCCTCGCGCTGTGTTGCCGGTCCAAGGCATCGCTATTGAGGCTGCCCTCATGATCGATGTCACCCCCTCTGGTGGTGTCGAGGCAGCAAAGACTGATGTTCTGGCCAAGGAAGCCATGGCGCCTGGTGTGCCCGACGAGCAGGAGGGAGAGGAAGTCATTGAAGAAGTTCCGGTGGAACTTCAGGCAACCACTTTGCCTGGTCACGCCAACCGACTTCACGAGATGGAGGGTAGACTACAGAAGCTACTCGCAGGGGTAAAACTTTATTCGCAAATTCCTCAGACTCTTCTTGTTCCTTTTCTTCAATTTTGACTTTACTTTCTGTGATAGGGATTGGAGAGTCTGGCAGCATTCATCTTGGACAACCAATTGGAGTTGAGAAACAAGAGCCAAAATCTTTGTTCGCTGGCTCAATTGGCCTTAGACTATGCAGCCATGGAGTGGAAGCAGAAAGTGGGAGCTGAGGAAGCCCTTGCCGACTTGATAAAACCCCAAGGGGAAGTCGACTAGCTCTACATTAAGGCCTCGCTTGCTTTTGAGGTGAGGGATGTGCTGAAGCAGTCCCTTGACAAGTGCCAGTCGGAGTTTGAGCGGCTGCAGGCTGATATCCGGGAGCTGCATCAGCAGCGGGACACAGACAACCGGTCGATCAAGTGGCTCAAAACTCAAGTTGAAAAATACTAACGAGTCAGCAATGGCGAGGATAAAAACCCTTGAGGAGGAAAGGCAACGAAGGAAAGATGCGGAGGCCGCCCAGGAAGTAACCAAGCTGGTTCTTGAAGCTTGTGAAGCTACCATCCGAGGTCTGCGAGAGGAGTTGTCTTATGTTCGTGGTGTTTGCGACGATGGCTATAAAGAAGGCTTAGAGCAGATGAAGACTCACATTCATTAGAACCCCCAGTGCGACCTCAGGGTTATGAATGTGAAGGATTTTTCCCCGCATTAGGAGTCTCTGTGGTGGCGTGACATCCTTGGTAAGAGTCTAATCCCGAGCAGCCTTGGTGATGGCCTGCGGGGAACGATCCCGCCTGTTGAGGGTGGATTTTTGTGCAGATCTTCTTGCCAATCCTCTGTTGTTGGGGTCCCGGACCCCTTATGCTCTTTCTAGTCCTTTTGCTTATAGTGCCTTACTCGTTCTTACTCGTTCTTCATTTCCTCCAAGAGTTTCTTCTCCCTCTCCACAGCTAGTGGGTGGTTTCGGGCAGCTCTTGGGTGATGGCTATCACCATACAACTAAATTAGTTGCCTCATTACATCCCTATTGATGTTTCGAGGTAACCTCAGTCGTTATTGACACGTCGTAGTGGTGGAGATCCCTGTTTGCTGCTCACATGGAAATATGATTTGATCAAGTTCGGTTGCGGTGATCACTGGCCTTCGCCCGAAAATTTCTTCTCAATGTAGAAATCAATTTCGAGATGTTCCAATTCTTGGCGGTATCTTCGTTGTTGTCAGAGATTTTCAATTCATCCTGTTTCAGAAGGGTTTGAGAACAATGGTGACTTTTGGTTCCCCTGGATTATATCTAGTCGTTTTACGGTCTAGGTCTATGGTTGGACACTGGAACTTGTTTCTTATAACTTTGTGGCTTTATGATGTAACTTTTTTCTCGTAGCTCTGCAGCTTTATGATGTAACTTGTTCCTTGTAGCTTTGCAGCCTTATGATGTAACTTGTTTCTCGTAGTTTTGCAGCTTTATGATGTAACTTGTTCTTTATAGCTTTACGGCTTTATGATGTAACTTGTTCCTTGTAACTCTGCGGCTTTATGTTGTAACTTTCAATGATTATTAAAATTACCTTCTATTGATTATATCCGACTATGCCTTTTAGCATTCTTTTCCATTGTTCTTCTTTTTCTCTTACTTTTCTCTTCTCTTTTTGTTTTGTGGGCTAGCCCAGGGGGAGTTTGGCCACGCGGATTTGTCACATAACGCCTCTTACAGTCCACCTTGCTAGTGCTCGGCCAACATTTGATGACCCCGCCTGCCGGCAGTCTTCTGGCTTACACTCATTTTGTTAGCCCTCACCATGTATCCATTATTCCGGGCCTTAATGACTTTGCCTAAGGAGCGGGTGTTTTTCACATTTCCCTTTACCACAGCTTCGCTCTTCCAGTAACTGTGAAGTTGATCCCGCTCTTCGGCGCGGGCAGTCAAAAAGGCCTTAGGCCCGACTTGCCTCCTTGGCCCATTGGGAGGTAAAATAGTCTGGTAGTTTGGAACTTTACCTGTCCTCCTCCATTAGCGTAGATTCGCTCTTCAGGCAACCGTTAGGCTGATCCTGCTCTCCACCGTGGGGAGTAAAGACAGCCTTAGGCCCGACTTACCTCCTCGGCCCACAGAGGTAAAATAATCTAGGTAATTTGGAACTTTGTCTGTCTTACTCCGTTAGTGTAGATTTGCTCTTCTGGAAACCATGAGGCTGATCCCTCTCTCCACCGCGGGGAGTCAAGATGGTCTTAGGATCGACTTGCCTCCTTTGCCCATGGGGAGGTAAAACAGTCTGCGTAATTTGAAACTATGCTCATCTTCCTCCTTAGCGTAACAGCATCCGTCCTATTCAAGAAACGAGAACATTATCATTACTTTACTTTTTTGTCACAGAAGTTAATGTCGCAAACCTGGGTTCTCCGATCTATTCTGCATGATGCTTGTTGATGATGCCTATCTTGATGCTCTGTGTTGTCGCCGTTTGTGTTGATGATGTCCATGTCTTTTGCTTCATTACTCGGACAGTCCATGGAATTGGCCCGCTCTCCACAGGGGAGAAGTCGGAATGCCTTATGCCAAACTACCTATTTCTCTCCCGGGGAGGTAATTCAGACAGCAACGTGCCTGGTCCACTCCTTCGCTATAGTAGGGGTCGGGGTAAGTATTTGGGCAGTCTCAGGGCTGAACTCGCTCTCCATTGCAGGAGGGATAAGGCAACCTTTAGGCCTACCTTTCCCTATGGCATTTCGTAGGGAGGTAAGTCGTTTGGGTAGTTTGTTATTGGACCCGCTCCCTTCCGTTGACACCGTAGGAAAGTGTAATTTTGGGTCAGACTGGCGTTGATCCCACACTTCGTCGTAGCGGGGTCAGGGTAAGTTATTCGGGTAGCCGCGAGGTTGATCTCGCTCTCCACTGTGGGAGGGATAAGGCAACCTTTAGGCCTAACTTTTCCTACGGTATCCCGCAGGGAGGTAAGTCGTTCAGGCAGTCTGTTACTGAACCTGCTCCCACCCATTGAAGCTCACGGGGAAGGTAAAAACTTTTTCCTTCAGGTAGTTGATGACTAACCCACACTTCGCCGTAGAAAGAACAAGGCAACCTTTAAGTGTATCTTTCCCTTTGTTGCCCCGCGGGGAGGTAATTTGGACAGCGATGGGGTTGATCGGCTCATTTGCCGTGATGGGGGTCGGGATACGTTATTCAAGCTGCCTCGGGGTCGGTCCCACTCTCCCGAACGAGGAGGTTGAGCTACCTACTCACCTATCATCCTTCGTGGGAAGGTAAGTTGTTCGGGCAGTTTGTTCTGGACCCTCTCCCGCCTGTTGACATCACAGGAGATGGTAAATTTGGGTCAGGCTAGTTCTGATCCCACACTTCGTCGTAGTGAGGGTTGGGATAAGTTATTCGAGTAGCCGCGAAACTGAGCACGCTCTCCAATTTGGAAGGGATAAGGCAACTTTTAGGTCTTTATTTCCCCATTGTACCTCGCAGAGAGGTAAGTTGTTCGGACAGTTTTGTTGTTGAACTCGCTTCCGCCCATTAACGCTCACGATCTTCAGGTAGTCAAGGACCAACCCGCACTCCTCCACGAGAGGGACAAGGCAACCTTTTAGGCCTACACTTTCCTTTTCACCCTGCGGGGAGGTAAATTGCTGATGGAGTTCCCGTTTAGCGAGTTTACTTTGTTGGCGGAGATTGTTGATTTGTTTGGAGCGGAGTTAGCTTGGCAGGTTATGTTATGTTCCTGAAATTAGCCACTGAAACACAAAAACTTCTTTTATTAGGGCCCGCAACTGGTGCATGAGTACATACAAATTTATAACAATAAAACCGAATTAGCAATAATATTTTCGTAGATGTTCGGCATTCCACAAGTGTGGCAGCTCATTTCCTTGGGAGTCTCTCATGTGGTAAGAGCCCGTGCAATTTGTGGCGATGACCACGTAAGGGCCCTCCCACCGGTGGCCTAGCTTTTCCTCATCCCGTGTTGTTATTCCTGTCTCTTTAAGCACTAGATATCCGACCTTGAATGTTCTTGGCCGCACGCACTTGTTAAAGCATATCTCGACTCTTCTTTTGTTGGCTATATTCCTTATCTCAACTTCTAGTTGAACTTCTTCTAGTAGGTCTAGTTGTTCTTCCAGCCTTCTATCATTGGACTCTTGCTCGAAGTGTTGAACTTTGTAGGTGGGGACTCCAATCTCTACAGGTGGCATTGCCTCGGGCCGTATGTGAGGGTGAAGGGGGTTTCCCCGATCGGTGTTTTCATTGTGATCTGGTAGGCCCACAAGACGGCGGGGAGTTCTACTGCCCATGCCCCTTTTCTATCGTTGAGTTGCTTCTTTAGCATTCCCATCAGCGTTTTGTTGGTCACCTTGACTTGTCTGTTAGACTAAGGATGTCTCAGGGATGAGTATCGGAACTTGACCCCCAATTCCCAGCACCAATTACAGTAGTGGTCGGAATCAAACTGTCTCCCGTTATCCAATATGATGGTGCGTGGGACGCCAAACCTGCAAACTACTAACTTCCATACGAATCGCGTGATGTTGTTTGCCATGATGGTTGCTAGGACCTAAGTTTTGACCGACTTGGTGAAATAGTCCACAACCACCACCACAAATTTGACTCCCCCTTTGCTCGGGGGGAGTGGGCCGACCAAGTCGATTCTCCACTGGGCAAAAGGACAAGGTGACATGATTGACGTCAGCTCCTTTGACGGACAATGGGGCATCCTGACGTGCTCTTGGCACTTCGACACTTTTGCGCATAGTCCATAGCATCCCATAGGGCCTAGGGCAGTAATAGCCCACTCTCATTACCTTTTTCGGCTAACGCTTGTCCTCCCAATTTATTCCCTCTCGAGGATGCACCTTAAAAGAGGTGCCAAGTGACCCCTCCGATATAAGACTCCCTCGACCATGGTGTAGCGTGCCTCTCTATTTTTGATCTTCCTTGCCTCATGTCAGTCCTCAGGTACTTCGTTGGTTTTCAGATATCTGATTATGTCCCCCGCCCAGTTTGGGGCTCTTGGCCGTATTTCCATTACTTCGATTCCCACAGCAGGCAATTCCACAGTTCGGATCATCGTATCTTCTGGTAGGGGGAGTCCTCCTGTCCGGAAGCGACACATGCCAACCTGTTCGGTTTCTGATTTTCAGTCCTCGGCACTTGCTAAATTTGGAAGTACTTGAAATTGGTGCGCTCAGCCTCTATCAATGCTAGATATTTCTTCAACTTTTTACTTTTTAGGGCAAACCCTCCTCGTACTTAAGTCACCACTACCTAAGAATCGACCCATACTTCAATCTCGGTGGTGCCTAGAGACCTGGCCACTAGTAATCCTGAGAGCAGCACTTCATACTCCGCCTCATTATCGTCGTTTTGAATGCCAATTTGATGGCATAATTGTATTCTTCTGCTTCGCATACAACGATATGCAGCCCCACTCCCCCTCCAACCCAGCAAGACAAGCCATCAATGAATACTTGCTAGGGCTTTACAGGAGGTGCATCATCGTTCTCTACCGGAAGCCGGTGAATTCAGAGACAAAATTCACTAATACTTGCCCTTTTTTGGTTTTTCACAATGCGTAGTCAATGTCGAACTCGATCAGTTCCACCGCCCAATTCATAAGCAGGCCTAAGGCATCCGATCACTGCAACACCTTCTTTAGAGGGGTTTCCGTAAGGACCCGCACTAGGTGAGCTTGAAAGTACGGACGCAACTTGCGTGTAGTTACTACTAGCACAAATGCCAGCTGGTTTATGCGGGGTTACCTGGCCTCAGCTCCCCGATACGCCCAGATGTTGTAGTAAATCGGCCTTTGGAGCCCCTCCTCCTTGTGTACCAACACTCAGGAAGCTGCCTAAGAAGAGACTGCTAAATACAAAGTCAACATTTCTCCGCACTAGGGTTGGCTGAGGAGTGGTGGACTAGTGAGGTATTTCTTGAGGGCTTCAAACGTCTGGCCGCACTTGCCATCCCATGCCTTTGCTTTCAGTAAGACTTTGAAGAAAGGTAGGCATTTGTCGGTTGATCTTGATACAAACCTGTTGAGGGTGGCTATTCGCCCAGCCAGCCTTTGTACTTCATTTATGCTCTGAGGCGGGGCCATGCTGAGGATGGCCTCCACCTTCTCAGGGTTGGCCTCGATTCCGCGCTCGGACACCATGAATCCTAAGAACTTCCCCGATCCAACATCGAAGGCGCATTTTGCCGGATTCAGCTTAATTTGGCACTGTCATAGTATTGCGAAAGCCTCCCTTAAGTATTTTAAGTGCTGCTATAAGGTTCTACTTTTAACCAACGGTTTGTCCATGTAATCTTCCATGTTTCTTCCTATATGTCCTTTGAACATGCCGTTGACTAGCCGCTGGTAGGTGGCTCATGCATTCTTAAGCCCGAAGGGCATCACTATGTAACAATACAATCCTTAATCGGTGATGAACGAAGTTTTCTCTTCATCCTCGGGGTTCATACGGATTTGGTTATATCCAAAGTAAACATCCATGAAGCTGAGCATGCGATGACCCGCTGTGGAGTCTACAATGATGCGAGGAAGCGAGAAGTTGTCCTTCGGGCGAGCTTTGTTGAGGTCAGTGAGGTCGATGCACATTCTCCATTTACCGCTCGACTTCTTTACGAGCACTACATTAGACAGCCACTCTGGGTAGTAGGCTTCTCGAATGAATCCCACACTCAGCAATCGGTCTACTTCCTCGGCTATGGCGACATTCTTCTCTACACTGACACTTCGACATTTTTGCCTTACTCCTTTAGCTTTAGGGTCTACACTAAGGCAATGTTGTATGACTTTGGGTGCGATTCCATGCATATCCCTGTGATTCCAAGTGAACACATCCTTGTACTCAGCGAGAAGTTGCCGCATGTTGCTTCAGGCTTCAGGTGTCATTTCACTGCTAATTGTTACCTTGACTTCTGGACGATCTGGGTCGAGAGTAACAAGCTCATATGGCCTGATTGGTTCTACTTTTCATAGCTCTTGCTCGTCTCGGACTTCACTTATGATCTCCGTGTATTCTGAAGCTGGTGGTAACGTGCAGGCACCCTCTGTAGGATATGCCTTGCTTACCCCACTATTCATTGGCATCCCATTACAGGAAGGTGTGTTGCTTCCTTCCATTGTTCCCTTCTCACTCCCCTGCACTCGGCCCTCTGTCTGGTTTATTTCTATATCACTAGTGGCACTGGTACAATCCCAAGTTGCCTGGAATGGGTTATCTCAGGCGTGCGAAGTACACGTAAGACCTATAAGGATCCCACAAACGGCACCATTGTTAACGTTGTATTTCACACACCTTTGGACCAAGTTTCAACAACTCAGGTCTTCAAAAATGAGCCTGCAAAAAATGGAGAGTAGTGCAACTAGGAGAGTGCGGCTTTGGGACCTCCGATGCCAAAGTTAGTGAATATTTTTGGAAGTTTGTAAATAAGTAAAGGAGTCTAGGGATTAAAGAGCTTTTCTCGTACCTGGAGCTGGCTATTTATACCGTGAGTTAGGGGGTGCAAATCGTCTTTGTGTCCACAAAGTCCATGCATGCCTTTCTGTTTCTGTTGTCAGACCTTATTTAATGCGCCGTGGCTCTGTGACGGTTCCATAAATGTGGCATGTAGCTCAGCAGTGATGCCATTAATGCGGCGTAGTTTTCTGACTTCGCGTCTGGTCTATACAAGCCGTAGATGATTTGATGCCGATGGATCGAGGGCCCTCTGCATTTTCCGCTGCGCTTGGTGCAAGTCTTTGGGTTCTAAAAAGGGCCATAGACTGTCAAGTTGATCTATCTTGTCAACTATTATGCGCCCCTCCCTTGTAGATATTCCGCCCCCTACGCGGACTTGGGGGCCCTCGGGGTGGGCATTGGGCTGAGGCCCATTGGGCTTCGAGAAGTAGAGAAAATCCCCTTACATTATTATTGTTTTAGGATTAGAAAAAGATGAATTGTTTATTATATTTTGTGTTGAAATTTAGAAAAATTATAATAAAAAGATGAGATAAAATGAAACACATTCACTATCCAAACGAGACGTCTGCTTCAAGACCCAAGCAAATCCATTAGACTAGCTGAAAGTACAATTCCATCATTTTGATATGGGCCATGTTTTTAACTATGGAGTATAGTAGTGTCTATTTTAATACAAATAGATTCAAGTAAAATTATGCAGGTTATACCAGGAAAACCTTCCAAGAGTTAGTTATGTTACTTATATGAAAAATTCTATTTGCAGTCCTGAGTGAGGGATTGCGTGTGCAGTCTCATTAATAAATGAGGGTAAAAGAGAAAAAACATCATTTTAAAAATGATATTATTGTAATTTTAAGATTTTTTAAAACATAATTGTATGGGCTTGCATTAGCAGTCCCTATTTGAGGATTGTATGTAGACTAACTCTACTTATATATTGATTAAGAAAAAGATGACAAATAAAGAAGAAAAATAGCAGAACATTTACATAATTACTTGATATAATAAACCACAACATACCAGAAGTATCTTACTGAAGATATAAAAAAATGAATAATGTTATAAACTACACTCTCATATCACTTTTATCCCATTATGTAAGATGTGACGCATTTATCACCATTAGATGATGAAGAATCATCCAATAAAGGATAATTCAATTGTGATAAATGTGTCACATCTTATATAGTAAGATAAAAGTAAAATAATAATGTGTTGTATAGAATTTCCCATAAAAAAACTAAACAATAAATGACGACATAATGGAAAGCAGCCTACATTTGTTATCCATACAAATCAGATTACATATTTGTTTTGTGTAATCTCTACATTTTGTTAGTTATTAAAATTTTATCTTGCTCTCAATATTTAAATCAGCCACTAATACTATAAAATAGCCTTAAAAAATACGACCACTATCCAAATTCACATGCAACCCGATACTTTTTTTTTTTTTTTTTTAGCAGAAGGAGGACGACACCTCCGAAGCTTTATTGAAAACCTCACTTTTGATGGAGGGAAACCGTGGTTACAACGTAAAACCAACTTATTATAGTCCAATCAATACAATAAACACCCATCAAGACTTGGATAAAAAAAAAACCCTATACACAAACCAAACTATGTACGAAGCTGAGGAAGTCCAAGATTTTCAATTTTTAAATATCCTCTTAACAACTTCGGAATATCAACATAAACCTCCCAATGAGCCGTCAATCCTTCCGCACCTATTTTTGCAAGATAATCCGCCGAAGAATTTCCTTCCTGTTGAAACTTCACATTCATCCCTCTCAACAAATCCTGAATATCATCCCAAAAATCTTCCAAATACCATACCGAGCATCTCTTATCAATCAACCATTTTATAACCAACATAGAATCCATCTCAATATCAAAATTAAGGAAACCAAAGGATTTTGCAAACCTCAAGCCATACAATAATCCTAATAATTCCGCTTTATTATTCGTCCCATCACCAAAATAATTAGAGTAAGCATCCAAAAACTTTCCATGAGGATCACAAAAGACACCACCAGCTCCAATTGCACCTGGGTTGTGAATACAACTTCCATTTGTATTTAACTTTATTTGGCTAGTAGCTGGAGGATGCCATCGAACTAATATAGGCAGCTTAGAAGACACCAACTTGAAAGGTACTGCTAACATATTTAGGATCTCTTGATCTCGGCATGTGAACTCCTCCTTATCTTTCAATTTCAGTGCCAACCAGTCAATATGATGTTTAACTCGAGCCCAGGCCACCTGAGATAATTAGCAAAAATCTTCCATTCTAGCTTTACACCTTCTATTCCACAAACACCATAAAACAATACATGGTATGATACCAAATAGTGTGCCAACTTTTGTAGAATTCTTAGCTTTATGGAACCAACAATCCACTCTATCATGCCATCCCCTCCCTCGCATGGGTTGTAAACCCACGCAATTAAAAGCTTTTTCCTAGATCAATTCGGCAAACTCCCCTTTTGCCAAAACATGATTTAAATCCTCATACTCCCCAATACACAACAATTGCATTTGGAGACAATAGGAATTCCAATATTGCGAACATTATCATCCACACTTACCACATTCAAAAATGATTTCCATACCATCTCTGAAATTTTTTTTGGGTAAAGAAGAATGCCATACCCACTTCGACCATGCAACCTTAGGAACACAAATACGTAAACAAGACCAAGCACTTTTTGTGGTAAACTTCCCATTAACATTTTCAGTCCACACCAAAATATCCTCACCTTCCTTATGTTGACCCAAGCTTTGCATAATAGAGTAAACTTTATCAGCACCAACTAGCCGCATAAGCAAGTCGAAATCCCATGCAACCTGATACATAAAAGCATAGTCTAAGCAAAAGTTAGCTTACTTGAATACATATCATGATCACAAAATAGAGCATTTTTTTTTATTTGCTTTGCTTACATAAAAAGATCAACTAAAACAATGCGTTGAAGCACTGCAGCTGAGTTAACTTGATTTTCATATGGATACAAAATGTGGTCCAGCCAATATAAATTTTTATGCTAGAGTCTAGACAGAGAAGCCATAAAGTCCTTTGATAATGTAAAGGGCATGGCAAGGCATGTACTTGATTCCTCTTGTTAAATACACTCCATCCAGCCTTTACCAAAACTTGGGATAATAACATAATAGTGGAAATAAGAACTGAAACATCATAAGAGTGTAATGTGCAGATTTTTGTATTTAAAGGACCTTGAAAATCTGAAGTATAAATACAAACCTCAAAGAAGTTAGGATATATTTGAGATGCTTTGAAACAGAAGGTAGCACAAATTATTCCACTCATAAGAGGATTTCATCCCAAACTCATTTGCATCTACCACAGTTATTGCCCTACATGTTCCACAAAAGGTACCTCAACTCATTAAGAATTTCAGCCAATATAATAAGAATTGTTTAACTAATTTCCGTGATCACATACTCCTTATAATTCACACACGATTTTTGAATGACTAATAATAATAATACATTTTTCTTTTATGAGTAAGAGACTTTGGATCCACCGTCACTCTCTCCACAATTGATTTGGAGAACCTCATCAATCAGGTCCGAATTTGGCCTGGTAATTCATCATCCTCCTTCGCTATTTTTGTTCTACCTAGAAAGTCTCTCTCTTGGCTTATGGATTCTGCTTATCACAATCATATGACACCCTCCTAGTCCTTGTTCACTAAAATGCATTTTGCACATCCACCACTTGCTATACACACTACCAATGGATCAACTATGCTTGCTCCTAGTATAGGCTCTATTTCTACATCCAACATTTCAATTTTTGAGGTGCTTTATGTTTCTAAACTTTCTTATAACTTGTTATCCGTGGGGCAGTTGGCTCAACTTGGCTACTGTGTTATTTTTTACTACTATGATTGTACTGTGCAGGATCCATGTACAGGCCCTAGAGTGGAGTGTATGTTTCCAATGAGCACTTTGTATCTTCCTTCAAGACCTTTGGGTCCACTTGTTGGTGTTTCTGCTATCACATATGTTTCTGCTAGTTTTTTTATTTGATACACTCTGATTTTTGGGGACCTGCCCCTATAACTAGTATAGGTGGATCTCGTTACCTTTTTATATTCATTGATGATTTCACTCGTTACAGTTTGATCTATCTTATGCACTTTTGTTATGAACTATTGCATATTTACTATAATTTTGCAAAAATGGTTGAAACTCAATATTCTAAACTATCAAGATTTTTCGATATGACAATGTAATTGAATACAAACAATCTGTCTTTCAAAGTATCTTGCAAACATATGACACTATCCATCAAACCTCTTGTTCAGGCACCTCCTAGCAGAATGGACGAGCCGAACGAAAACTTCATCATATCCTTGACACGATTCAAACTCTTTTTATAACAACCCGATCCAGTATTATTAGGGATGAAATATGGATAATTTTACCTAACCCAAATTAGGTTTAATAGGCCATATTGGATAAGGCCACAAGCTATTAATTTATTATTATTGTCTAGAAATTAAAATTAGGCTCATACGCTCAAAAGTTTATTTCAGTGTTATATGGAATTTTATTGAGTCAATAATTGGATTTAAAGTCCATTTAATATTTGTGGACTAAGTAGACTCTTTTTAATTGGTATTAAGTCCAAGAATTAATTCATGAGTCCCAAAAGGATTTATTGGACGAGTTAGACTCATTTTAAAATTAAGATCGTTCATTAGAATTTTCCTCATTTTAAAATTATCACTGATAGAGGTCCCCTACACACTCTTATTTACTCCTAGTTCTATGTTAAATGAAATGCTAGATTATGTTTTCAAATTTCAAACTCTCCTCTCTGCTGCTCACCACCTGAGTCCAAATCGAATTCTCCATCACCCTCCCTATCTTTTCGATAACCATGAGCATGGCACACTGATAAACTATTACTTTAATAATCTGAACGTACCGCAAGTTCCCCTCGAAATAATGAGTCTATTTGAAACTCTTCCAGTTATTAGAATCTTACCAAGTCTTCATCTGATCGACTTCGAGCGAAAAACATAGCAAACCACCCACACCCAAACAAATGATCACAAATCATGGCGTCACATACTTCTTCAGCCAAGTTACCTCTCAGAAACTGCATGAAGAAACAGCCGGCCGACCATCACCTTCACCGTCGCACCACACCGATAAGCCACGTCCTCTCTCTCTCTCTCTCTCTCTCTCTTATTGACTTCCTCTATTTAATGGCACTATTTTGTTTCTATCACCATTCCAAAGACTTCACTTCGTAGTGTGTCCCTTCCTTTTTCTCTATCGCTCGGTGAGCTTTGTCTTTGATTTTCTCCCGTTGCCAAACACATGCCTAAAATATCTTTAGGCCTCGTTTGGTTACACAACACAAACCATCTCATTTAATCATTATAACCTTTTCAAATTCTCATACAAAACACAATAAACAATTCAACTTTTTCAAATTCCAAAATAAAATCAATATTAAAAAAATTAAATTTTAACAATATTTTATTCAACTTTCATCTTATTTCATCTCATTTGTGTAACCAAACGAGGCCTTAGCCTTTCCATAACACATGATCTGACTTTGTCCAGTTATTACAATTATGCCATAAAGGTTTGAATCACCACAACTCCCTCTAATGTATAGACCTAAATTACATACATGCTTTTTGATTAAATTACTTTACTACCCATTATTCCATAAGTCATAGCAATAACCATTTTTGTGCCTCTTTTCACGTTCAACTTGTTATTACGATGGGCTTACTTTTATGGGCATAGTATTTATTAAGTTTGGATAAAATTGGTTAATTATTAAACTTATTTTTGTTAGTAGGTATTTAATTAAATAAAACATTATGACATGTTTTTTTAAAACATTAGTGACATATGATACTTCATATAGGTAACGATCGTATTTTAGAATTAGTGATATGAGGTAAGTAGTTTGATCATAAATTATAATTAGTATACTTTAGCTTTTTATGTAAGCCAATTTTTTGGAAGCCAATGTTTATGTACCACGCATGTTATGATATCTGCAAGCACACCATCATCATAATTCATGATCATGTTTCATTTCGCATATTATAGTTATATATATATATATATTATATGTATTTCACGTTGTATAAGACACATAAACTTTCATAAGATCAAGTGTAAGATATAGATTAAGATTAATTAGATGACTGTTTAGATGCATGGTACCAATGTAGTCAGGGTAGATGTGCAAGCCACGGACACAATCATGATACACCACAGTATTCTCATATCAGATAAATGGTTCCCCTTGTGGCCACAGTATGTGGGGCTGGTGCACAATTTGGAACACATGGTTAAGTATGTTGGTCAGTCAGATAGTCAGATAACTCAGATCAATAAGATAAATAAGATTATTCAAAGCAAGTCATGCATAGCATAAACATACATATGAACAATCATGACTTTAAATTCTCAGGATGAAATATTTTATGAAAAACCTTATATTTAGTATGTTTACATTATGATGAATTTCTTATTGAGTTTTCAACTCATGTTAATTTATTTTATGTTTTTAAACCACTCAGGTCAAAATATTTATGAAGGTGGGGCAATAGGATGGGACTTGGCCTAGGGAGATAAAGCAGAGACCTAGATTATTCATAGAGAGTTTAAGTTATGGTTTTTATAGCATAGAATTCAAAGGAATTTTAATAAATATATACGTGTACTCTCTTATATGATTTTAGTATTTTAATACAAAACAATTTTATTTATTATAGAGAATCTTTGTACTCGGTGCTAAGAGTAAGAAAATAAATTTTTAATCAAGGTTAGTAGTAGTACTCCGACTCTCTCGAGTTCATGAACCGGTCCGGTCCGGAACCAGTTTTTAGATTTTAAAAATCGGCCGGTTCCGATTCCGGGATTTTTTGTATCGGACCGAACCGGACCGGACCGGACCGGTTGATTAAAAAAAAATATTTTTATATATAAGTTTTATACAAAATATTATATGTATATATATATTAAATATTAATGTATATAAGTTTTATATATAATGTATAATTATAAATTTTTATGTGAAATTTATATATAAAATATATATAATTATATATATTCATATATGAAATAATTTCTTATTATAATTTATAAATTATTACATAAAATGTTAATACTAAATCACTAAAAGTTTATAACTAATACTAATATATAACTTATAACTATATCAATAGTCTAATATTAATACTATTATATAGTCTAATATATTAATAAAAGTATAAAACAATTTCTTTTAAATCAGTTTTTTTTTCTTTTTATAAACAAAATTTTAATGACAAATTGTGAAACTTACATTTTAAAAAAACCGGAAAACCGGACTGGAAACCGGTAAAACTGGAAGTACCAGTTTAGGAGGATAACCGGTGCGTAATTGGTTTTGAAAAATACAAAACCGGTACATACCGGTTCGGTCCTAGATTTTATCCAAAACCGGACCGAACCGGACCGGTTACACCCCTAATTTCCACCATAGGTCGTGCCATGATTAGATCCGGTCACCTCGATGTGGTCGTCCATCTCTATTGTGGCTTACACCATGGCTGATGAATAAACATGACTCTACAATTTCTTTAAAGAAGAAGAAGACTGAAGTAGAATGAGAAGAGAAATAATAGAAGAAGATGGTAGATGTAGAGTGGGAAGTGTGAGAGAAGATGAAGATGAAGCTTGGTCTGGAGATTTCTAGTTGTCATCAACTAGTTTGATTTGGATCAGGGATGTTTTTGTCTAATTTGATTTGTTGTAGAGATATTTTAGTCAGTTCGGATATGTGGCAAGGGAATTTTAGCCTAATTTTGGTCTCTTGTAGGTACACCTAGGTCGGGTCAGCATCTGTAGTAAGGGCATTTCAATCTAACATAACATCTATAGAGGGGCACTTTTGTCCAAGCTATCACATGAATTCCCATGAAGTAAGATCTAAACTCGCTATTTTATTATAGATTAAATATGAATTACGTTATTTGCAATAATGATCAACGTCTGTTGTTTCATTAGCAAAAAATCATGAAATTGTCTTAATCATAGAGAATATGGTTTTTTAAGAGAGTACTTCCCCTCATCTGCTTATAACTCTGGGTGCATGTTTTGTTTTGCGTTTGGAAACTTAGAAAATATTTTTAATAATCTAAAACTCTTTTATTAAAAAAATAGTATGTTTAATAAATTTATAAAAAATACTTCAAGGCTTTAAGGATTTAAGCACTTTAAGAAAAGTTGAAAATTCATTTTAAAAAAAAAAAAAACACAAAATTGAAGCTTTTATTAAAAAAACTCACAGGAAATGTTAAAATTTACGGTAACTAACTTAACAGTGCTTTAGGCTTACCTTTACCAAACAGTAAACACTGAACATTTTACCAAAAATTAACAATTAAAAAGCCACATATAAAACCCACCGATCACCAGTTTAATTAGAACGTTGTGTTTTGTTATTTTTATGCCCTCGTGTTGTCCGCATGGGAGAGTTAGTTAGCATTTGTTTATTTTCTCTCTAACCAATATAAGAAAGAATAGGGGAGCGGGGGACCAGAGGGGATTTTATCGATTGTCTTGTATCTGGAATATTCTATCCTAGAGTTTAGGATTTGCCTCGAATCAATCCTACAGAATTATGAACAGTGAATGAATATTTTCCATTCCTTTCTCACAAATTACACCAGTGTCTCTACAATTTCCATTACAATCATAATATTTACTGCCCAATATTATAAGATACATAATAAGTTGGTACCAGATCCCAATGATCCTCATGGCTGATGGAACGAGATTCAAACAACAAGAAGAACTCCTGCAGCACCAAGTGGAGAATCATGAAGAAAACATCAACGACATTAAAGAGCGCATAGATCAACTAGCTGATATGATGATGACCCTTATCAGTAACCAGATCAATGGAGCTTCTCGGGAACCACACAATGAGCAAGAGTTTGAGCTTTATGATGCATGAAGGAGCTTCAACAGAGGAGTCAGAATGGACTTTCTACACTCTGAAGGTGAGAACCCTACTGCTTGGATCTTTAAAGCCAACCAATATTTTGACTATCATCAAACCCCACCTGCTCAATGCCTTTTGATGGCCTCCTTTCACATGAATGGCGAGGTGCTGGTCTGGTACCAGGATGCCCTTGAGAGTGCTTTGTTCAACAGCTGGGAAGCTTATACTCGTGCCCTGCAAACCTCTACGGTGGCTGCATACAAGGCTCAATTCGAGTCTTTATCCAATAGGTTTAGAGGCCTCTCGGATCACCACATACTAAGCTATTTTTTAAGCAGATTGAAAGACGAATCTGCCTTCCAATTCGCATGCTAAACTCTATCAACTTGAATGCAGCGTTTGGGTTAGCAAAAATACAGGAAGAATATTTAATGAGCACTAAGAAAACTTGGAAGTCAGGGACTGATACACTTCAACATTTAGCTAAGTCTGGCCCTAGTTCACTAGGTCAGCAAGGAGAAAACTCAACTGTGTAGAAGAATTTCAACCCATAAAGAAAAGTATCCTCAACACAAATGGATGATAAGTGAAGGAAAGGCCTATGCTACCATTACGATGAGAAGTGGAATCCGTCCCATTTGTGCAAACAACCCAAAATCTATTTGCTCCAAAGCTATGAGGAGAATGGAGTCGAGAAGGGGATGAAGTGTATTATGACTCAAAAGAGGTAGAAGACACCTTGCAGCCTGAGTCAGTGGTTGAACCTGAAATTTCAATACATGCCATTGCTAGCACACACAATGGTAACACAATGAGATTGGAAGGTGTCACAATTCCCGAATATTGAAGGACATGAGCTATGGGCCTTGGGCCAGTTTCAATTACAATTTCAATTCAACATGTATTTGGACTACAAGATAGCTAGTGGGCCTTGAGCCTTAGTTTTATTTCCCTACATGATTTTAGTGTTAGCCTAGGCCCATGTAAGGGTCATCTCCTTTATGCATGAGCCAAGGGCTCTAGGGTTTGATCATCCAGAAAGTTATTGAATATTCTATTTCTCTCTTTTATCATCTTCTTCATTTATTCAATGGAGGTGCTCCCCTCGAAGTGAGCTATTTTTGTGTATTTCTCTTTTAAGTAATAGATGTGTGTTACAAGTGATATCTAGAGCCAGCATTTCCTTGGCAGCTACTTCATCAATCCATGGAGATGGAAAAAATTATCTCATCACTACTCAAAATTAAAGAGATGGTCGAGCAGTCGCAACAACATTATGAAGTTATTTTACAGACATTCAGAGATGTGAAAAATAATTTTGAAAAATTCAAGAACAACTTCGACAAAGAGTTCACTTATCTGGAACAAGAGCTCCATGCATTGCAGGAAGAGGAAGAGGAAGAACAAGCCTGGGGTCATCCCATCAATATCCTTTTTCTCAGAAATTCTCTTACGGTCGCGAAACTAATTTTCCCACACTCAAATTCCCATCTCCGACTTTCGTTTCCATCACTTTCCAGAAAGTATTTCTCCTCTCGTTCCCTTCCGTCCGAAGTTCCAAGCAAATGGCCTCATCTAATTTGGCATCCTCCATGGCCAGGAGGCGTCACTCACTCACCCACGATCCAACAATTCCCAAACTCCCAAAACCGAGCTTCTCACTTCCTTAAATTAACATCCTCATCTCCTCAAGCAACTTTCGGGCATATGAGAAAGGATATTCCTCAGATTTATTTATTTTCCTACACTTTCTCGAGAAACAAACACATATTTTCAAGGCCAACAACTCTTATTCTTCTTCCACTCCTTTCTATCTTTCTCTCGTTCATTTCCTCTCTTTCTCGTGTCTTTCTTCATTTCCATTTTCTTGATTGCCAAAAGATTATCAGTGTGAGAGTTGCATATAATATGTTTGATAAAAGGCCAGAGAAACTACCAGAAGCTAAGGCACGAGTCACAAGAGCTACGAAAGCGATGGAATACATAACTTTTCACGGTGTAATGTGTAATGTGTTTGATTACGTAAGTTATGTAATGTGTTTTATTTTCTCAGAAATCACGGCATCCAATTTGAGCTCTCCGTCGAATACTAGCCTGCTTCGGCCCTTGAAAAAGATCTGGAAGTTGATCGGACAATATATACCTTCTTATGGTGGTGTTGTCACAGCTGAAGAACTTGCTCCATATCTTGATGTAGAAACTACAGAAGGGACCACAAATGATGAATCATACATCTTACTTGCTCTTTTGCGGTTTGATGGTCAGCCTGAAATAGATGAAGAGGGAACTATCCTTTATCGTTTTCCATCTCTACGGCATACTACCCCTCGAAGGTGGACTGGTTGGGTTGGACTTGTTAGAGGGGTTGTGAAGTTTTTCAAGGAGATAAAATGGGAATTCAGTAAAACTAGCACTTCACAGAAAGTTATGGTAATTAGGCTGGGTGGGCCTAACTACTTGTTGTCATTATTCTCGGAAGCATGTTAAAGGAAATAGCACTTAAACCTAGTGGGTTAATTAGATTTGTTTCCGATATATTGCCTCTCCTTCAGATCTATGCTGGTTCTTTCTTTGCAATTTCTTTGATCCAGTGGTTCTTCATCTGCAATGGTAATGCTAAAATAGAAAAGAGAAACCAAGCTCAGCAACAGAGTGCTCAGGCGCTTGAATTGCTTGATATTTGACTAAGACGGAAGCTCCTCAGTGCTTAGAACATGGCTCAGAAGAACTTCTTGCAAAACGTCAAGTTGCCTGAACCTGTTCTCTACATTGGAGGGATTCTGCAGGTCGAGTTATTGGGTCGAGGTAATTTTGAGGGATATGAGATGTTTTATACTTTGTTTGTAACCTCTGGTGCAGGGGAAATACTCTTGCATTTGCAAGTTTTAGGAGATACGAAAAGTGCCCATCAACTACTTGATGTTTTGCCACTTAAAGTTGTTTTCAAACCTTTTGATAGAGGAAAAGGAAGAAATCCTTTGGAAATGAATTGTGAGGGCAGGGACACCATTGAGCTACTAGAAGAGCCCAAAGAATTTTTTGTAGCACATACTTTAGTGCAGGAGAGAAATTATTCGGGTTATATGGTGGAGAAATGGATGTGGTTAGATGCGACTATCTACAATACACTTTGGTTTGATGTGGTGTTGGGTTCCCTTCTCTCTGAGTTTGAACCCACTATTAGTCGGGGAGAGAGTCTTACTGCAAAGTTTGTGGCTAGTCAACAAGGCAACAAATATTTTAATGAGGGTTCGGGACAATCACTTTCTCCAGAAAAAGTGTCACATAGGGTAAATGCTTGTGAATGGTTCTTCGTGGATATGCCTGTCAAATATCATGGGAAATGGCAATTTCAATGTGTTTATGGGATTCAGGGACCTGTTGCAGTTGCTCTATCTGCCCTCAATCTTGCTATGCAATTTCATGGTTGGCTATCCTTTTTCATCCTTTTATACTACAAATTGCCTTTGAGGCTTGATAAGAAGGAATTTTATGAGTATACTGGCTTGTGGCATATCTATGGAATTTTATCGATGAATGCTTGGTTCTGGAGTGCTGTTTTTCACAGTCGAGATGTGGAGTTGACAGAGAAGCTAGATTTTTCATCTGCTGTGGCCTTTCTTGGGTTTAGCTTGATTGTAGCATTACTGTGAGCTTTTAATGTGAGGGATGAAGCTACAAGGGTCATGGTCGCTATTTCACTACTCGCTATTGTGACAACACATATCTTGCATCTGAACTTCTACAAACTTGATTATGGTTTGAATATGAAACATGAGGAGGCTATTGGTACCGAGAAAATTCTCTTTTTTGACTCGGTTGGTGGGACAATGGTGGGCAAGGATACTGCACCTTGTGGACAAGGTGCTTCTATGGGGGATGATTTGTCACAAGTCCCGAATATTGAAGGACATGGGCTATGGGTCTTGGGCCAGTTTCAATTACAATTTCAATTCAACATGTATTTGGACTACAAGATAGCTAGTGGGCCTTAGTTTTATTTCCCTGTATGTTTTTAGTGTTAGCCTGGGCCCATGTAAGGGTCATCTCCTTTATGTATGAGCCAAGGGCTCTAGGGTTTGATCATCCAAAAAGTTATTGAATATTCTATTTCTCTCTTTTATCATCTTCTTTATTTCTTCAATGAAGGTGCTCCCCTCGAAGTGGGCTATTTTTGTGTATTTCTCTTTTAAGTAATAGAGGTGTGTTACAAAAGGATGGATCAAGGGCATACTAGTGTTCATTCTAATTGATTCAGGAAGTACTCACAACTTCCTGAACCCTTCTATAGCCAAAAGAACTCAGTTACAAGTGGAGAAATTTGAACAGCTTTCTATTCGTGTGGCTAATGGTGAAATTATAAGGAATGTAGGGCTATGTAGGAAGGTGGGGCTGGCAGCACATGGTAATAAGTTCTCTACTTCATTTTTTGTACTAAATCTGAGAGGTTGTGATGAGAGTCCTATGGCTTAAAACTTTAGGCAAATTATGTGGGATTTCTTAAAACTATTAATGAAGTTTTCATTTAATGGAATGAAGTTGTGTTTATGGGGACTGCCCTTAAGAATTTGACATTTGAAGGTAGCCTTGAGCTGTTGAAGGATGCAGTAAATAGGGGAAGTGGGTTACTTTTGTAGCTAGTACCCGAAACTAGTATGCAGCCAAAAAGGAGCCATGGGGGCATACATGAATTAATTCAAATGTTTATAGGGGTTTTTGATGAACCACAGGGGCTCACACCCGCTAGAACACATGATAAGAGAATTGTACTTAAGTAAGGCACACCACTAATTTCTACTAGGCCCTATCGCTACCCCCACTACCAAAATTCAAAAATTAAAAAGATAGTGAAAGACCTATTAGACTCGGAGGTGATGAGGCCAAGTACTAGCCATTTTTCCTCCCGGTGTTGTTAGTTCGCAAGGCGGATGGAAGTTGGCGCCTTTGTGTAGACTATAGGGCATTAAAACAAGAGACGATAAAAGACAAATTCCCTATACAGGTATCGATGAACTATTAGATGAATTATTTGGGGCTGTGGTGTTCTCGAAATTGGACTTACGGTCTGGTTATCACCAGATCAGAGTTATTCTTGAGGATGTTGAAAAAATTGCCTTTCATACTCATGAAGGACAATACAAATTCTTAGTAATGCCATTCAGACTAACCAATGCACCAGCCACCTTTCAAGGTTTAATGAACGTCGTATTTTGACCCTTTTTTAGAAGGTTTGTCCTAGTGTTCTTTGACGACATATTGATTTACAATAGGTCATGGGCAGATCATTTGGTGTATTTAAAACAAGTTCTGGAGGTGCTTAGAGACAACAGGTTGTATGCTAAACTTTCTAAATGCAGTTTTGGGGTCGAAGAAGTTGATTATTTGGGGCATATTATTTCAGCCAAGGGGGTCAAAGCTAATGTTTCTAAGGTGAAATCAATGCTGGAATGGCTTGTACCTATCAATCCAAAATCATTAAGGGGTTCCTTGGATTGACAGACTACTATCGGAAGTTCATAAAAAACTACAGGGTAATTGCAGCCCCTCTAACATCCCTTTTAAGAAAGAATGCCTTCAGCTAGAATGAGGAGGCCACTCAAGCATTTTAGAAACTTAAAGAGGCAGTGTCTAATCCTCCAGTTTTAAGATTATCAGATTTCTCTAAGATCTTCACTATTGAGTGCGATGCAAGTGGGATGGGAGTAGGTGCTATTTTAATGCAGGAAGGACAGCCTATCGCTTATATGAGCAAGGCACTAAAGGGTAAGGCATTGTTGTTGTCAACCAACGAAAAAGAGCTGTTGGCCCTAGTCACGACTGTGCACAAGTGGAGACCCTATTTGTTGGGTCAGTCATTTACTATTAAAACAGACCAGCAAGCACTGAAATTTCTGCTTGAACAGAGGTAGGCATAGTGGCACAACAAAAATGGATTACCAAACTTATAGGCTATGACTTTTCCATAGAATTCAAGAGGGGAAGGGAAAATTAAGTAGCTAATGCGCTCTCAAGGCAGGATGAGAAGCTTGAAGTGGAAGAAGGGTATTTGGCCATGGGGACATTTCCTACCCCGAATTGGATTCATGAACTTAAACAAAGTTACTTTGCCTCAGCTGAAATGGTGGATTTAATGGATAAGGTGTAGAATAAACAAGAGGCTTTTCCAGGCTACTCCCCCCAACAAGGATTGGTTTTGAAAAAAGGGCGAATTGTGGTGGTGGTAGATTCTAACTTAAAAAATAAGGTGCTAGACTACCAGCATAACAACCCACATGCGGAGCACACTGGATACTTAAAGACCTATCAACGAGCCAAGTGAGATTTTTTTTGGAGGGGGATGAAAAGGGGCATAAAAAAGAAAGTCAGAGAATGCAACATCTGTCAAGTGAACAAAAATGAGACAATACCAACTCCAGAGTTAATGAGGCCCTTTCCCATTCCAAGCCTAGCTTGGATTGACATTTCCTTGGATTTCATAGAGGGACTCTCTCTCATTTATGGGATGAGTGTTATCTTAGTGGTTGTTGACCGCTACACAAAGTATGGCCATTTTATGGCTTTGGCACACCCCTATGTTGCCCAAGGGGTGTGGCTCATGCCTTCATGGACGGGGTCTTCAAGTTACATGAACTTCCTAGGTCCATTGTGTCGGATCAGGATCCTATATTTTTGAGCTCTTTTGGGAGGAATTTATTTACACTACAGGGCTACTCACTGAATTTTAGTTCTGCTTAACATCCCCAATCGGATAGACAAACAGAGGTTCTAAATAAATGCTTGGAGATCTACCTACGTTGCTATGCTGGTACTAAACAAAGAGAATGGAGTAAATGGTTATCCATGGCAGAATGGAGCTATAATAACTCCTATCATACAACCACGAAGATCTCCCCTTTCCAAGCCCTTTACGGCTATCCACCACCACAATTACTGTCCTATGTGCTAGGGACTTCCTCAACTGAAGTAGTCGACCAATTTTTGAGATCTAGAGAAAAACTTAGAGAACTATTGAAAGAAAACATGGAGTGGGCTCAGAGTAGAATGAAAATATAAGCTCACCGAAGGAGAACATAGAGGAGGTTCGAGATTGGGGATTGGATGTACTTACGTTTACAACCCTATCGTCAAAAATTCGTGGATATGCGTCGTTATGAAATTTTTGCCCAAGTTTTTTGGGCCGTTCCAGGTGTTGCAGAAGATTGGGATAGCCGCAAATAGGCTGAGCTTGCCACCCTCTTCCAAAATCCATCCGATGTTCCATGTGTCCTGCCTGAAAAAGAAGTTGGGGAGTCAGATCCAGCCCCTGCCAACATTGCCACATGTGGATAAAAATGGGGATCTTCAACCTGAGCCTCAAGCCGTGATAGATCTGCGGGTTAGACGCCAAGGCAACCAAGCTGTAATAGAGGTGTTGGTGAAGTGGACGGGAACATCCTCGAACGACAATAGCTAGGAAGTTTTGTGGAAAGTTCAAGAACTTTACCTGCACCTTGTGGGCTTAAGAGGGGGAATTGTTAGGTGCTCGGTTCTGAATACAAAAGAAGGATCGAGGGAAGATGAAGTCCGGAGCATTGGGGCTGTCGAAAGAGAGGAAGCCATGTTAAGCGGTCGGTAATCAGGGCCTATATGGTGTCGTTCACTAGTTTAATTAGAACGCTACGTTTTGTTATTCTGTTGCTCCTGTGTTGTCTGCATGGGAGAGTCAGTTAGCATTTTGTTATTTTCTCTGTAAGTAAGAAGGAATGGGGGAGGGGGACAAGAGGGGATTTTATCGATTGTCTTGTATTTGGAATATTCTATCTAGGAGGTTGGGATTTGCCTTGTTGAATTATGAACAGTGAATGAATATTTTACATTCCCTTCTCACAAATTACACCAGTGTCTCTACAACTTCCATTACAATCATTCAATTTACTGCCCAATATTATAAGATCCACAACATTCTTGATAAAGTCTACAACACACATCAGAAAATGAAAGATTAAGACCTTTATTATTATAGAAAGAATATTTCTTCTGTTTTTTTTCAATGAAAATTAAAGGAAAAAATCTTACTTATGATCCATCTTTAAAGTGAACTTTTACCATCTGAAATCAAATTGCCACATAGCATGTGATGTTTTTGAAGCAAGACTTGAGATAATGGCCACATAGCATTGGAAAAGGCTATTGGGCTTCCGAAGGGAGCTCAGTTACTGATGTTGTAGTTTCTTCAATCGCAATCGTCGCTAGGTCTGAAATATGACCAATTTGGGTCATTTCTTTATTCATTGTTTGCATTAGTATCTGACTTGCTTCAGAGGGGCGACTTTGTGTTTCCTTGGTATTGACCCATCTACCTATAGATGATCCCACGTCACCAGGAAAGATGACTTCTCTGATATTGCTACCCATCTTCATGTGGTGAAAATAAATTAGGTAAGAAAGAATGAGGATTTTCATATCTCAGGTGAAACTTATCGATTGATCAAACGACGAAGCATGTATATCTAACCTGGGTCACAATAGCATACAAAGGCAAGGTGCTGTAGCTACACAGCACTTGAACAATCACCCTGCATAAAGAAACTATCACATGAGCAACTGAATGATATGATGGGACAAGAAAAAAAAATTAAAATATGTTCCATAATTTCCTCGTCCCTCAAGTATTACCCCATAATAAGTCTTGTTACAATGTAACCTACTTTTTCCATGATGCAAGAGTTGAATCCGTATGTGCTCTGCAAAGGAGTAAATGTGAAGAACTTAATAATGCAGTTGTATGTATGATGTACGGTTTTGGAACGAAATGTGAACTACGTAGCTAACTAGCTGATATATGTTTCCTCACCAAGATCCAGAAGAAGAATGCAATCTCAAATGAGTTTTGAAACAAAATGAAGTGTATTATGTCGAGAACAATGGCAGGGCGACCAAACCAAAAGTGATCGTCTGAAGGCTTCACTCTTACTGCTTCATGTTCTTTCTCCTTCTCCTTCCTCGCCATATCTGTGACCTGCTGTGCTTCATGATCATCTCTCTTCATCTCTTGTACCCCCATAGCCAAACATGTAATAACGTGTTCTAGCTTGGCACCCACAAAGAGTAGCAGCTGTCAATCCAACCATCTCAAACATTAGTCCAATTATAATAACTCACAGTAACTGATTTCCACTAGGAATCTACCTAAGCCACTTACAATCAATGGCAAAAAGGACAACCAAAAATATGTGTGCCATCCTGCTTGTTCAATTTAAACAAGAGTAAGATTCAGAATTCCAATCATGAAATGAGATGTATAGGCACACAATCAAGATCTAAGCACATAATTACCTGCCACATTCAGTAGCAAAAAGGCCACAACAAAGAGCCACAGGTACCAGCTACGATGTGGCAATGTTAGTGTGTAAAATACAATCCGACTCTTGGAAAATAGTTCAATAATTAAACTTTGTCTTTAGGTTTTACCTTATGCCTACAACTTTTTTGAAATCAACTTCAAGTGTCCGCATCATGTAGTTGTGAAAATCAAAATTAGGAACGTTAGGGCAGTACTCCTGCTCGGAAGCAAAAAAATAGATTTAAGTAACATATGAAACAAACTGGATATGCGTCTGTATGTAGAAAGGATGCAAATTTGACCTTGATGAATCCTTGTCGTAGTACAATGTAGTCTGACTTGGTAACGGAGCCATAAAACTGTTTGAAGAATGATATCTACCAATAAACATAAAAAGTCTTCAAACATTATCACAAGCATAGAGCAATTCCTTGAACAAAATCTATTATACCAAATATCACTATGCAAGATGGTGTGTTTGTTATAAACGAGTTAATAATTTGAGCTGCCACATTTTATATGTATAATGCAGTCCAGACTGTGCATTGTGCTCTTAACATTGGTGGGCCAGGCCCTTAACATGAGAGCCAAGTTTGCAGAGTACACGATACTACTGATGGCACATCTGGTGAGCTGGAAAGCATCGCATAGCAGAATATTGACCTCATCTTTTTTCTTCTACGCCATACATGGAGAGAAACTTTAGTTTGCAATACTCTCTATAGCATTACATACTAAATCCTATAAGTTAACTCATTGCCTGTTGTGTGCATTGGAAAAGTAGCGATTACCTCGACTTGTTTGGCTTGGAGCATCCAAAGAGTGCATTGATGTTACTGTTTTAAAAACTAGAAAATTTATAAATGACAAACAATGCACTGATGTTATTGTTTCGGAAAATGCTTTATCTCCCGCTGGAGATTAGTAGTGTATTTTTTATGTGTTTTTTAAAGTTATTTTTTATATAGATTTTTTTAATAATTTTAATAATTTTAAATATTTTTAAAAAATAAAAAAATTCAGAATATTATTAAAAAATATTTTTTTAATCACGAAGTAAAATAAAAATCATATTTTATGATTTTTTATTTTATTTCGTGATTAAGAAATTATTTTTTAATGATTTTTTTTTTACTTTCTATTTAAGGAAGTGTTTTTAATAATGTTCTAAATTTATTTTATTTTTTTTTAAATATTTTTTATAATTTTTTATTTTACTTCATGATTAAGAAAGTATTTTTTAATATATATTTTTTTACTTTCTGATTAAGAAAGTATTTTCTTAATGATGTTTTAAATTTATTTTATTTTTTTAAAATATTTTAAAATAATAAAAGATCTATATAAAAAATTACTTAAACAAAACACATATAAAATAAAACTACACCTCCAGCGGGAGCCCCCAGCGGGAGCTGTAGCATAATCCTATTGTTTCATGATGAAAAAAGTAGGATTTAGTAATTCCCAACTAAATCCTACTTTTCATTTATGAAACTTTCATCTTGCTTAGTTGGGAATTAGTTTAAATAAGAAAATAGCAGGTATAAAATTAAGAGACACAAAGACAGACACTGAACAATATTATGAAAGTTTAAGACAACACTATGATAACAGTCATGCTTAAGAAATAAGTAGTGTACGATGTTTTTGTAATTTATAAAGAAATAACTATAATTTTTTGCATCAATGGAGTTCTTTTCTGACTAATTTGGGGATATTAAAGTATGAAGAGATAAGCTCTAAGCTCATCTAATTAATGAAAGAAAAGAACAAATGCAGATACCTCAAGATTCATACTTTGTGAATTTCAATAAAATTGGGAAAGATAAATTCAAACTCACCATCCAACTAACAATAGCTGTCCTTTTCCAATATCCCAATGCATGATCTTTGAGAAACTTGTTAGCATGAGTGATACTGCCCCTTGTTGGATCTGCATAAAAGATTATTTATGTGTTCATTCCAGTTAAAAAAAAAATTCAATTAGCTAATAAAGTATCATTCAATATATATTACAAATCTGGGTTCAGATTACCTCTCCTTGACTGTGAAATTTCATGCGCAATTGTGTCCTCCCAGCGCTTCCACTGGCGTATCTACATATGCAGAAGAAAAATTACATAAACTATGAGATTCTTGTCAAAGAGCTTGTAAATAATGCAACAAATGGACAATAGATTAAGAGTAAAAACCACAAATTCTTGTCATGAACTAAAGCGATGCAGATTTCAAATAGCGACATTATCACGAACAAAGGGCACAAAGATACAGAAGGCATAACAGCTTCTTAAAAGAAAATAGAATTATAAAAACACTTTTTGCAGTGGAAACTAAAGTAAGAGGCATGAATAGATTACCCTGGCTCCCCCAAGAAACATTGTCGTGACACAGAAGATCACATGAACAACTGCCAATACAAAAATGAAAATGTGCAGTTGGTGTAATGCTTCCAATGATAACAATGGAACCTTTCCCTGAGTATGAAAAGAAAAAAAAAACAATAGATGTAAGTATGGATCAATTGAATATCCGCTTTATTAGATAGCTTATACTTCCATTTCAATGATAAACATCATTTTTGTCTTTTAAGGCGACACCTTTATATCATTTGCACTTGAAATGGATGGAATGCATATTATTCATTTTCACACGTATATATAGCACATCAATATTTACAAGCATCTTGAGAATAAAATAAGTTAGGTATAAAAAATAAGTTATAGTCAAAGATTTTAACACACCTCATTTAGACAGTGCCCTGTATTAGTATCTTCAGACAGAAGCTGTCGTTGATTTCTTACAGCTCGATGAGAGTAATGTTCGGAACCATTTGAGGAACCCGTGTCCCTCTTGCATGGAAGCATGGAAGATGCAAGATGAGATGGTATGCATATACGACTTATCGAACCTTGAAAGACCGTTAACAAAAGGGAAATGAACCCTAGAAGCATCAGTTCTGTAAACAAGCATCAGGGGAGCACATTGATCAGGCTTAATTAGCAAATAATGTAAATATTTGTCCATGCTGAATTTGCAAGTTAAAATGAGAGATGGAGGATTATAGGGTTGCAAAAATGGCTATGAATGTGGCTTATGAGAGAGAGAGAGAGCAGCAAACCTTCCTTTAATTTTTGCAAGGCTCCATATAGTTGATCTTGTCCCTTACGCGTCAAGAACTGAATGGGGAAGCCAACACCAACAAACAACAAACTAATTAAGGCTATGGGCATTATGATAATAATGTTAGAGCTCACACGACAATTTGAATACCTTTCCAAGGTGATGAAGAGCTCGCTCAGCACATAAAGATATAAGAACAATGATGGAGCAGACAAGGGCAACTATCCATGTTGGCGTATACTCCAAGGAGCTACTGAGTTCCGCTTCCATACCCTTGTAATGCAGTTCACAACGAGGTTATCTTTGTATATATGACAGAGATGGTTGTGCTGGGGAGGCAAAGAATATGTAAAAGCTAAAAGGAGAACATTATCATGTGGACGCAAGTTGTTAATGCAATGGGAGGAAACAAACAACTCCCATTGATTCACGGTGACCATTCTTATGTAATGCACAGAATGTAGAAAAGTTGAAGTGGAAAGGTAACAAAGAAGCTCTTGCTTTATTCTTAACTTCGGTCATTCCAGTCTGATTAACGCCAAAGATAACTTTCCCGAAAGGAATGACTTGGCACAAACCGAGAATATATTGACATGAATACCGAGATCTGCCGCGGGAAGGTCAAGATACCATTGGATGGAAATTTTATGGAAAAATTCAAAGCTAGGAAGAATAAAAAAGCAATACGACGAATAAAACAAAATTGATGCAGTAAGATAGAAATTGATTTGTGAACTCATTTCAAACTGTTAAATTCTTGTCTAAAGAATGATAATGGTTACATATATATTACATATACGAAAAAACTCAAAAGAAAGAGACATTCCCAAGTATCAGTGATCGATTCTTAACACTGGCCATGACCCTGGAATCCCCAACCAGGCCCCAACCCATTGCCTTTAGGAAGTTAGTCATTGCTTTCTTATGTGCATCTCCTTCTTCGTCGTAGCATTTCCCTTAACATTAAGGAGATACGAACACCATAAACTATTACTGCACCAAAAACTCATTAGTCATACAGCACACTTGGCAATAGAAGATGAGGTGACACAATAACTCATGGTTTCCAAGGTGCCGGAGGTGGTGGCGGGGTTGGAAACATGGGGGGAACTGCAGAGAAAATGGTGTTCTTGTCAATCCCAGTAGTCCCATCACCAGACAAAGCCACAAGTGCGGCAACTAAACCTGCGTTGCCAGCAAGAGTCGGCTCTGTGTAATTGTAGTTTGTACGAACATCATGGAAACCATCATGCTTGTCAGGGCCAGCAACCATAGCTCCAACCAATATATTTGGGTTTGGCTTCGTACTGTCCCGCCATTTCCAGCCTCCTTTACAGTTATACTTGATCTTGTTCTTAGGGATAGATGCACCTCTATGGTGGGCGTGTCTTGGGTAATGACTACCAAAACCCACAATATAGCTCATCTTACGAGGGTTTTTTCCAAGGATGTAATCAATCTGCATGTAACACCACAGTAAATTGTCCATCATTTATCAGCACCCACTTATTATCACGTGACCAGAGTCAAGTTCCCTACAAGACCTTTTCTTATTGGTAAAATAAATTTATTGAAGGAGATTAAAACATCATGTACCTGTGTTTTGGCAAATTCACGCAACACTTTGGTTGAATAGAAATTGGGCCCACAATACCAACCAGGTGTATCTGCAGCTTCGAGATAATCACTATAGAGCGTAGCTAAAAAGGCTGCATTGACCACATATTGAAGAGGTTGAGGCCTTCCATGGTTTAACTGAATCAAACCCCCTGCAAAGACTCTCCAAAGAATCAGAACAAATGCCATCCACATTAAATTAGGGAAAGGATACTTAACATACCATTTGACAACCAGATTTGACTGAATTGAATAAAAATTATATTTTTGAATTGTTATTCAAATATTGGTATTTTCATAAATGAAATGACTTTTCAGCTGCCCTTTTTCTTAAAAAGAATTGAGAATTTAAAGAACAAAATGAAACAAAATAACTTTGATTGATTCAGTCAAATCTGGTTGTGAAATGGTATGCTTCCTAGAAGGATACTTACTAGAAATATAATGTCAATGGAGTCCTCGCTTCAGATATAAGGTCAATGAAGTAAGAGGTAGTGTACCTTTGGTTCTATTAAAGCTAGTGAAAATGGGAAGGTATGAGCACATAATGATGCTGGTCTGATTGTGGAATGTCCTTAAAATTTCCTCATATGGATACCCAGGGCTCAAGAACAACCGCAAACGGCTTAGAAGAACCTAACCACAAGAAAATAAGATCCTGTCAGAAATAAATTAACCCACATGTGACCAGAGAGCTCTAAGGCTCGGTTTGGATTGAGAGGGGCTCTCAACTCATCTCATCTCATCATTATAAATTTCACAAATTTTCACACAAAATACAGCAAACAATTTAACTTTTTCAAATCCCAAAACAATAATAATATTAAAAGATTATATTATAATAATATTTTATCAAACTTTCAACTTTCATCTCAAGTCACTATCCAAAACTAACTTAATAGGGGCAGAGGCATGGGGAGGGGCTAGAAGAACCTAAACACAAGAAAACAGGACGTGTCATAGTTTGCAATCTATGATCTGTCACAACCATATTGTACGTTAGAGATCTTCAGATTGGTGAACATGTTAGATATGTGTGTGTGTGTGTATTTTTGCGTCTTCACCTATGTTTTATAGTTTCCCATCATTATATATAAAAAATATAAATTACATACAAAAAGATTGTTCGGGAAAAATATAAAGCCCCTCAAACTTCCACCCAATCTTCAGCTACCCCTTCCTAACTCAACTAAAAGATTGTAACGTACCATCTCCCCTACAAGGACAAAATTACCACTATAAATTCTAACACAACCACAAAATATACCAACTATTTTTTTAAAAAATATTTTTCACATTTTTCAAGTTTTTGATTTTTCAATCTTTTTTCATGTTTTTAATGCTATTTTAAATTTTTTTTATTCATCCAAAAAATTTCCCAATTTTTTCTTTTTCATAACTATTTTTTAAAGTTTTTATTATTTTTTTATTTTTACGATTATATGACTTTTATTTTTCTATCAATGGCATTTATGCCAAATTAATTAAGGAGGGAGAATTGCAATATTTTAGTAGCTTAAGGGAGTGATTGCCAAAATTGATAGTTAGGGGGTAATTCCAAATGAGATCGCAGTTTAAGGGGGCTTGGTTTATTTACAAAAGCTTTTTATTATAATATAAGTTCAGCCCCAAAAGATAAATTTTTGACTTCTCCATTGGCTCTAAAGTTGGGAGGTCAAACCCAGAAACTCGTGAACTTGGTCCTCTAGACCTACAAATGAAATTAGAATAACGATAAAAAAATACCAATGTAACACGCTGTATAACTAAACTCTTCAAAGATTCCAGAATAATGCAATTCATAAATAGGCAGAGGCAGACCCAAGCCTCATTGGGGGCATCCATTCAACATATAGTTGTTACATTTGTTGATGACCATTCTCGTATGACATGGTTGTTTCTGATGAAGGCACGATCTAAACTTCTTTCCATATTCAAAGTCTTGCGACAATAAATTAAAACTTAATTTAGACAAAAAGCTCAAGTTTTGCATTCTGACAATACTAAAGAATATCAATCTAGTGCCTTTGCTACTTAAGTAATAAAGGAATTGTTCTTCAAACTTCATGCTCTTATACACCCCAACAGAATGGGGTGGGTGAACGCAAAAACCGCCATTTGTTAGATGTAACCCAAGCACTTCTACTGCACATGCATGTTCCTAAACTTTTTTGGAGTGATGGTGTTCTTACTGCGTGTCACCTTATTAACCGTATGCCTTCATCAGTCTTTGATGGTTCCTCTCCCTTCTCCATTTTGTTCCCTTCCTCTCCATCTTTTTCTCTCCCTCCAAAAATCTTTGGGTGTGTTTGCCATGTTCATAACCTTGGCCCATGCTTTGGTAAGCTTGATCCACGTTCTACCAAGTGTTTCTTTGTTGGTTATTCCCGGACTCAAAAAGGATATCGCTGCTATAGTCTTGCTCTTAGACGTTACTTCACGAGTGCTAATGTCACCTTCTTTGAGTCCATACCCTATTTATCGAACACATCTTCAGTTGTTAAGTGTGATCCTCTACCATTACCTACTCTTACCCTTTCTCCTGCACACTCACCAACTTTTACCCAACCCTCTTCGGTGCCTCCCCTTGTTCCTTTACAGGTGTACTCAAGTCGCTTGCAGCCCCCGGCTCCCATTTCTCCACCAACTTTGTCTTCATATTCAGATCCTGAGTTACCTAGTATTTCAGACTCTCCACCTATTGCTCTTCGAGAAGGTACTCGTTCTTGTGTTACTCAACATCCGATTATCCAATATGTCTCTTGTCATGCTTGATCTCAAGTCTTACTTCTCAACTTTCAAAACTTTTTGTTCCAAAGACAGTTCAGAATGCTTTATATGATTCGGGATGGAGGACAACTATGAAAAATGAAATAGATGCTCTTCACCATAATGGGACATGGGATCTTGTTCCTCTACCACCTGGTAAACAACCTATTGGCTATTGACGGGTATATACAATCAAATTCCATCCTAATGGTTCTGTGGAACGTCTGAAAGCCGGCTTGGTTGCTAAGGGTTACACTCAAACTTATGGCATTGATTACTAAAGAGACTTTTTCCGCAGTTGCCAAAATTTCTTTTGTTCGAGTATTGATCTCTCTTGCTGCTAATTTGGATTGGCTCTTATTTCAGTTGAATGTTAAAAATGCATTTCTACATGGCGACTTAAATGAGGAAGTGTATATGGAGCAACCACTTGGGTTTGTTGCTCAGGGGGAGTGTTGAGGTAATGTTTGCAAGTTATAAAAGGCATTATATGATTTGAAACAATCTCCCAGGGCATGGTTTGTGAGGTTCTCTAATGCTGTATTGGCATTTGGTCTTCATAGATGCCAAACAGACCACTCGGTATTTCACCTACATAGTGATGCAGGTCATATCTTGTTGGTTGTATATGTGGATGACATTGTAATTACTGGGAGTGACTCAGCTGGAATTGCTAAGCTGGAACAATTTTTACATCAGACAAAGACTTGGGCAAACTTAGATACTTTCTTGGAATTGAAGTCGGTAGATCTAAAAAAAGTATTAATCTATCTCAGAGAAAATATGTACTTGACCTTCTGGAAGAAACTGGCATGTTGGGTGTATGGCCTATTGACACTCCTATGGACCCAAATCGTAAACTCTTGAGAAGGAAGTTTTTTGGAGATCCAGGTCGGTATCAAAGACTTGTTGGGAAATTGAATTATCTTACTATCACTAGACCTGATATCTCTTATGCAGTGAGTTTAATGAGCCAATTTCTACAAACGCCTAGGGTCTCACATTGGGATGCTGTAATCCATATTCTTTGTTATTTTAAATGAGGTCCTGGCCTTGGATTGTTGTATAGACCAAATAGACATCTTAAAATTGAAGCTTTTTCAGATACTGATTGGGTAAGATCTCTTTCAGATAGAAGATCGAGTACTGGATGGTGTACCTTTGTGGGAGATAACTTGGTTACATGGAAGAGTAAGAAACAAATAGGAGTAGCTCGGTCTAGTACAGAAGCTAAATACAGAGCAATGGCTCACACTACTAGTGAGCTGACATGGTTGCAACACTTTCTTCAAGAGATTGGGTTTCTAGCTCCCGTCCTCAGTTATTTTGTGATAATCAAGTTGCAGTGCATATTGCGTCTAATCCTGTGTTCCATGAGAGGACTAAACAAACTGAGATTGATTGTTACTTTATTTGGGATAATATATTAAGTAGTGACATTTTTACACCCTTTGTGAAGTTTGCTGATCAACTTGCAGATATGTTTACCAAACCACGGTGTTATAGTCAGTTAAAGCTTATTAATTCCAAGCTATGTTTATATGATATATATGCCCTACCTTGAGGGGGAGTGTTAGAGTACATAGTTGTAATTAGTGTAACTTATGAAGGTATAATTGTCGTTTGTATGTAGTATGTATATGTTGTTGCAAGGTAGCCAGGACTCTTGGTATGAGGTGTTTAAAAGAATGGACCTAGCGTGGGTTATGCCGAAAACCATGTTGGATTTATTGGCATGCTAGATCTCAATTCAAGGTGTACGACAAATCAAAGTGGTTTGGAAGATGATCTCCATCTGTATTATGTGGTGCTTGTGGCAGGAGCGCAATGAGAGGACTTTTGAAGACAGAGAGATCTATGGCGGAGCTAAAACTTTTATTTTTTAGGACTCTTTGTACTTTGGGCCATTACCGTGGACTTTAATGGCATGGACCTTCATGACTTCTTAGTTTCTAATGCACCTACATAAATAGGGCTGACAGTTGTTGGATCAATAAACACTTGTTTTACTTATAAAAAAAATGAACATGTTGTTGCACATCAATGAATAACAAGTAGTATTCTCTCTCTATGTTCGACTATAGACTGTAAAAATTACCACACCCAAAAAAATCTAGATAGTTTTGCCCCTCTCCTAAATTAAACTTTTTGGTTCCACCCCTGTAGATAGACCTCACCCTTGACACAAATGGACACGCCACGAATCCCATACAAATCCTTTTCAATACGATACTTTCCCATGCATTAAAATTTTACATGCTATAAAATGGGGCATATATTCATTTATGACGCTGACCCATAAGAATTCATCACTCTAACTTTACACAGCTACAAGCAGTAGAAACAAACAAGAAATCAACCCCCAAATATGCATATACATAAACATTTTCTTGATGAGTAAATATACATAAACATAAAGTAAGAAATTCATGGAAAGTATTAACATGGGGCATGCAGGAAGAAATAACTTATATTTATTCCACGTAAGCAGAAATAACTGCAATCCAATCTAATAGCATAACACATCTATAACATATGAGCACGCAAAGAATTTTGGATTAAGGGTGAATCTCTCTCCATCAGAATGAACATCAAATAAGCGGTAAATGCATCATTGCATTCAACCCACATTAAAAAAGACAAAAATAAGTTCAGACCTTAACTTCCTTGTTATGAAAAAGCAAAACACAGGATGAAACCAAAAGTTATACATGGTAACAAGAAACCATATTAAGTTACCTGAGCACCAGCAAGTTTGTTGTCCCAGCTCAGCACACCATAATCAGGCCCTCCCCAGAAAGCACCCGCATGTTTGGCCAGACCAGGTGTGGTGGCAAGCTGAAGATAGGAGGAGTTACCAGTTGCATAGTACAACCAGGCACCACCCCATACAAACTCATCCCAGTAACTAGTGGAATTATAAAACAGCGCAGCTTCTGATCCACCTGCACTGTATCTGCCCCTTTGTTCCCTTGAAAACTTGAAGAGTGTTCGGGCACCATGGACGAGTTTCTGTGAATAGGCCTTGTTGTCCTTGAAAACGATAGATGCAGCAGCTAGAGCAGCAGCCATTTCTGCAGCAAGATCTGAGCAGCTGCCACATTCATATACAGGTCGTTTATAATCAATGTCCTCAGGACGCATCCAGCAATAATGATCATTAGGAGTTGTACTCCCTCCAGAAGTATCTCCAACCCCAACCTGTTGAAAATGAGAGGAAAGCATTCATTACAAATGAAATGTTTTTTTGGTTATATTGCTAACTGTATGAAGCAGTTGCTTATTGAGTATTTGAGTTAGTTTTGTTTTTATTTGTTAACGATCCCAGGTAATGATCAATGTGAGGATGAAGCTGCAATAAAAGACATGGCTCAGGGTGAAGAGGCAAAGGCCTTGACCATTTATAAATATTTTAGTTTATGTTTTATAAGTAATTTAGAAAATTGTTAATAAGTGCAACCTATGAGGGAGGGGATGTTACAGGATTTCAAAAAAGCATAGAATGTGCCGCCCCTCTCTTCCTCATCCTTTAAGCTTAAACTTTATTCAAAAGTTCAAAGAGAAGCCGTATCACTGCACTGTGTTGTTGTAATGCTCCAAGAGAGGCCCAAGCCACATCTGGTCCCTACTCTAAAGGACTAATCAATGGTGTAATTAAAGCCAATTGGAATCATTATAAGAGCAAGCACTTCTCCCTCCCAAGCAATACGTGGTCCCATGCACTACTAACACTTCTCACTTAGTATGGGGTATCATTTTCTCTCCCCTTCCCATAAATTTTCGACATCCTCGTCAAGCGATTCCATGGTTGGTGACATTGCTTAAGTCCCACACTTCTGGTTGGGATAGACTTTGATATCATTTGTAACACTCTTAAGAGAGGCCCAAGCCACATCTAGGCCTTACTCCAAATGGACTAGTGAATGGTACAATTGGAGTCTATTGGAATCCTTATAAAAAACAAGAATTTTTCTCCCCCAAATAATGTGGGATCCCATACACCACCTACACTCATTAATTAGTATGGGGGGTATCATAGAGGCCTAAGGAGGGGTGAGTGTGATACCCTATACTAAGTGATAATGTAGGTGATGTATGACATCTCACATTGCTTTTTTTTTTTTTTTTTGGGGGGGGGGGGGGGAAGGAGAAGTTCTTGCTCTTTATGTCAAAGCCTATCCAGCCAGAATGTGAGACTTAAGCCATGCCACCTATGATGGAATGGTCTGATGAGGACATCGGCAATTTAAGGGATTGTGATACCCCATGTTGATTGATGAGGGTAGGTGGTATATGGAATTCCAAATTGTTTGGGAGGGAGAAGTTCTTGCGGTTTATAATGATTCCAATGGGGGAGTTGACTAGTCTTTTTGGAGTAGGGCCTAAGTGTGGATTAGGCCTCCCTTGGGGTGTTATAGCTTCATTCTTTTTTTTTTCTTCATCAAGCATGCAAGGAAAAGTGTTATCAACTCTCTAGACTGCCTGCTGCAAATCTTGAATTGGAACCTCGAGGGAAGGCCACCAATCACACTCCACCCTCCCTACAATTTGAGGAATGGGATGATTTTTCATCAAGCTTTTGATTCCAGCCATTTCACCTTTAACCTAGCCGCTTGAAATAGGTTTCAATGGATGTTCTATTTTCTTATGCATTCCAACAGCCAATTGTTGAACCTTGAAGAGTTCTAAGGGGCTAAGGACTCGTGTACAACCTATAGAGTCCAGTTTTGAGTGAGTTTAATCGAGCTTCAGCCTAGAGTCAATCCTCTCTCAAAAACTCTTGAAAGGGACCTTGGCGAGGACTTTCAATGACGCTTATGGTACACAATGATAAATGTTAGATGATTTAGCGATTTAGGGTTAAATTCTTGGTGTAAGGGACTCCTATACATGCCGCCCAGATTAGAAGGGCACTATTTTTGTGATAATACCTCCAAAAGAACTTGCCTTTGGCTCCATCCCTTAGATAACATACAAGAATTGAGAAGTCCTCCATTGAATTGAATGACCCTCTACATGTAAGACCTATTGCTCACAATTTGGGATCCTCATTTTGGTCAACCAGCTGTGGAAGCTTTTACTCGAGGGGGTGCTCTTGTACCAATAAATATCACTTATTCTGGAATTTATCAATGATCCCATATAGAATGGACATCATAGAAAAGTAATAATGCCTATAAATGAATCAGTTTGTATGATTGTTCAGCCGATACTCGATCTATTTAACTCAAACCGAGCTTGACTCATGGGAGAAAAAAACTCTAACATCAAAACAAAAACCTGATTGATAAGTAAATGACACATACTCAATTAAGCTCAGCTCAACTTGGTTAAGACTCGTTCGTTTCATGCCCAACTCGACTCGCTAGCTATGCTTGACTCAATTAAAGTTTGGTCATACATCATTGAATATATATATAATTTATTCCTGTATATTAAAATTTTTTATATGTATATAGATATGTATGTGTATAGATTAAATTTAATAATATAAACATAGCAACCTTTTCTAATTATATATATAACACGTATCCCGGTTATACGTTAGTTACTAAGTACTTAAGTGATTAAATTATGGTAGATATTTTATAATATATATAATAGTTAGTCTAATATACTAGTATCTAGGAACCATATAAGAAATGTTGATATATTTTTGTTCTATAATGTGTATACTAACACCATACAAATACTATGTCACATTGCAAAACTAATATATAAATATATATATATATATAAGAAATAATTAACTGATGTGAACATATAACATATGATTTTTAGAGATAAACATTGACTAGTCACATATTGTAGTGGATAGGTTATATAAAATGCTTATAATTAGCCGTCTATAGTAGTTAAATATTATTCAAATTTTTTCCATTTTTTTCTTTCATATCATGTTTATTACTTTACCCCAATTGTAATTATTTAGGTTGAAATCTAGAAAGGTGTAAGGCAATTTTTTTTTTTTTTTTTAATTTCCAAGTTTTCATTGATTCATAAATTTTTTATAATCTTATAATTCAATATCGAGTCTATATGTTACTTGTAAGAATTTCATTAAATTTAATAATATTTTGCATCTTTTTTACTTTTAATTTTTTTTTTCTGATTGGTAATCGAGAAGTTTTATTCATAATAGATAAAGTCCAATTATACAGGGAGTATACATGAGAAAATATTAAGATCCAAGGGGAATTTTTTTTTTTTTTTTTACTTTTAATTATTCAATTTCATTCAAAATAAATAAAAAAATAGGTTAAAAAAGTATGAGCAAAGCTTGAGAAATAACTTGACTTGACTCGAGCTCGTAAAACATGAGCAAAGCTTGAGAAGTAATTCGACTCGGCTCGAGCTCATAAGAGAGCATGACCAAAGCTCAGAAAATAACTTGACTTGACCCAAGCTTGTGTATTGATCAGCTCGAGCTCGGCAAGCTCCCAAATCGAGCTCAAGCTCCAGCTATTTAAGTCAAGCTTTACTCGACAAAAGATCCACTTGGCTCGACTACAACCCTAAATTAGTAATAGTAACCATCATACTGCAAGTACAGCTCTCGGACAGCCCCTAAGGGGAACTGTCTTGTCCTTCCTAACAGACTAAGGCTGGTACACTCACACACAGCATGAAGCATAGTTCAATGGCAGGAAACTAGGCTGCAAGCACAATCTGATTCCTAGAGGGAATTCTAAAGGGAGGGTATCGTGAAGTCGGGAAACAAGGGGTTGGGATGGTATTTTTGGATAGAGTTTTAGTTCTACAGGAAACAAGGGGTTGGGGTTGGGGTTGGGGTTGGGGTATTTTGGGTTGTTTTTCACGGGCTTTTTGAGTCATTAGGGCCTTTCTATTATGGACAAAGTATTTTCTTGTATACATTCAGTGTATTTGGTTATTCATTTTGATATATATCATATTTTTACTTATAAATTTTAAAAAAAAAAAAAAAAAAAGAAAAAAAAAAAAGAAGATATTCCTATCAGCTATATGGTTAAATGAATGACCAAGTATGTAGATGTACCTGCGCAGCGATCCTGTCTATGGTATCAGCGGAATGGTTGAAAGTCTTGAGAAGGTAATCAGTCCCCCATTTTATTATCTCTTTAACATGGTTGAGCTCCCCAGCAGCTTCATATTTGGCACTGTATTCAATTACACTCCAGCTCAACATGGTCATGGCAAACGAGGCCGGGAAGTTGAACTTGATAGCATCTCCAGCATCATAATAGCCACCCACCAGATCTTTGTAAAAAGTGGCGGTGTTGGACTTGCCATCATCCAGACAGGAGCTCCCTCTCCACGAGACGTTATTATGCTTTGGCAGTTTCCCAGCTGCGATTATGAAGCAAAAATAAATAAATAAACAAAGAACGAAGTAGTTTTCTAACTTGATAAACTATAAGAGCAGGTCCAGTGGTTAAGCCAAGATTTTACTTACCGTGGTGCAAAATCTAACTAAAATAAACGAGTCCAAAAATAAATCTATATGTTTTTGTATAAATGTTTTTTTACCTATTAAAAAAATATTCTTTACGTCAACAAAAAACTAATATTAGTCTCATACAAGTTTTCATAGTCTGAAATTGCTTCATCTCTAGTCCTATATCCTATAAAAAAAAAAAAAAATGCATTGCAATGGTGTTTACAATTAATATAAAGCTTTTCCTGTACATAAGTAAATTGATCTAATGCTGTTTTTGGTACAAACCTTTTTACTTCGGAAAAAACTTAGCAAAAATTGTTTTCTACAAGTTTCCGTATTCTGTAATAATCAGCCCATCATTAATTTTATAAAAACTTGTGTGACGGTTGTGTTTACGATTAATATTTATATGGACATTTTAAAAAAATAACTTATAAAAATAATATCATTTAAATATTTTAAAACATAATTATAAAAATGATATAAAAAATGAGCTGGACAGCGGAAGCCGCACCATCCTAAGCAAAAACTTCTTCTTCTTTTTTTTTTTTTTTTTTTTTTAATATGTGTTAAGGATGCTGCATGATGTTTTTTATATTTTCTGTAAAAAAATACGTGCGTCTATGTACTCTTTTATCAAACAAAAGCAGATCTACTTAGCACGAATAGGGCAAAGTAAGATTACATCGTTGGGCGTTGAAGAACATGAGAGCCTTGTGGAGGGCGAGGGTGTAGTTGTCAGGGGGAGGATGTGAATGGCGGTGGCGTGGTACGGTCTTGACGATTAGGGTGATGAAGCCAGCCAAGAAGGCAGAGACAAGCAGCGTGCCGACAGTCCAGACGAAGATCTTGCGGCTGACGATGATGCAGCCCAGATCCACGTACTTCTTCTTCTTCTGCTCGCCAGGGCCCAGCAGCCAGCTCTGCTGGGTTTCGTCGAGAGGCCGAGACAGCGCCGCCCTGTCCAAGTCCTGCAGATTACGGCTCCGGTCGTCGTCTGTGGCCGAGTCCGCGGCGTTTATCTCAAGGGGCCCACCCCACGGATCCCTGCCGTACATGCTTAGCTTTTAATTTATCTTCCTTCCAAGTTGCTAGCTTCCCACCCAATTATTACTAATGCCGGAGCGGCTTCACACCGAATACACAAAAGATCAGGAAGGCGCGGATTGAGGTGCTCAGATCCAAGACAAATATCACGATAATATCTGAACATATATAGGGGTATCGTAGCAGTAGCGTTGCAGTACAATTTGAAAGGAAAATATCAAATTGAAGGAGAGACACGCAGAGAGTCCCCACCCTTTAGCTTTATTGGAGAAGGAAGAGTGAGGAGTAAGACAGGTATTCAGAAATTCAAGAGTAAAAAATTAGGATCGGTGGGTGCGGATGACCTGGTGACGGTGGGCAGTCAACAATTATGTGGTAAGGTATTGTATGCTTCTGGTTGATGACACTGACCTTCGAACCAATCGATAATGCCATTCGATCAGAAAAAAATTACCATTAAATGTTAACAATGTAAAAGTGTTTAAAGCATCGCATTGGATTGAACATTTTAATATTCAAAATTTGAAAAATACTTAACTTTTTAACTTTTAACTAATCACTTCTCACTTAAAATCTATATAGGATTAATTATTACATTCTCTATAATAATAAAATATTATTATTTTTTATTATTTATATTTCTTTAATTAATTTATATTCTTCAATTACTTTTTTATTTTATTTTCATAATTTTCAATAACTCCAACAATCATATTCATTTTCATATTCACAATCCAACAATCTATAATATAATAATCTCATATGTAAATAAAAATCTCATATATACAATCCATAAAAATTACATATCTATAATATAATAATCTCAAAATATAACAAAATAACATATGAGAAAATCACATGATCACAAACATATAACAAAATAAAAGCCCTTCAAGGAATTGTGATGATGTGAATGCTAAAATCTCTACATGATCAATCAAAACTATTCTAATGGCTTTAATATGGCATAGGACATCCTTACTTAGGATCCAGAGAGAGGGAGAAGAGAGCATTAGATGAAAATGAGCAAAAATCCCAGAAGTCAAAACATCAAAACTTTGTAAATCGGAGCTCGAACATGAAGTAAGGGAGGATCAAGAATATTATAGGCACTAGAAGCCAAAACATCCAAGGAGAATGCTGCTGCTAGAAGTTGTTTACGATTCCATTTAGTGTAACAAGCATCCAATAACTTTGCATGATAGCCAACCCCATCTTAGCCCACTGAAACACTATTGTAAATATTTTAAAACTTTGACATATTCATTTATATTTTTCCATCTTGCCCTGATAAAAAATCATTATCTTTCAAAAGATTCCTTCCCAGGACGTAGATGGATGGTAGAAATATAATATTGGATTGAAAGGATGGACTTTGAATGTCTGAGAGTTTGTTGTGCTCTTTGAGCTCATGGAACAGGTGCACCGAGTTGTAAACAAGTTGGAATTTAAGCATGGGTGCTCGAACTCGACTCAACTGTATTGTTAAGAGCTAGAATCTGAGTCAGTTTTTTTCTTTTTATTTATTTATTTTACCAAGCTCGAACTCGATTGAACCCATGTATATCAAATCACAAAATTTCAAATCAACACACAATCTAAACCGTGTAAACCAAAGAGACTAAGCAACAAATACCTAATACCTAGAAGCGTGTAAACAATTGAAGCAAAAAATACCCATAACAAATACACACAATGTTCTTTTCATGCGGTGTACAAATACCCAGAACAAGTTTGGGAAAGAGATATATGGATATGATGTGGTGTACCTACCACAACCAGAGGCACGATTCGACGCTGAGGAGTGGGCAACTTTTGGCCAATTTGACGATGGAGTTGGAATTGCGTAGCGGAGGAGAGCAGCCGATTTTAGGATCTGAGGGAAGAAGAAAGAGGGAAGAAGAAGGCAGAGACGCGAGAGACAGAGGGAAGAAGAGAAGAAAGAAGAGACGCGGGAGAGAAAGAGGGAAGAAGAATAAAGAAAGAAATCGAGGGAGAGGAGCCGAAAACAATAAACAATTCGTTTAGATTTGGTACAGTTCTTTTCATCTTTGAAAAGAAAGATGAAATTACTGTAGATCAAATTTAATATGAAATGGGTTTGAAGAAGCCAATGTGGTTATCTATAATATTATCTAAATTTGAAGATGAAATAGACTTTAAAGAAACCGATGCGAATGCTCTAATGTTTTAATTAAGGATTCGTTTCTTTTCACAATCCTCCTCAACTCATATCATCTAATATAATCTAATCATTATAATTTTCTCAAAATTTTATATAAAATAAATAAATAATTCAACTTTTTCAATTTTTAAAATAAAAATAATATTAAAAAAATATTTTTTAACAATATTTTTTTAACTTTTATCTCAACTCATCTCATTTATAAAAATAAATGAGGATCTTTTTAGATTAAATTCTACTTTTTTTTTTTAGTTAACCTTCCTGCAGGTACAGTTGTTACTCTTCTCTCAACGGCGTCGAATAGTAGCTTGCCACGTAGACTCCACATCAACCTATTGGTAAACCATGATTCAGAGGAAGAAAAAAAAAATTTGTGCGACGTGCGTCCTCCTTCCCCTTAGGACTGTTCACACCATTTCCGACCCGACCCGAAATAGGTATGTTCCGTTCGGTTATTACCCGTTTGGCTGATTACCCGGCCTGACAGTAGTAACGGGTATTTCGACCCAACCCATTACTTTCCCACTTTCCCCTTCTTCTCATTCCCACCGCACCTCATCTACAACACATCATATTTTATACACTCCACTACAAAATCAACTCACCAAAACATTGATGTAAAAATACAACCCCTAGGCCCTATGACAGCAACCCTTCTGCTGGAAACCCAGTACAAACCCTAACCCTAACACCTCATAATTAACCCACCTAATCAGATAAATCACCAAGTGCTTTTTCTTACATTGGATTAGTTTTTTTCGGTGCTAGTAGAGAAAGCTTCCACGATCCAACCAAGACAGAGAGTCAGCAAGAGAGACTGAGTTAGAGAGTGAGAAACACAGAGAGAGAGAGCTGCAAGACATTTTTTTCTGTTGGGTCTGTGATAGAGATGTAAGAGACTAGAGAGAGAGTTGAGTCTGCAAGAGGCTTCAGGTTCGAGCGAGAGAGAAGAGGGACTGAGGGAGGCAGATGGTGAACAGTCCTACGCAAGAACAGTTCGGGTAATAATTCGACCTCCTTTTTGTGTATAATTCGAGTATCGGTTAATAACCGAGTGTTTTCTAAACGGTTCGAGAATTTCCATTTCCGATTCGGAAACTAAACGGTTCGGGTAATTTCAGGTCAGGTCGGGTCGATAAAACGGAATTAATATTCGGTCAGCTTTTTTGTTCAGTCCTACTTCCCCCCCCCTCTCTCTCTCTCTCTCTCTCTCTCTCTCTCTCTCTCTCTCTCTCTCTCTCTGTGAATCGCCTTTCCAATAAAACATTTGAGGAGCAGTGGACATCGTCGAAAAAAATGCGAGGAGAAGAGGCCACCTTCGGATACCCATCGAAGAGCAGGGCCGTACCATCGGAAAACCTTCGAGGAGCAGGGGTGGAAATTGACCGAAACCCACTCCCTTTCTGGGATTCCCGTCTTCTCTCTCTCTCTCTCTCTCTCTCTCCCGTAAGTCACCGTAGTTGCGGGTCTTGAATTTCCAGTTCAAAGAGTGATCTTCGTTTCTGAAATTGTGTTTAAAAAACTAATTTCCAGTTCAATAATTTGGTCTTGTTTGTTTGAATTTTTTGATTATGATTTTGATAGAAACATGTTGTAATTGATACTGTGAGTATTGTGATGTAATAAGGATTCGGTGGAGTTATGAATGGCAGCTGCAAGAATGGAAATTAGAGATGCAAGAAAGGTGTTTGAT
>CM039628.1:7500-162500 GCA_022457165.1 Juglans mandshurica
CGTTCAGTGATTTCTCAGACAGACAGAGCGAGTGATCAATTATAGCATTGGGTCGGGGCCTCCTCGGAATTAGCTGTCGGCTGTTCTCTTTCTTAACTTGAATTTGGAAAAATAAAAAATAATTTATGTTCTGGATGATAGGAGAGTTAGGGTTTTTCCTGACAGGGATGGAAACCGAAAGATTGGGGTTGTAATTGAGGAGCAGCCGAGCAAAGAGTTATATGCTATTTCGCTTTCGAATTAGCTAATTATGCTGTAAATTTTCTAGTTTTGGGGTCTGACCTTCGTGAGAAGCGTTTTCCGAGAAAGAGAAAAATGGAAGGCGGCAGGAGGATATCGGTGAGTCCTCGGCCCTGCAGAGGAAGGCGGGTACTGGCAAAGAAGCGAGCACGCGGTGGTGGCGTGGATGGGTTGGTCAACAGCGTTAAGAAACTTCAGAGACGGGAAATCAGTTCGAGGCGTGAGCGTGCTTTCGGTATGACCGACGCCCAGGAACGCTTCCGTAACATACGTTTGCAGGTCTCATCTGCTTTCCTTCTTCTCTTATAGGAATCCAATACTTCTCATTTTTCACTTGTTCTCCTTTCCTTCTTCTTCTGCTCAAGTAATATGAATTAACAATGGCTTGAATAATTGTGTGAAATCTTATTGGCGCTAGTTTAGCATTTTCCCTTGTAGCTCAAACCCAGTTTTTCTATATATTGTGAGTATTAAAGCATATTGATACATTGCTATTGGAGTCAGTTAGATATATAAACTTTATTTTGGTGGCATCCTTATTTTCAAAATGCCAAGCTGATCATCGGCGGTATTTTTAGTAGAGAAGTTACCTACGCCGCCCATACCGGATTAAAGAGCTATATGCCTTGCGAAATGTGTGATGTCATTATGGACATAAATCATTTTTGAAGTCCTGAGAAGTTCACAATTAGGTTAAACCACAAATTTGTGCATTAAAGTAATAATCCCCGGTACTGTTAGTTAATGTACGCTTTATTTTGCTTACAATCCTCCTTCCTAATTTTACGCAAGTACCTTGTTGTAACATAGATAAGTATGCTCTTCTAATCTGCTTATCGGTATATGTTTAATTTGTTTATGGATAGGAGGAATATGATACCCATGATCCAAAAGGATATTGTTCCATGGTACTGCCTTTCCTGAGAAAAAGGTCAAAGATAATTGAGATCGTTGCAGCTCATGACACTGTGTTTGCTCTTGCTCAATCTGGTGTTTGTGCAGCATTTAGCCGAGGTATAGCTGTATTTATATATTTCTAAAATTTTTTAGGTGTGAAATTTTTTTTTCGTCTAAAAGTAGAATGACGATGGGGGGATTTATATGTGTTTGATGCAGAGACTAATAGGAGGATATGCTTTCTTAATGTCAGTCCTGATGAAGTTATACGAAGCTTGTTTTATAATAAAAACAATGACTCACTTATCACAGTTTCTGTGTATGCTTCAGACAATTTCAGTTCTTTGAAATGCAGAAGCACAAGGATCGAGTATGTGAATCTTATACCACTTGCTGCCCCCTCCTAAAATATGATAATAATTCCAAAAAAACAAATGAAAATCTCAAATCCTATGGTTGATTATCCTTTTTTTGCTTGTTTATATTCAAAATTGTTCTGTAAAAATGCATCGGTGTCTGTTCATATATTCCAGATACATAAGGAGGGGCAAACCTGATTCTGGCTTTGCACTTTTTGAGTCCGAATCACTGAAATGGCCTGGTTTCGTAGAGTTTGATGATGTCAATGGGAAGGTACTCACTTATTCTGCACAGGATAGGTAATTATTCTCAGCATTCTTTTTCTGCTAAGATACGATTCTCTATTACTTAATTTTTTATCGGTGATTCTCTATTACTCAATTAGCTTATTGATTTCATTATTTTTTCTTTTTCTTTTCATTCTTGTGTTAGTATTTACAAAGTGTTTGACCTGAAAAACTATGCAATGTTGTACTCCATATCGGATAAACATGTTCAAGAAATAAAGATCAGGTAATGTATCTAACATGCTATGCACATGCACAACAGTGGTATTTCATGTACTTGTGCATGAACTGCTTGAGAATAAAAATGTGGTTTGCAATTGATCCTTTTCATAATTACTGATTTGCTCCTATTTGGTATTTTTCCTGAGCAGTCCAGGGATCATGTTGTTGATTTTTACTAAAGGAAGTAGCCATGTTCCCCTTAAGATTCTTTCAATTGAGGATGGAACTGTTCTCAAGTCTTTTAACCATCTCCTTCACCGGAATAAGAAGGTGGATTTCATTGAACAGTTTAATGAAAAGCTACTTGTCAAGCAAGAGAATGAGAATCTTCAGATTCTCGATGTAAGAACCGTTCTTGATATCTTTTGGTAGTATTTGTTGATTTGGATTTCTTTTCTTTTCTTCTTTTTTTTTTTTGTAATCGGTAAACAAGATTTTATTGATCATAAGAATAGGCAAGAGCCCAAGTAATTTGTTGATTTGGATTTCTGACGGTCATTATATGTAGGTTCGCAATTTTGAGATGACAGAAGTTAGCAGAACTGAATTTATGACGCCATCAGCATTTATATTTCTGTATGAGAACCAGTTATTCCTAACATTTAGAAACCGAACTGTGGCTGTCTGGAACTTCCGTGGGGAGCTTGTGACCTCATTTGAGGACCACCTTCTGTGGCATCCTGACTGCAACACTAATAACATATATATCACGAGTGATCAGGATCTTATTATCTCTTACTGCAAGGCTGATTCTGATGATCCATTGTCTGAAGGAACTGGTAATTTTAGTTTTCATTTACTAATCCAGTGTGCCATATGTAATGGAAACATACAAAAGGGCAATCCAAAAGCATAGCCTATTAATTGAACTGGAGAGTCAGTCTCCTTTTGGGTTTGACATGTTAGTCTGATGCCTACCTTGCCATATTTGCTGAACAAATTTATAATAGTTTTATGTGTATGTGCGTGTTAATTTTAATTGTGGTTTATTATTGCTACTATTATTTGAATGCAATTTTAGACATCACTGCCCTCTGTTATGATGAAGAACAGAATGAAATATCTGCCAGCAATAACCGCAGTATATTTCACTTATGGTCCAACCCATGGTTTCTTGGATTTGTTCAGAGTTTTCTTTAGATTTATTTTAGCCCTTTTCGATGGTTGCATTGATTGTTATTGTTTAATATTACTACTGTTATTTTAATACAAGATTGGACCTTGTGGTCTTGTTGTGTTTTCATGGTGTGGGTTGGTAGCGTAAAACCTCTCCATTATTTTTTTATTATTTATTTATAATATGAGGAGCTCTTCGTTATAATCAAAATAGGGGTTCTATTCATTGCTTTTATCATCAGTTGTACGGCAATTTGGACTATCCATTTTGTTGAAATTTGGTGTTAACGGTCTTTCCTTCTCTTGTGCAGCAGGATCAATCAATATCAGTAATATTCTAACCGGCAAATGCCTTGCAAAAATCAGAACAAGCAACTGCTTCCCCATGGAAAAGGAATGTGGTTGCCGCGATCAATTTTGTGGTAGCAGCTGCGCTTGGAAGAAGCAGACTCATGCCTCCAGAATCCGGAGCACGGTTGCAGAAGCCTTGGAAGATATTACTGCTCTCTTTTACGATGAAGAGCGGAATGAAATCTATACCGGCAATAGGCATGGTTTAGTTCACGTATGGTCGAACTGATAGTTTCTTTGTTGCTAATTTTCTTTAATTTATTTAAGGTCGTTTGGCTGGTTAAATTGAATGTTCTGCCACACAGAACTGGAACTCTACCATTTAATGATGTCATAGCAATTCATTTTTTTGTCGTTTATCTGATTCTGAATCCCTTGGAGAGCTGGATCCTTTCCAAGTTGGCGATATATTTGTGGAGTGGCTAGGATTGGTTCTAGTCTCTGCTCCAAATTTCAGATCAGTGAAGTTCATGAAATAAGTTCGTCTGGCTTTGTTTGGGTAAAGGAAAGTAATGGAAATGGAATGGAAATGGAATGAATTGAATCCGCCTTGTATGGATTTTTCAAAAAAAGAGGAATAGAGATGAATGGAAAGTGGATAACTTTTGATTTTGTAAGTACAATAAAAATGAATGGAAATGAATATTTTGTAATGACATTACTATTTTGCATTCAATTCTAATCATTTTATTTTGATGAGCTTTGAAATATCATTTCATTTAAAGTTCTTGTTTGTTTTCTGAGATAAGATAAATAGATATGAAAGTTGAAAGTTGAATAAAATATCGTTTAAATATATTTTTGCTCATTAATTGCATGTATAATCGAACCAGGCCGAACCTAGCTGCTTTGGCCAGACTATTTTACACGTTGTCTATAGAATCGAAGCAAACTTAGGATTTTGCAATCAATTAATAAAAGTTGTTATGGATTTATTTCGATTAGCTTTTCACTTTGCAGTCTGCACCTATCTAAATAAAGCATTTATGAAACAGACTAGAAGAGGATTCTACTACAACGAAAAGTGATAAATAGTGATCCACTTAAAGTTGAAACGAACCACAAGTTTTATATTCTTTCTGATGATTGAAAATAAATTACAAACCCTAATATTTATAACCATGCACTTCTGATCATGTACGGAAACTTTAAAAAAAATGCATGGAAACCTAAACCTATTCTAATAAAAATAATAATTCTACTCCTATTCAAATTAGAATAATAATAACAATCATAACTGACATGAATTAGTTTAAAGCAATAAAACAACTGACAGTCATAATAACTCTTCCTACTCAAATAATAACTCTTCCTAGAATAAAACACAGCTTCAACTCACTTCGTACTCTACTCCACTGTAGCTTCTCCACTTCGTAGTAAACTTCCAAGTTTTGTTTCCATCATTCCTCCTCTCTTCCACAGCAACCTTGTTCTCAAGGTGCAACAATGGAAATTGTCCTTTTAACTGTTATGTTTCTTCCCACGTTGCATCTTTTACTATTTCGAGAAGGAAAACTTGAGGCGTTCGACACTTGTGTCCCAATGTGAACCTTCCATCGCAATTGAAACACAGTTGTTTCTCCCGCTTCTCCTGCATCTCCTTTCAACTTAATCTTTTGAACTCCAAATTGCTAGTGTTACATGTTGTAGGAGGTGTAGAGACCGCTTGTAGGGCCCCTGTTGCTTGAACCAGTGTTCGACTCCATTCTGGATGTGTACTTTCCCCTTGCTTATTTAACCGATCGTCCCTCGTTCTTGCCAATTCAATGGTCTCACGCAGTGTTTTTGGCTTAAACATCTGGACATCCACAACGATTTCGTCCTTCAATCCTCCCTAAAGCGTGCCTATCACCTTTTGAGGCCAACCAACCACTCTGGTTGCTAGACGTTCAAACGCACGCTTATAATCTCGTAGAGACCCAGTTTGACGAATCTAAGATAGTGCTTCATCAAAGTCCTCATATTCGGTTGGTCCAAACCGTACAAATATCTCCCGCACAAAGTCATCCCAGGTGATGAGCTTTTCTTCCTCATTGTAGACCTGTTGAACCCATTGCCACCATACATTTGCCTTACCTTCTAAGTGGAAGGAGACTAATCGCACCTTATGATCCTCAGAAATGCCCTAAAATCCAAAGAACTGTACCGCTCAGTTTACCCACGTCGTTGGATCATTGCCAAAGTAACGTGGAAAGTCTATTTTAAACTGCTATGGATCGAACTGTTGGTGTCCTCCTTCTCCTTGGTGCGGAATACGTGAGTGTGACCCCACTTCTTCCTACTTTGAAAAGTCTTTGTCTAGCCAACAGAAGGGTTGCTCTTATGATGTCTCCAAAAACTCCTTGATTGTCTTCAAACTTTCTTCCATTGCTTGAAGCCGTGAACTGGTGTCTTTGGGCCCATTCTCGTACCTCATGCAGACTGTATTCCAAACTTTCAAGATGTTCCTTAGTCTTAACCATGCTCTGATACCACAATGGAACCAAGATCTTATTACGATGAAAAGTGATAAGTTGTGATCCATTTAAGACTAGAACAAACAACAAGTTTTATATTCTTTTCTTATGATTGAAAATAAACTACAAACCCTAGTATTTATAGCCATGCACTTCTAAGCATGTACGGAAACCTAAACCTATTCTAATAAAAAATAACAATCTTACTCCTAATCAAATTATAATGACAATAATATCCTAACTGACATGAACTAGTTTAAAGCAATAAAACAACTTATAGCCATAATAACTTTTCTTAGAATAAAACACAACTTCAACCCACTTCATGTTCTACTCCACTGCAGCTTCTCCACTTCGTAGTAGACTTCCAAGTTTCGTTTCCATTAGATTAGCACTTTAACAAAATTATATTTTGGTTAATATTTTATTAATCATCATTCCATTCAGTCTCATTTCTCTCAATTTTAGAGTGAATAAAAAATTGAAATTACAAAATAAATTTTAATTGTTTAAGAGTTATCTTTCACACATTTCATCCCCCCTTAATTGAACTTCAAAACAATGTTCATTTCATTTCTTTGTGATTAAACTTTCAAGTAAAGGAAATAATGAGATATTATAAAAAGAAATTCTACTTTTTGTATCTCCTTCCTCTAAAATAAAGTTGTTAATGAATGTTCCAAGGCGATTAGAGACAGTTACATTTATTTACAAACACAATGTTAATTGTGTTGTGCACAAATTTAATTTTTGTCAACCTTCATTACCCCCCTTTTGGATCCCATTCATAACCACGATGATCATCCAGCTGAAGAATGGAGACTCAGCTTGATATAGTTGTCCCCTTATGTTGGAATAGCAACGAATGGAGAGAGACCGCTTCCATTTTCATTACTGTCAAGTTTGTCAGATTGGGACAAAGCTACGTGTCAAAAGTTGATGACATGACTTCTATGTAAGTAAAACTTGACATGAATTAGAATACATTTGGTGTACTTGTCCTAGTCGCCATATGGCATACACGTTGTTTTTGGAATGAGTAATGTTAGAGAGAAATCACTGTAGCAGTGCACACTTTGCACTCACTACATTGCTGCTTCTAGTTCTCTACTTCTTTTTTTTAGACTTGGGATATGTGTGGTCTATATGATACCACATCATATGTGCAAAATGGTTACTCCCACCAGTGGCTTCTATCTATATTTATTCTTTTGGAATTGACGCCGGATAGACACAGGGTGTTTATTATCAAAAAATCTTCACAACCTCTTAACACTCCACACTCCACTTTTTTTTTTAATTTTCATTATTTTTTTCTTTTATTAAATATTTATTATATAAATAATGAATAAAAATTTTGAAATAATTTTAAAAAAAAAACTCAAAAAAAATTTAAAAAAAATATTAAAAAATTTAAAAATTTAAAAAAATGTGGAGTATGGAGTGTGGAGTGTGGTGGAGGTTGTGTAGCAAAACTCGTTTATTATAAAGTTTTGAGAACTCAAGGATTTAATAGCTAAAATTATAACTTATGGGCCTTTCCACATCGGTTGAAAACCTAATATAAGTTCGCAATTAACCATTTTCTCTCGGGAAAAGCTTCAAACCCGACATGGTGTGAATTTGAATTTTACACCCTCCAATAAAAAATAGACACATAAGATATTTATATTATTTATAATGGGTGGGAGTTGAGGCTAACATTTCCCTTCTTTCTCCATCTCATTTTCTTGAGCTCCTCTCTTCTCCCTTCCAATCAATCTCTCTCTCTCTCTCATCTCTATCACCACGCCCATTTCATCATCGCAATCTCTCTCTCTCTCATCTCTATCACCAAGTTGTTCGGGTCCGACCCCTAGCATTTCCTTTTTCTTTTAGGCTCTGTTTGGATATTTAGAATATCTCAGTATATTTGTCAATAGTAGTGAAATAATTTGAGTTAAGAAGTTTATTAGATTTTGATAAATGAGAGAGAACAAGTTGAATAAAAATATTTTAAAATTAAAATATTGTTTGAATTTTATTTTTTAATATTATTTTTGTTTTGAAATTTGAAAAAGTTGTATTATTTTTTATGTTTTGTTTCAAACTTTAAAAAAAATTGTAATGATTAAGTAATGATTAGATGAAAAAGTTGAATATTTGAAATTGAAAATTGTTTTGTATTTAAATGATATTTGGAAATAAAGTATTTAATAATATCTTAGAATATATGATAATACTCTTGTACACAAATGGGGCCTTAGTGGCATGTTTAAAAAAAGCGATTAATTGTAACCCACATGGATTGAGTGTTAGATAGCTGAGGCACGTGTAGCGTGGTTGAAGACCACGTGAGTTGTGAGGAAAGATAGCAGTGAGTGGGGACATGTAAGCTAGCAGGAATGTAGAGTTGGATTTTACTTTGGTGGTTAGGTTTGGATTGAGAAACACTCAACCCATCTCATTTCATCTCATCATTACAATTTTAACAAATTCTTACATAAAATGCAATAAACAATTCAACTTTTTCAAATTCTAAAACAATAATAATATTAAAAAATAATATTCTAACAATATTTTATTCAACTTTTAACTTTCATCTCAACTCACTATCCAAATCTAACCTTAATCTTATGCGGAAGAGTCTTGTACTTGGTTAGTTAGTACTAAATAAGCCCGTGTGCACAAATTGTATAAAGAGGGGTCCATGTAAATACTAAGATTCATTTGGTAATTTTTCTTCAATGAAAGAATGGGAGGATATGGCTTCCTAGATTAAGCTAGTCCCTTTTTGTTTTTGATCCATTTCTTTTCCTTTTTTGTTCTAATCTTTTTTGTCGAGATTCATACAAAGTTGGTATAGGAGAAGTTGTGTTTCAGAGGGCAGCTGGGAAGAATCAGAGATGGCAGAGGGTACAGAAGTTAATTAATTGCAGTAGTCACTTGCTAGTACCAATAGGCGGTTGGAGCAACAGAAGCAAGTACAAGATGAAACTCAAGTACCTTAAAGGATATAATGGTTCAGTTGAGGCAGCTTAATGAGAATTTTTCAGTCTTTTACCAATGGTCATCGTAATGGTCCAAATCAAATAACAAAGGATGATGAAGTAGAAATTTCAGTAGCAGGTCAAAGTGGAGCAGGTTTTGCCAGAAATATTAGGCTTGAGTTTCCTAGTTTTGATGGGACTGATCCAGATGGTTGGGTTTACAAAGCCAATCAATATTTCTCATTACACCATACAACGTCTCAGTAGAAGCTTTTCTTGGCTTCTTATCATATGTTAGGAGATATCTTGGTATGGTTCCAAGATGATGAAGATTCTAGTTGTTTTCATAATTGGGATGCATTTACCAAAGCCTTGCAAGTGAGATTTGGGAGTGCCCCATATGATGACCCTGTTAACGTCGTGTTTCGTACACCTTTGGGCCAGGTTCTAGCAACTCGGGTCTTCGGACTTTCACCTGCACACTCAAGTAAACACGAAGAATGGGGGGGCCTCGGTGATGGCCGGGGAGTCTCTGATGCTAAAGTCAGTATATCTCCTTAGTAGTTTGTGCGTATGCTTAGAAAGATCAGAGAGAGTTTTTCGTACCTAGGGATCGACTCTTATACTAGGTTTTTGGTGGGGATAGATCATCCCTAACTTTGAGAGGCCCATATCCTTTCCATATTTCATTTAGTCAGAATCCTTTAATGTGGCGTGGCTTCTGGGACGGCGTCATTAATACGACATTTAGTCTGGGGAGTGGCGTCATTAATGCGGCGTGACTTTCTGACACACTTTACCTAGAAGCTCTCCCTCTTAAGTCTCTCCATGCCTGCTATCAGGAGATCACGAGTTCTCCATATTTCTTGCCCACCTGCCTGTGTAGATTCTCAAGGGTAGTTTGTCATCGAGGTGGTGCCAAGGCGGCAAGTCCCATATACCCCTACTGTCCCTATCCATGGGTTGCTTCGTGGGTGAGTTTTGCTCGTGGACCGAGTATTATGCAAAGGCCCACTAACTCCTTTTAGATGAGGGTTGTTGGGCCTGACTAGGCTCGGTCAAGCTCTCTGACTTACTTCCTATGTGGTCCCTCATGGGCTTGTTTTAAGGCTCAATTTTTTTTTTTTTTTGGGGGGGGGGGGGGGGGGGGGAGAGAAACCCCCTATAGTTACGCTGTCAATTCTTATCGAACTAGTCTGATGGAAATTCCTTTTTACCTTTGTCTTCATGCTATATACTTCTCTGATGTCTCTATCTTTCAAATCCTCTTCCTGGTTATTACTCTCTCAGCTTTTCCACTTGTAAGGTTCTGGGCTCTAGATCATGCTCGTGTGGTTTTTTTGTTATTTTAATGATGTCAGGCAATGGTTCCCCTTCCGACTTTATTGGCACATTTTCTGACGGTTGGATTTTGCACTTGATTGTGTCCTTCCAGTCCTCTCAGCATTGATGGTGTCAAACGGCTCATTCTCTTCACGTCGGAGCCCATTTTGCCTTCTCTTCCTTTCTTAGAACTATTTGTGCTTCTTCCCTTTCTCTTCAAATCTCCCTTTGCGTGTACCCCATTTTTCCTTCTTATATTTCCACATTCACATGGCTCCAAAGAACTATTCATGTCCTACCCCTACAAACCCTAAGCTGGCCAAGCCTCTTGGTTCTTCGCATGCTCTCGAGGGCCTAGATCCTCATGAGGTTCGCACTGAGTCATAGAGATTCGATGGGTTTTCGTGGCGATCGGTCGTGACTCCTGGTGAGTTAGAGTCGCTGAAGTCAACCTACAAAGTGCTGGGCATTGTAGAGTTTGAGGTGCCGTCTCCCAATAAAGTCACCGTGGACTCCAAAGGGTATGCGTCGAAGGTGGTTGCGTACCCTAGCATGTTCTCCAATGGCCTTAGGCTGCTTTTATGTCGTCCAGTTCATGATGTGTTGGACTACCTGCACTTGGCACGTGCCAAACTCCACCCAAATACGTGGAGGATCTTGGTATCGTGTTGCATCATCTAGCGAAGAACGCAGGAGGAGTTCCCTGATCTCACTGCGCGTGAGTTCCTCCTTACCTACAAGCTTCTGAAGCAGAGTGGCAACACTTGCAGTTTTAGATCCATTCAAGTGTTGGCTCGTTTGGAGCCACAGTACAATAGGGTGAAAGGGTGGAGTCGATGCTTTTTCCTCTTGTCCGGTAAGGGATGAGAGTTTCTAGTCGAGTAGGCCAATCGTCGTGACTATCCCGTTTGTGCCATCTGGGCGATCGTGGGTGATGATAAGAGCTCCCGACCGTCCGCGACTCCCGATGAAGTGAGCTGAGTTTAGGTCGTTTGCGCTTGGGCTAAAGGCCACCCAAACGACTTTTTCTAAGGCCCTGTTGGATGAGGCAGTCTTCGACGATACTTGCCCCCTTCGGCCAACATGCGTTTTGCTAACCGGACTGTACCAATACAGGCGACTATGCCCCAGTCCGTAGGCGTTCCCCCAGCCCGCAGGTGGAGGGGAAAGGGAAGAAACCTAGGAGGAAGTCTCCTGCCAAAGCCGACTTCGACGAAATGCCCATTCTCCCTCCCTGGCAATCTTTGGTTGCGGTGCTCGTTCAGTGGCCAAAACCGAGGTCGTCGAAGAAGATGGTGGTGACCACATCCTCTCCTCGCATCGTACCTTTTTCTTCTCCCCCATGTGGGGCGAGTGGCTCTGATCCTCTCCAGCCAGTTCGAGCAGATTCTTCGATGGCCACACTCGTGCAGCACGGGGAGGTTCTCCCAGGCAGGCAACGTGGGGTTTGTGGAGCTTTCGCCTGGAGAGGATTTTATCTCTATGTGATTTTATAGGGTCCTTTTGGACCGTCCTATTCAGGAGCTCCAGATAGTTCCCTCATCTCCCGACATCGATCTCGAGAGGGTTCTCTCGTCCTTATCCGAAGACTGCCCTACCGAGGGTGAAGATGTCATTGACCGGGTTTCAATCTCAGATTCTCCCATTGCTTATTCCCCTGAAGTCGAGGTTGTCTCGCTCGAACCTAGCTTGGAGGATGAGAAGGGGTGATAACGTGGTGTTTGGGAGGGAGATAACGAGGGTCGTGTCATGGGCTAAGGGGGTTTTGGCGGATACACTCGAGATTGAGGTCGCGGCGGTGTCAGCATAGGTCAGAGAAGCTTTGTTGTTGTGGTCAACGCTGGGGCTCGGCTGCCCTTCGCTTATGCCATCCCGACCTTGACTTCAGTGGGAGTTAGGGCTAAGGTGGAGTTGGCGAGGGTGGTGAGGTCCTTACCATATTGGCAGACGTTGGCACTTCTCTGTCCTTCACTGAAACCATCACAACCTTGGCGTCGATGGGAGTCAATGCCAAGGTGGGGGCAATAGTGGTAGGGGAGACCGAGGGAGCCCCCCACGGGCCTATTTCCGATGTGTTAGTTGGAAAGGCTCTAGCAGTTTTCACGGGCATAAGGGTTGGAGAGATTCCAGAACATGACGTGGGAGGTCAATCCTCGTCGGGGGTGATGGCGTGGCTCTCAAGGACCCTTCTGAGGAGAGGGAGGGTGTTGCCCCAAGGCCAACAAGAAGCGGGGACCATCATGCCCGTGTCCAAGACATGTCTAAGAGGCTTAGGGAGTTCTTCTTCGAGGTCCGTTATCAACTCGCCAAATCTCCTTTTAAGCTTTCTTGGTGACTTGTCCTTCGTTGCTAACTCGAAATTTTCGTGGCAAGGTGTAGGGCAATTGGCGGCATTCATTGTGGACGACCGGGAGGTACTAGAAGGCGAGAACCAAGCACTTCGATCTTTGGTTCGGTTGACTTTGTGCCAAAGAGGAGAGGGAGAGGAAAGAGGAGTTGGAGGAAACTCTTGTCAAGAAGCAGTTTAGTCGGCGGCGGAGGCAGAATAGGATATTCAAGCTTCGTCGATGCAAGAACCAACTTAAGTTCGACTTGGCGAGGTCTCGGGAGTCATTTGATCGCCAACAGAGGTTGCTGGAGTAGCTGCAAGCCGACAACGTGAAGTTGCTCAAACAACACAACTCAAACTCTCGGTCATACAAGTGGTTGGAAGGGAGTTTCGAGGAGGCCTCCGAGTCTCTACAGAGAAAGAGGGACTCTCTCAAGGCCAAAGACAAGAGAGTGAAGGTCTTGGAGTTTGAGAAAACCGAGGCCGATCGTGCGATAGCCGCCCATTAGGCCACCATCTTGGACTTGCGCTCTCGCCTTGACAACGCTGAAGTCGCCTTTCCCCGACTGCGCGAGGAGTTGTCTCATGTCTGCATGGTTCGCGATGACGCATGGAACTATGACTACTTGGAGGGTTTGGAGAGAATGAGAGATCATGTTCTCTTAAATTCCCAAAGCAATTTGAGGGCACTGAAAGTGCAAGGACTCCCTCCAGACCCAGCAGCGCTAAAGCGCTGTGCCTTGATAGGAATGAGCTCATCCCGAGTGCACTCTCAGAAAAATCCCGCCAGCTGAACATTTCCCTTCCTGTGCCGATGCATTTCTTTTTCTTTTTTTTGTAAAGTTATGTACATTATTTCCTTTCATTGCAAAGAAACTTTGACCAAGTATCTCTAGACATCCTTGCGGCCATTTGCTTGCGCTTTGTATATATTCAACTTGTCAATAAAATTGTCTTCTTTTTCATTGCCATTTGCTCTATTCCTTCCTCAATGTTCTCTTTCCTCTGCTTTTTCTTATGTCGGCTTGGCGGGCCTGATGCGAGGGATAAGTCAAATCCAGAGGGACGCGATACTTGGTTCCCCAGCCTTCTCACCAACATTGTAGACCGAAGCAAGAGGTGAGGTAAGTTCGTGGGAACACGGTGCTTAGCTCCCCTGATCTTTTCGTCGGCCTCGTAACTGGGGCAAGAGTTAGGCAACTCCGTGAAACACGGTGACTGATCTTCTCGTCGACCTCATAGACTGACGAGGATGTGGAGACATGGTGATGTCTAGAATCATGGCTATCTGGAGGATTTGGAGAGAGTGAGAGATCTCGTGCTCCTGAATCCCCGAAGTAATTTAAGAGCTTTGAAAGTGTAAGTACTCCCTCCAGACCCGACGACGTTGGAGCGTGGGGCCTTGATAGGGAAGGAGTTGATGCCAAGCACACTCTCAGGAAACCCCGCCAGGTGAACATTCACCTTCTTGTATCGACTCATTTCTAGAGTTGTGGAGAGAACGGACCCATATTCATCTAGAGGCATGAGCCACTGCTGGTGGGAGAGGAGTTTAGCACGGATTCTGAGGCTCTATTTGTCTGGTGTTCCGTCGTTGGAGATGACACTATGTTAGGTAGTCGAAGGACTAAACCCGCTCTCCACCAGGGGAGGGGTCAAGATGCCTTAGACTAAGCCCTCCCATTTGGCCCCCTAAGGTGGTAATTTGTCAGACGGCTGAAAAGGTGGCCAGCCCTTCATCGTGAAGCAAGTAGGGGTGTCTAATATACCGCTAGACAAAACAAATAAGTTATTATAATTCATCCTTAATCTACGGGTGCAAAATTTGCAAACCTGGGTTGGCTCTCGTTTTGTGGAAAAAGAGCGAGGTGAGGAGTCTGAGGCGTCACTCGTTTGGCGTTCTGTTGTTGGAGATGGCGCTGTGTTGAGTATTCAAAGGATTAAACCCGCTCTCCACCGGGGGAGGGGGAGGGATGCCTTAGGCTAAGCCTGCCCCTTTAGCCCCCCGAGGAGGTAATTTGTCGGACAACTAAGAAACCGGTTCACTATTTGCCATGATGGGGGTGGAGTAAGTTGTTGGGCAGCCAAGAGGTTGGAGCCGCTCTCACGTGTTGACATCATAAGGAAGGTAAGTGTTGGGCTAAGCCGGCGCTGATCCCATTCTTCACCATGGTGGAGGTCGAGGTAAGTTTTCGGGTAGCAGAGGGGCTGGACCCGCTCTCCGTCGTGGGAGGGGCGAGATGGCCTTAAGGCACATCTCACCCTCTATCTCCCGCGAGGAGGTAAGTTGTAAGGCAGTTTGGGACTAGACTCACTCCCGCCTTTTAACGCTCACGAGGAAGGTAAGTGTCGGGCAGCCTAAGGCTGGCCCACTCTCCACCGCGAGAGGGATGAAGCAGTCTTAGGCGTAACTCATCACTTTAGTACCTCGCGAGGAGGTAAGTGTCGCACAGATGAGCAGTCGGTCCGCTCTTCACCATACTGGGGGTGAGTTAAGTTGTTCGTGGAGTTGAGAATCTGAACCCGCACTCCCCACGAGAGAGGCTGGGCTGCCTGCCCACCCTTTAGACCTCATGGGGAGGTAAGTAGTTGGGCAGTTTGGGACTGGTCCCGCTTCTGCCTTTTGACATCATAGTGAAGGTAAATGTTGGGTCAGGCTGGTGCTGATCCTACTCTTCATCATGGCAAAGGTCGGAATAAGTTCTCAGGCAGCCGAGGGGCTGGATCCGCTCTCTATCATGGGAGGGGCAAGATGGCCTTAAGACCATCTCACTCTATCTCCACAGGGCAAAACATAGGCGGAGTAGGGTAGGCCCAGTACAGTTAGCGACAAGTGTAGTGGTAGGGTCCATATGGTTACTGGCAAGTATAGGGTTAGGTGTTGGGATAAGGGTAAGGGTAGGGGTAGTTGAGATAGCACTAAAATCACAAAAATCTGACGAAGTATTCATTCCTTAAAACTCACAAACATATGAAATGAAAGCAAAGATCACAGCAAGAATGAAAACCACACACAAATCACCCAAAACAGTTTGGGCTTTCGATATCGAAACCCCAAAACAGAACGTAGTTTCATATCAAAACCCCAAAACAGATTGGGGTTTTGGATTGAAACCCTTAGGGAAAACCTAAATTAAGTTAGAAGTATCAATACCCCTGCCTTAATTTAGGGTTTCAAATGTTTCAATTTGAAACCCTAAATTAATTTGGGAGTCATGATTAAGGGTTTCGGATTGATACCCTAAACTAATTTAGGATTTCAATTTGAAACCCTAAAGTCACAATTTCACATGCATAATTTTTTTTACACTACAATCAACACATATGCACAATGTCCACACTCCACAGCACACAATTCATAATCTCATCATCCAACTCCTCAATTTAATCTCATCCTCCATAACTCAACAAAAATATAAAAAAAAAATTACAAACAACGAACTCGGGACTATGATGGAAAGGAAACATACAAAACTGGTGATGGACTAGGCGAGCGAGTTTGCAACGGAGATGGAGACGGATGCTAATGGGCCTGGAGGCATATGACAGACGGAGCAGGAGAGAGAAGGGCTAGTGTTTCAGTGTTTCACAGAGGAGAGATGAGAGAGAGATAGAAGAGAACTGAGGGTGGGGGGTTGTTTTGGGTTAAAGTCAATTATCAAAATGACATCATTTTGTTTTTACCTAAACCACGTTGTTTTAATATATGGGGTAACTTAACTTATCAAAACGACATCGTTTTGTTTATCTATCCCAAAACGGTGTCGTTTTGGTATATGGGGATTTTTTTTTATATATAATATGATTATATATTTATATTTTAAATGATATATATATGATATGGGGGCAGAGCGGGGTTGGGCCCAGCTTGCCCCTGCCCCCACTAGGGGTACCAAATGAGGACAGCACCACCCGCCCCCTGCTGGTGACCCCGTCCTCTAGATTCATCCCGCCCACACGAGGGTGGGGCAACGGGGTGCGGGGCCTTGCTGCCCAGTCCTAATATGCATGGTGTTTTGAGCTGAAAATAATATTTTGGGCCCTATCATATTTGGGCTAAAAAAATTATTCATTTGGGGCAAAAAAGCCAAGCAACCCATCAAAAAGCCCAAAAACTGAATCACACTTGTAAATCAATCAGAACTGGACCGAAACTGAGAAAACCAAAAGTTCTGGTTCCTTGGATTAACTGGCTGGTTTCGATTCTCAAAATTTTAAAACCAAATTAGACCAGTTCAATTCCAAAATATGTCCAAAACTGGACTGGACTGGACTAAACCGATTATACCTCTAGAACTTGCAGCACCTAGGACCCATTGTATGGGATTTCTTTAAGTTGACTATGGAATTTTTCTGGTGATAGAATTCATATTCTGAAGGGGCTTACTACTTCTAATTCTAATTTGGTCAATGATGATTGTTTAGACAAACTTCCTAAGATGGAAAGAATAGGGGTGATTCTGCAGTTGAAAATTAGCAATGAGGAAGTTAACTCAATTAAGTAGTTGGATGGAAGTAGTGATCGTTTATTTGTAGCTCCACAAGAACATCAAATTAACAAGTTGTTGAAGGAGTTTGAGGTCATATTTTAGGAACCAACAAGGTTACCTCCAAGTAGAAAGCAAGACCACCGGATTAATTTGAAAGAAGAAGCCAAACCAATTTGTGTGCATCCTTATCGCTATCCCTTTTATAAAGAATCTGATTAATTTGAAAGAAGAAGTCAATGAACTTTTGGAGTCAGTGGTAACTAGGGCTATTCAAAGCCCATTTTCTTCTCCTATTCTATTGGTTATAAAGGTATATGAAAGTTGGAGGATGTGTATTGATTATAGAACCCTTAATCAAGATACAATTAAGGACAGATTTCTAATACTAGTAGTTGATGAGTTATATGGTGTTGTAATTTTCTCTAAACTTGAGTTACGTTCAAGTTATCACCATATATGGGTCAGACTGGATGATATACACAAGACTGCCTTTAGGACCTATGAGGATCACTATGAGTTTTTAGTGATGCCCTTTGGGCTCACTAATGCTTCTTCAACTTTTCAGGGCTTGATGAATGATGTGTTTAAACCCTATTTAAGAATATTTGTTATCATCTTCTTTGATGAAATTTTGGTTTACAGCAAATCAGTTGAAGATCATTCCATGCATTTAAAAATAGTACTTGCCACATTGCAACAATACTAGCTTTATGCAAAAATATCAAAATGTAAGTTTGGGTATAAAGAGGTTGAATATTTAGGTCATGTCATTTCAGAGAATGGTGTTAAGGCTGATCCTGCCAAGATTGAATCTATGTTAAGCTGGCCAATTCCCACCACTCTCAAGTCTTTGAGAGGTTTTCTGGGGTTAACTGGTAACTACAAAAAATTTATAAAAGGCTATGGCCTCATTGTTGCACCATTCATTGCTTTGTTAACAAAGAACTCGTTTAAATGAAACCAAACTGCAATTGATGCATTCTAGAAGCTTAAGTCAATGCCGACTTCACCACCAGTGTTGACTCTCCTTAATTTTGAGAAAAAGTTTATTGTGAAGTGTGATGCTTACGAGGAAGGGGTAAGGGCTGTTTTGATGTAGGAAAACATACATATTGCATATCTCACTTAGACATTGAAAGGAAAAGTTTTGAGTCTTTCTACTTATGAAAAAGAATTGTTGGCCTTATTGTAAGCAGTGAGGAAGTGACAGCCTTACTTGTTAGGGAGACCTTTCAAGGTGAAGACAGATCACATGAGCCTTAAGTTTTTGTTGGAGCAGAGATAAGGTACACCATTCCAACAAAAATGGATTACAAAGTTATTAGGGTATGCTTCACTATAGAATATAAGAGGGGTAGTGAGAACTATGTAGTTGATGTGCTTTCTCAAAGGCAAGAAACTGAGCATTAGTGTAGTAGACTTGAGTATGAGGAAGAAGGATTGTTCTCATCTCTCATTTCTTATACTTTTTCTGAGTGGCTTGTTGAAATCAAAGCCTCATATCAACATGATGAAAAGTTTCAAGCAGTGATTGAGAAGCTAACCTTAGGCCAAACATTTCATAAAGGTTATAGCCTTAAGGATGGGTTACTATTGAGGAAATGAATTATTTTTGTGGGGAATAGCTATGCTCTCAAGGAGAAGATATTGGACTATGTTCATAGTAGTCTTATGGGGGGTCACTCTGGTTACTTGAAAATTCACCAATGAGCCAAGGTAATTTTTTATTGGTTGGGTATGAAAAAAGGATATTAAACATTACATCAATGAGTGTGATGTTTATCAGAAGAATGAGGTGGAAAACATTCACCCTGCTTGGCTTTTACAGCCACTCCTTATTCTTCAGAAGATCTGGACAAACATTTTTATGGATTTGATAAAGGGGTTGCCCTTGTCTCATTGATACAGTGTGGTTTAGGTGGTTGTTAATAGACTCTCAAAATATGCTCATTTAATGCTAGTAACACATCCATATTTTGCATTAAAAATAGCATAGTTATTCTTTTCTACTGTGTTTAAGCTACATAGATTACCTACAAGTATTGTGAGTGACGGTGACCCGGCTTTCATAAGTTCTTTCTGGAATGAATTGCATCGATTGCAAGCCATTCAATTATCTTTGAGTTTCTCTTACCACCCTCAATCTGATGGGCAAACTGAGGTGGTTAATAAATGTGTGAAACATTACCTTTGTTGTTTTGCAAGTGAGAAGATGAAGCAATAGTCTAAATGGTTACCTTTTGTAGAATGGTGGTATAACACTAACCACCATTATGCCTCTAAGATGACACCATTCCAAGCAGTTTATGGCATTCCACCTTCGAGATTGGTAGAATGTATTCCTGAAACCGCTTTGAATGCAGCAATGGATGATTGTATGAAGTCAAGGGAGGAAGTCCTAGAAACTTTACACCACAATTTGTTAGATGCACAGGAAAGGATGAAGTTTCATGCAAATAAAAGGAGAACTTAAAGGTCTTTTGAACCAGGAGACTATGTCTACAAGCTTTTGCCTAGATTTTTTGGCCCTTTTAAAGTTCTACACAAGATTGGACAGGTTGCTTATAAGTTGGTTCTTCCAACTTCTTCTCAGATTCACCCAATATTTTATGTTTCTTGCCTTAAGAAATGTCTCGGTCAACGAGTTCTTCCATTATCATCTCTTCTGCCTGTTGATGATACTGGAGTTATTCAGCCATAACCAAAGAGAGTTATAGAGAGGCAAATTCAAAAACAAGGAATGAAGGCTCTTATTACTGAGCTCTTGGTGCACTAGAAGGGAACACAGTTAGATGATGCCACATGGGAGGAGTTTTATAGCCTCAAGCAATATTATCCTCATCTAGTGGGTAAGGTTTTTCTAAAGATGTTCCTCAACCTTCAAGACAAGGTTTTATTGAAGTAGGGGCGAATGTTAGGTAGCTGAGGCACGTGAAACGTGATTAAGGAATACGTGGGTTGTAAGGAAAGATAGCAGCTAGTGGGGACACGTAAGCTAGCTGGAATGTAAAAGTTGGGTTGTACTTTGGTTGGGCTCTTTAAGCCCCGTTTGGAACTTAGACTGAACTGAGATCAACTCCGTTTAGTCTAATTTTAAGCTCAATCTAACATCTAAACACCCAACTATCAAATCACTAAACTTATCTCAACTCAAAACATCTTTACACGTGAGACCTACAACCTTTTATAACTCAACACCACTTTACCGCGGGACCCACAACCTTTTTCATATTTCCATAAATATATATAAATTAATCTTAACATCCAAGCACATCTAAACTCATCTTAGGTGAGTCCTACAAAACTCATTCCACCATCTCAACTCACTATTATTCATAAAGAATTCAACTCATTTCAACATCCAAATAGAGTCACTTGCTATTATATATTCTCGTTTTTTATTATCAAGTACATCATCAAGTCTTAGTACTTTTTTATGGTTTTGCAAAAATCCAATAATTGGTGAGTCGTTAATAACTGTTTATCACAATTGTTAATTTTATTATTCGAAACCTTATACTTTAGATAAAATAAACTTAATTATTCTAATTTCTTTTATGTGAAAAAATGATATTTGAAACTAAAATTGATAATATTTTAGTTATGATTGACTATGTCACAAGAAAGAATGAGTGGCAACATCATTAGTTGAAAATAACATGTCATATCAAGAGTCTCAATAGATGTGTCGCCTTAACTCTTAAAATACGCACAAGAAAAGTAATCATATTATTCATTATAACTTTGGTCTTTGCATAAAGTCAAAAGAGACAAAGATACGAATTTAATATTTAAGAATTAGAAATGTAAATCCATAAATCCTTATTTCATGAAAATGTTAGAAAAAAATGTATAAAATTAAAAATATCCATCGTATTTCTTTTTTCGAAATTCCATCGTATTTGAATAGTAGTAATATTAGAATTAGAATCAATGGACAGCACCAAAATAAATTTAAAAGTTTTACTTAGAAATAAAACAATAATCAATTCATAATAAATTTGAAGCGTCACGCGTCTCTCTGCCAAAATCGTATCTGGACTCGTATTAAATTAATAATGCTATCTGGTTTCTCTACCTGCGCATTGCTCATCCAACTTCGTATTCCATGTTTCTCACAAAATACGTGAATTCGAGCTCTCTTTCAAAGATCTCTACCTAGAGAGAGAGAGAGAGAGAGAGAGAGCGAGAGAGGGACAGATTTCGGATCTCAGCCAGAAGGTAAAAATGAAAAAAGAATTGTCTTTCGTTTTTGAATTCACTCACTCACTCACTCACTCACTCACTCACTCATTCTGTCTCTGAATTTGGAAATCATTATCATTCCGCTTTGTTTTGGGGCTTTCTAATACTGCATTACTTCCAGTGTGCATTTCTTCAAGTCACAAGATGATTGTTTTAAGTAAAAATTAAACTTATTCGATTACTACTACTGGCATCACTTTCTTTTCGATTTGACCCAAGTTGTACGTTCTCACGGGCTCCATACCGACAATGGTTACGGTTTCTCATCACCGATACTAGATCTGATGGCATTGCAGCAACCATTCTTGCTATTCCCAATCTGAAGTTTCCTAGATCTATACTTGGTTATGGCATAAATTATTGGAGGCTATACAAATTACAACTTAAGAAGCTAGTTAAATGCTTGAGGATTTAGTTTGAGGGGAGATTGTGTCAGCTCATCAATAGCAATGTGTTATTCCAGATAGAGGAAATCTGGAGTTATATCGGTTTCAATCTCGTCCCATGCAATCTGGAGTATTCTCCTCAACCTCTTCATCATAATTCTGTATAAACTTGAACGCCAATGCCTAATTGTCTTAGGAAATAGCAACTAACTACTATCTGGAATAGGAGGTATCTGGACTAAGTTTAACCTTTTAGAGGAAATCAGCTAGTAGTAGAGTAGGTGTTTGTCTCCTTGATCATGTCTAAACTCTTTGAACCCCCTAAAACCTGTTCCTTATTGAAGCGAGTATGAGGGGTGTTGAGACACTAATCTAGATCTGAAAATCATATGTCGCTACCGGGAAATTGGAATGGCCAATCATTCCCATCGTTGCGTGCCTTGATTGAATGGTTGGTCATTGTTGAGGGAAATGCTTTTTCAGTCGTGTTAAGAAAACTATGCATGTTGGACATACTTACCTTATTTGTTACCTATTGTGCAAGTTCTTAATTCATTTAGCTTTATATCAATCAGCTTATTGCAGTACCTTGACATGTTTTAGCATCTAACTCCATATATAGAATTGTTTCCTAGGGTACATCAAATGCATGGATGTATTTTTTCATATCTCCTTAACATATGAAATAATTCATGAATATTCTTTTCAAATTGTTTGATTCTCTATCTAATATTCAATTCTTTATTTTTGAATCAATGTGTGCGAATTTAATATCTTCACCTTCTGTAAGATATTTTCTTGGTCTAATGTTAACTTTCCTTGGATAACTTGCTTATTTTATTCAACTTGAGCATTGTTAAGTGATTTACCCTCTCTACCTTCCTCTTACCCCTTCTGCGTCTGTTCTCTCCTTTGTGTGTATGCTTGTGTTGTGGGACTGAGTTCACCGATAGTTGATGTACTTATTGGGCTCGGTTCTTTAGAACTACAAATCACGTGGCATGCAAATTATCAGGAACCTGGACATCCTGGGACGTTTTTTTCTTTCTATGGCTATTTGAAGTTATGTTTATATTTGGAGTCAACTTATAAAGTGTCCACAGTCTCAGATGTTGGATTAATACATAATATTTTCTTCTTATTTAGGTTCCTCTGCTTGTGCAGGAAGCTAATTGAATGGAGGGTGGAATAGATGCTGATGCACCTTTAGATTATGCTGAAATTCGGATTTTGGCTGATGAATACAGGTTATGATTCTTCAAAAGATTATCTGAGGTGTTTATTAGGGATAGAGCTGAAAAAATGTTATCTGATCGGTCCTTGCAGTTTCTGCTGGTGGCATGATGCCTTAATAATACTACAGAAGCTTGTTTGATCCATAGTCAACTGGGAGTTAAATCAACAAGATCAAATATCATCATTACCTTTAAAGTTATAGTTGTCCTGCGATATTAACTCCCTTCTGATCTTCGTTGTGTCTGGGAATAATGTGTTGCAAACTGTTTTGGTATCATGGTTCCTCGAACACTAAAAATAATTTGTGTTATACGGGAATATCGCTTAGCCTTTCTTTGTACTCAATGGTGACGAAACTTCTGGATAAGATACAATTGAAAAGTCATTCAAGATATATGATTTGAGTCAAACCTATGTTGGAAATCACTCTTTTGTGTTATCTCTCCAGAATCTCCATGAATAATTGTCTAGGTTATTTTGTTTTTCCAACATAATTTAGGCACAACCAATCTTCAAATAAATTGAAGTGAGAGGAAATGGATGTATAGGTATCACTGGGTAGCTCAGTCATTTGTTAAATTGTTATGTTTCCATCAGGGCAATTCTCTGGATACTTGTAGAAGCATATCCTCCTTTGACTATGTGTTGTTATTATTGCTATTTATTACTGTGGTTGTGTTAGTGATGAATAAACTTCTTTAACATGTTTGGTGTCAGGGATGGGGGTGGACATGTTAGTTACGAGGCATTTGTTTACCACAACAACAAAGTAGAAAAACTGGCAACTGGGCTTCTTGAAGAACTGTTTCCGCACCTACCCATACTAAATGACATGTATGCTAAAGGATCTGATGGTAGTTTCAAACTCCAACTACCGAGAAAACTCAATGGTGCCACATGGTTCACAAAATCAATTTTTAACAGGTTCTCATTATTTGGATGTTTCTTAGGTTTTTTTTTTTTTTTTGGGACATTTTTCTCTTGTATGCTACCAGTATGCTAATTATTAAAAATCACTTCTCGCTTTTGATTTAGTTCCCACATCGATTTCTCTTAATACTACATCTCATTGGTTCTGTCTTCTCAGTTTCCTACGTATCATTGGTTCACCAGATTTGAGAGATGTGATCAACACTGTTGAAGACGAGATGATTCAATTGGAGGAAGCCAAAAAATTTCATATCTCTTTATATGGCGAGGTCTATTTTTTGTCCCTAATAAACTGGTTTTGAAATGTGTATGTTGTTCATAAGGAAATGTTTTCTTTTCTCAGGATCGTCACAATCAATTAACGAGTCCGGAAGCAGGTAATTTTTTAACCAAGTGCTATCATCTTTTTTTATATAAGTAAGATTATCATTCAAGGAAATCTAGTATATTAAACACATCATTGTGTTGTTCTCACATGTTTCGTATTGTTATGAACTCTTTCCACTATTGAAATCACCTCAGTGGCTGTTGATCAAACAAAGGAGGCCACTCTACAGGTGAGTAGGGATTCTGAAAGAAACTCTGGTAGATGAACCATCCCTGGTAGGTGACCCTTGAGGGGTATGAAGATGCTATATGTTTTTCTTATCCAATTTAGTTGCAAAACCTATAGTTGAGGCTTCTATATTATCATTTAAGAGTTTTGAGGGACAAAAGGAGGATGTAGAGAATGTTCTTCATGGGTCTTAACCTTTTTTTTTTCTGGAGTCTTTATTGTTATGCTAGTTAAGGAAGGTCTATGCCTTAATCTTTTATATGAACTAAAAGTTCCACATGAATGTTGCAATATGGGTTTCTTGTTGGCCTTCTTGTGTATTTCCCACCGTATTACTCGAACACTTTATATGCTATCATCCATTTGAGAATCAAGTTCTTTCCTCTCCAACTCCCTCCCCCAAAAGGGCCACAACCAAACCAAAAAGGGAAAAAAGAATCTGGAAAAAGTAAAAGATGGTAAAATATAGAGGGCCAATGGTATTCCATTGAGGGCTGGAAGTGCTGGGTGATAACAGTGAATTTTGGTTGTTGAACCTTTGGATATAAGACCAAGAAAACCCTTATGGATACGTGCCAGGCTCCTTGGTCTTGGTTTGAGGGCATCAGGCCAAGTGTTGTGTTTTTGGCTTATGTTGGCTCTAGATGTTAGAGAGGGTGTTGGGGTAGCATTGTTTGCATTCGGGAATGATGCTATTTAATTAACTAGCCAAACATTTCTGCTAATTCCTGTTGGGTTGGATGCCAACACATGGGATGTCTAAATACGCCTTAGAAGAAAAAAACCTGGTAAATGAAGAAGTATTTAGTCTGTCATATAGATATATATCATTAAAGGTTATATTGAAAGTTGTACCATTTCGGATGGTGCCAAGAAGTGGCTGCGGAGGGTGGCTAGATCCCAATTGTGCAACCTACATAGCACTGGGGGGTGGGAGGATGAGGTGGATCTTCCCCTTGGTGGCATACTTTGCTCAGGATGTGGGCTACATAGAGGGTTGATATTCCCATCTATGTCGAGGTCGGGATTTCCTCCAGCATGAGGTGTATTGCCCGCATAGGAGGGGTGGGGGGATCTTTTTTTTTTTTTGAGTAATGCTATTCTTTATCCTTGATTTTATCATCTTTGGTGACACCAACTAATGTGGCACATTTAAGTGGCTTCATTGGCTAGTCACTTACATAAAAGTCTTCCTTTTTTGTTTCTGTTATAGGTATATGTTATTTCTAATGCCTTTTTTCATTAAAAAGCTATTAGAGGTCTTTTGAAATCAAAATTTAAAAATTGGGGTTTGATTACTCACTTTCTTTGTGCTACACGTACTTACAATTTTACGTACAAGACTCATTTTATTAGTTTTCTTTTAAATTTCAAATTTCATAATTTTTAGCATATCAATAGGTGACACGTGAAGAATTAAGTTTTTTATAAGTATAGTTAGCATTTGTCTGTCTTTTAGGTTCGAACTTGTGACCATTTTAAACAACAATTTGGTTCTTCATGCTTTTAATTGAGATTTGAAAGATCCTGCAATAGAGAGCACCAAATTGTTTTTTTTATAAGTAAAAGTAAAATTTTATTGATGGTAAAAGGAATAGCCCAACTACATAGGGAGAGCACCAAATGTTAATCTCAAAATATGAAATAAGAAGAATCATTTTCAACATGTTATTCCCCCTCCCCCCATAATTATGTGTACTATATTTTTGTGAGCACATTATCTGAGTTTTTTTTGTTTGCCTCCCTTCCAAATAATCTCAATTAACTATGATAACTTTTTTGTTTGGGGGGTGGGGTATATGGTTCTGTTTACTACCCACATCATTATTTGGTTGATATCTCAATTGTTATTGTCTTATAGAAGTGACTCTAGTCAATGATGTTTGTAGCCCTTAAAATGGTAAGCGAGTGACGGTGGTGAATTATGCTTACAAACACTTGATAACTGGCTCTATGATGGGAAAATTTATTTTTTCCCAGTGATTGGCTTGTGAATTAATCTTGCTATATAATTTTTTTTTATAAGTAACAGATTATATTAATAAGAATAGGCATAACCCAAGTACATAGGGGGTATACAAGAGTTTACACCTAGTTAGGAGGAAAAAATAGAAACAAGAAAATCATGAAAATCTAGGCCATTGAAATCTACAGCGTTCGCCCAAAGGAATAAAGTTTTAGCAAAGAACAATCTAGTCTCCTCCAATGAGTGCTCCTTATCTTCAAAAGTCCTATCATTTTGTTCCTTCCATAGAATACATATAGGTAGGGCTGAGCGCCGACAATGTTAGAGTCGGAATGCCCTTTCTAACTCCAACCATTGTAGACTCTGCTCTGACTCCGACTCAGCCTTGTTGGAGCGAAGTCGGATTTTGTAAATTACAGCACGCTGGTTTCACCAAAATCCAAAATCACATACCGCAAATCACAAAACAGAAAGTGGTTGAGCTTCGGTGTCTCACGGCGGTGATTCACAAAGAATCAAGGGACGGTGTGGGTTGTTCGGCTCAGAGGAAAAGTGAGAGAGGGAGGCAAAGGAGCTTCCGGCGACAAACGGTTCCACGGCGTGGAGGATGGCGGCAGCGGAGCCCTAACCGAGAGAGGGACAAAAAAGAGAACGAAAGAGAGAGAGATCTGAGAGAGGGAGAGTCAAACCAAGAGGGATGAGAGGGGGTATTCGACCGGCAAGGCATGGTGGTGGTCGGTTGCATGCTCGTGGTGCGGCCTCGTTACTGCCATTCACGATGGCTAGCGGCCTAGAGAGAAGAGAAACAAAGATGGGGGAGAGAAGCATTCGGGGCGGGTGGGGGGTGAAAATAAAAGGAAAAGGAGAGGAAAGAGGGAGGGGAGGGGAATTAGGGTTTAGGCCACTGATCCTAGTCTTACATGTGGTTCTCACTTTAATCCAAGGGTGGAAATAAAACATGGAGAAATAAGAGAGAAAGAAAGAGAAAATAGAAAGGAAAAGGGAAATACATTAAATAGAAAATCCAGCTTTGTTTTCTTGATCCCAAAAATAATATTTTTCATCTAAATAAATGAAGCGTTTGAATAATTATTTCTAAGAGAAATAAATCCATCTAAATAAATAGAGTTTTTAACATAAAATAAAATGATGAATATTAAATAATATTCTTAAAGAAATAGTTGGACTTTTAAAAAATACTTAGAAGATTTTAAAATACTTAGCCCATTTAAAAATGAGAATTCGAGATTTAAAACGAGCTTATAAAATCTGGAGGGGATGATAGATTACTTTGGAACCAGCTTGGCAATAAGATATTCACGGTTAGATCTTTGTACAAGGTCTTGGCGTCTCATTCTTCTACTGATTTTTTTCCTTGGAAAATTATTTGGAGATGCAAAGTGCCTCTCAAGGTGGCCTTCTTTGGTTGGTTGGCTTCTCATGGGAAAATTCTTACTATTGACTAGTTGAGAAAGCGAGGTATCATTGTAATGGACTGGTGTTTCTTGTGCAAAAGGGGTGGTGAATCGGCGGATCACCTTTTTCTCCATTGTGATGTATCGAAAGCTTTGTGGGATGAGGTTTTTGCTAAGCTTGGCATTGATTGGGTGATGCCTAAGCGAATGGTGAATCTCTTGGCTTGTTCGAGAGGGATTCAAGGCAATCGTCAAATAGTGGTCGTTTGGAAGATGATACCTCTTTTTCTTACGTGGTGTATTTGGAATGAGAGAAATGGGCTCTGTTTTGACAATAGAGAATGCTCGGTGGGAGGGATTAAAGACTTCTTTTATCATACTTTGTTGCTTTGGGCTTCGATTATTGTAATAGATGGGGCTAGTCTAAACGACTTTTTTGCTGTTTTTCAGCTTTAGTTTGTAATTAGGTGTTTTTCTCTTGTATACTTCTTGTGTACTTGGGCTATGCCTAATTATGTGATTTAATAAAAATTTTACTTATAAAAAAAAAACTATACTAATATATATGATCAATATATAGATAAATATATATTTTTATAACATATGTATAATATCGGAGTCGGATTCAGAGTCGGAGGCCAAAGTCAGAGTCAGAGTCAAAGTCGGTCTAGCGACACCTCCGACTCCGACTAGAAAATGAAAAAAAAATCCGACTCCTACTTAGTTTTGTCAGAGTCGGATTTTCGGATTTTTGCTAAGCCCTACATATAGGAACCATCTTCCACACAGCAGTGATTTGTGAAATGCCGCCTAGATTCTTCCAAATGGCCAAAAGCTTGACCACAGTACCAAGTTTAACCCAAGCTAACTCCAATCTTCTGAAAACATCATCCCATAACGACCTGGCGACCTCACAATGTTGCAGTATAATGAATAGTGACTTATCAAAAAAATATATTGAATAGTGTCAAATGTGAAAATATTTTCTTTAGTGATATCACCATTTACTTTTCTCCTGGATGTGTAATCAAGGTCATCTCTAGCTAAGTGGAATTAATTTTGAGGCGTCTGTAAGTGCTACGAGTGTTTAATATTTTTTCCAATAATAAGCCCGATTTTTTACTTTTATATCTATTAATTATTGTAGCTTTCCACTTTTAACAGATTGCTGCAACTCAATTGATGTCGCACCATCATCCAAAGTAATTGTTTTTCCTTAAAACTTCTGTTAATACATTTGGGTTTTGCACTTTTTAATGAAGTAATATCACTTAAAAAATACATTTTCAGTTTTTATATCTAATCCATCTGCAATCGTTCTTTGACACGGGCAACTAATTCAACCTGTTGCATATGAACAGCCTGAAGTTGAGATCACATCATCAGATGTTTCGAAGTATGGTGAATGTTGTTTGAGCTAACAGGTTTGTTTTTATTTTGTTATTTATTTTCATCACTACTAAGATATTGAAAATTATACTACCAGAAATGAACTGTTGCGAGCAATGGATTTAAGGCTTACAGCATTAAGAAGGGAGTTATCTGCATCTTTAAACAAGGCTGCCGGTGCCAACTGCTCCTGTAAAGAAATCACTGATTTAGTGCAATTTTCTCAACATTTTGGAGCGGTTTCTTTAAAGTAAGTTGGTTACCAAAATAAAAGGGGGCTTTGGTCTTTCTAACTTACTCCTTGCTCCAAGAATTTTGTAGAGCAACAATGTGTTTCTCCATATTTTTCTGGTGACATACTTAAGTTACCTGAATAATTAAAGGTAAGGTTTATGACTCTGAGATCCCATCTTGTAACAATCCTTTGCAGGAATTCTTTGTCCAAAGTTTTAGGACTGAGTCAAGAGAGCCAGAATGCTGATCCTCTAGATGATGACAAGGTTTCATCAATACACTGTCCAAGGAATGACAATATAGAAAAGACACATGATAATATTTGGCTATCAAAACCAGCATATTCATCTATTCCTGTAAAATATGGCGTTTCACCTGCAAAAGTTGCCCAGGTTGAGCGGGAGAACTCGACAGAAAGTGAGGAGTTTTCCAACTCAAGTGATGGGGACCAAACATCTGCAGGAAGAAGTCGGACGCTTATAAGATCTCCAGCCCCCAGACGGTCAGCATCACCAATGCGAAGGATTCAAATTGGGAGAACTGGATCAAGGAGGGCTGCTGCCTTGACAATTAAGAGCCTCAATTATTTTCCTACTAAAGAAAGGTTGTTGTCTCATAAAGTAGCTGCAAGCGATGGTGAAGATGAAGGATTTGTGGAACCTAGTAAAAAACCTGAGATAAATGTCCAGAGGATGAGTGTTCAAGATGCAATAAATCTTTTTGAAAGAAAACAGAGGGATGATACTGCAGATTTTCAGATACGGAGGTCATTAACAAATATTCCTATCTGTGCAAATAAATCTATATTGAGAAGATGGAGTGCAGGTATAGGTGAAGCTTCCTCCCAGTGTCAGCTACATATTGGTTCTGAAGACTCTGTTCCAGAGACTCCCAATGATGGAGAAGATAGTAAAATTTCAGTTTCTTCAGTAGGAGTGACAATGGAATCTGAATTTATATCCAAAGGTCAGAACCTTGACGAGACAGATGGAGTTGATGTTGGGTCAAACGAGGAAGAACAGGTATATGATTCGAGATGTATTCTAGCAGACACACATGACTTCCCAGCAGATTCTAAAGAAACCCAAGGAGAGGAAATTATTAGAAAATTAACATCCTCGAATGCGTGGAGTCAGCAAAAGGAGGTGGAGTTGAACCAGATGATGATGATGAAAATAATGGAAAGCAGGCCTGTCAGAAACGCTAAACCTCAAACTAGCAGAAATAACAATTTTTTTCCTGAGCAGAGAGGTGGGTTTTATGACCACTATAAGGAGAAGAGGGATGAAAAACTTCGAGGAGAGAATGCTAGAAAGCGAGCAGAGAAAGCAGCACAATTTAGAGCAATGCAGCAAAGTCTTAATGAGAGAAAAGCTGAAATGGCCTCCACAAATGGGAATGATGTTGGTAAAAGAGTTGATATGCATAATCCCAAAAGATCACAAAAAGGTCCATCTGAACCTGTCAGTGCGAAAAAGGAAATTACAAAGCCAACTGTTACAAAGAAAATTTCGTCTAAAACTTCACTGCTGCCTGCTACACGCAAATCGTGGCCATCAACTCCATCACCGAGAATCACAGGGACATCACCAGGTAAAACTCCTGGTGGCATATCTTCGTCTGGCACCACACCAACACGTCAGAAACGCCATCCGGCAACATCACTTCCTCAACCAAGCCCCAAAGTGGAAAAATCCCAGCGGCAACAGAGAAATGTAAAGGAGACACAGAGGGGTCATGACAAAAGCGTGAACACTGTGAATGGAAAAAAGTATGAACGAGGGGCAAGCTCTGGAAAAGCAAATAAAACAAAAGTTATGAAAGCTTCTGGAGATTGTTCTAGTGTAGTTCCCACAAAGCCTAGATTCTATGACAAAGTGACCAAGAAAAGCAGTGTAGTTCCACTGGATTCAAAACCTTTTCTCCGCAAGGGTTCACGAAATGTTCCTGGTATCAGTCCTGTTAACAAGAAAAAGAATTCTCCTCAGTCTAATGAATCCGTGAGAGACTGCAGAAACTTGATGAAAGCTGAAGAAAGTGAGGTAATTGTACATGCTTCTGACCTGGTCGGTCAGCATCAAGGGGAAGATGATGTATCACTGGGTCTTCATGAAGGAGCTATACAACCAGAAACTCAGATAAAAAGCCACTGGCAATGTGGTGAGACTGAGAACTTTGAACAAGTTGCTGCTCACGGTCATGATAATGTCTTCAACAATCAGGCGGAGTCCTCATTGAAACTCCAAATCGGAGAAGAATCAATAATTTCCCCCACTGCCTGGGTGGAAATAAAAGAGCATCATGAATCGGCCATTCCATGTGATGTCAACACATGTCAACTTGCATCTCCAGCCAATGTTGCACCTGCTGAATGGTCAAGTCTACGTGTTCGCCATTCTCTGTCCCAGATGATGCAAGAAGAAAGTAGTGAACCTGAAAGTATTGAGTGGGGAAATGCTGGAAATCCTCCTGTCATGTTCTGCCAAAAAGATGCACCGAAAGGGTTGAAAAGACTCTTGAAGTTTGCTCGGAAGACCAAGGGGGATTCAAATACTACTGGTTGTTCTAGCCCATCTTTCTTTTCTGAAGGAGAGGATGATGTTGAGGAGTCTAAATCCTTTAGTAAGAGAAATGCTGACAAATTTCTCAGAAAGGCTGCTCTTCAAGCAAAGAACTTTGCACAGCAAAAGACTTCATTATCTGAAATTCATGAAAAAGATTTGGATGCTTGTGGACTTCTCCCTGGTATATTTTTCTCTTTCCTTGCTTTTTTCCTGAAGATTTTTTTGTCTGTGATCCTTGCTGACCCAAAACTTGTACAATAGCTTCTCTTAGCTTGACATCTCGATCTGAGTGTTATGTTGTTTGTCATGGTTATTCTGCACCCAGCTCAATCAAACTCGAGCAAACTTGATGATCACTTTTGTTCTCACAAGTTGCAAGTGAGTTGTGAATCAGCTGCGGCCCCCAGAACTAAAGGTTAGCATTCATCTATGATGTAGAGTAATGCACTCCTCTGCTAACTCCTGTATCTTTGGTTTACTACAAGGTTCTTTCCATTTCTCACTCGTGATTCATCATTTTCTGATTCTGATTGTTATTGATCCAATACGCTTGACTATCTTTATGTTTCAGCTACGAGGTCGTTCTTCTCTCTTTCAGCATTTAGGGGCACTAAACTACACGAGACTAAGCACCCGTAATGTTAAGTATTATATAGTATACTCGTTATTATTTGCCTCCTGTCTCGGGCAATATCAGACAAAATTGTCTCGTAGTAGAATGATGACACCCCTACTACTCTGCTGTACTTCATATTGTTTTGCATTTAGAGATCAAGGAGCCACACCTATGCTTTGGCAGGTTGTGTTGGTGACAGAAGTCTCTGTAACTTAAGTATCACGGTGTTTGATTTGCTTCCTGCTGAACATCTGATTGGTCCTGCAAAACTTCGGATGTCAAACATTATTCAATTCAAGTTGTTCTAGTCCTTGCAAATTTGACCCAATATTTCCTTGGTGGATGCGTACCACATCCAATTTAAATAGCCAAGTTTTTTGTAAAATTTGATGTGACAAACTTAGAGCTCTAGTTTTGCAACTGCCTCGTCTAATCTGTGAGACTTTTGATGTACGCAAGTAGACATGTCGAAGCAAGCCATGCTAGTAGGGACGAAGCTAGAAATCTAATTTAAGGGACCTCAAGGCACATGTAAAAATTTGTATAAAAAATATGACATAACTCCATGTATAATATATATATATATATATATATATATATATATATATATATATATATATATATATATAAAATACATGATTGAGTAAATCTGGGTAATTAAAACTAAAGATACTACTCTATTGTAAGATTTGGGAGAAAAATCTAATAATTAAGAATCGTTAGAATACTAATCTCTAGTCATAGCTTATCAAATATTTATAGGAACCGATTGTTTCTGAATTGTGAACCTTCACAGATTTCTATATGGAGAGTATTGGGTAGGGGTTTTCAGCCTATCTTTTACGTTAATAAAATGTGACTGATGGAAAATCACATGCATTTATATTAGATAGGCCAAGACTCTTATCCACTGTTTTCTAAGTATTGCTTACTTCCATCAAGGAATGTAATTGTTGGATTTAATGAGTAGTATCTTTATTTTTAATTACCCAGAGCTTTTAATATAAATATAAAACTATTAAAATATATATATATATATAATATATTTGAAAGGGTGTGACACGTAAGCCATTTTTAAGAAGATGTTTGAATTCAAAACTCACCTCAACTCATCTCATCTCATCATTATAACTTTTTCAAATTCATACACAAAATATAATAAATAATTCAACTCTTTCAAATCCCAAAACAATTTTTCTAAATTTTCACACAAAATATAATAAATAATTCAACTTTTATTCTACTATTCACAAACTATCTCAACCCATCTCAATTCATTTCTAAACCTAAACCTCTCCTAAGTCTCCTACAAGGAGACGTGTTCTTTCAGCTTATACTCCCATGAGATTAAATATGTGAAAAATCAAATCATTCCCAGAGAAAATAAGAAAAACCCTATTTCGAATCTCAAGTGAATTCATCTAGATATTGGATTTTCAATATAAAATGAATTTACCTAAATTTTATATAAAGAAGCGGACTATTTATAAAGGAAACACGAAGTTTGTATTTTTGTTTACCTTCAGGTTCTTCAAAGTGCTAGAAAGCTCGCACTTGACCATTTTAGCTTTTGAGTTTTAACGACAAAAGCCTGTGCTTTAGGAAAGATGACATCCTAATTTTCTTGTTGAATACCTCAACTTAAGGAAAGATGGTTGTAAGTGACTAAAGAGCTTTCATGCGAGAAGGGTGAAATGGATGGCAAAGAATAGGATGAAGTGCGGTCACACCATTATTAAGTTGTGAAGCTGCGTAGCAACCAACTACTGAAGGGCTGTTAAAGTTAACCGGTCCTAAAGTTTTTCATTTACAAATTAATTTATTATTAAAAAAAATTTACTTCACACGCTCCTGTATGTGCAGCCCAGCACACCTAATGTGCCGAGGAAAAAAAAAAAAAAAAAAAAAACAAATAAACAAACTTTTTTGTGAAGTTTGGTGCTTGCGGGCTGTTCTCCAGAACTACCCATGTTATTATTCACAAAATTATCATTTAATCTCAATCCCTAGACGAGCACTTGACATCACGCGAAAATACTGATTTCTGATTTGTCACCCCTAAAATTTAATTTATTAGCAGCGGAAGGCTAGAAGCCCCGAGCGAGACAGGGAGAGAATGGAAGCGCTGTTGTGCCGGAAATTGGGCGATCCCACAACCGAAGAGAGGTCCAACTCTCCCATGGTATTGAGCAAGATCCACCCAATCCCCGAATTGGATTATCCCACCGCAGTGAGGGTGAGGATCAAAGCCACCAGCTTGAACTATGCGAATTACCTGCAGGTACAGGGCAAGTACCAGGAGAAGCCTCCCGTCCCCTTCATCCCTGGCTCCGATTACTCTGGGTTCGTCGATGCCGTGGGTCCCAATGTTTCCCAATTCAAGGTCGGAGACCCCGTTTGTTCCTTCGCCAGCCTTGGCTCCTTTGCTCAGTTCATCGTTGCGGACCAGTCCCAACTGTTAGTCTTCTTTGTCTTGCAATAACTCCAAAAAGTTTTATTATAAATTTCTAAATTAAATCTGTATTTGTAATGAAGGTTTAAAGTGCCAGAGGGATGTGATATGGTGGCCGCTGGTGCACTTCCTGTTGCCTACGGAACATCACATGTGGCACTTGTCCACAGGGCTATTCTGAGCTCTGGTCAGGTTTTGCTGGTTCTTGGTGCAGCTGGGGGAGTTGGCCTTGCTGCTGTTCAGATCGGAAAGGTTTGCGGCGCCATTGTTATTGCCGTCGCTAGGTACTTTCGCTCTTCTCTTATTTCCTTTGCTCTTATCTTCTCTTCATGTGAAGTCTAGTTCATTTCAATTCGGTGTTGTGTTTGGATTATAGGGGAACTGAAAAGGCGCACTTCTTGAAGTCTTTGGGTGTTGATCATGTAGTGGACTTGAGCTATGAAAATGTTACCAAAAGTGTCAAGGACTTCCTCCAGGCTAGAAATCTCAAAGGGGTTGATGTTTTGTACGATCCTGTTGGAGGCAAGCTGACCAAAGAAACGCTTAGGCTTTTGAATTGGGGTGCCAACATTCTGGTCATTGGCTTTGCCAGCGGGGAGTTCCCTGTCATCCCTGCTAACATCGCCCTCGTCAAGGTACGATTATTTTTTTTTATATAGAAGGTGTATCGAAAACAAACGGGTGGTCAAAACTACTAGGGTAGGTTTGGGAGTGAGATGAGAATTTTGTGTTTTGTTTTGAAGTTTAAAATATTAAGTTTTGGTATTATTATTATTTTGGGATTTGAAAAAGGTGTATTGGGATTTGAAAAAGTTGAATTGTTTATTATATTTTGTATGGAGATTTGAAAAATGTGTAATGATGAGATGAGATGAGAATTTTATGTTTTGGTTTTGGCCCCAAACCTGCCCTAAATCAAGGGCCCCTTTTGACTTCCACAGTTAAACAAGTTAGTGCAATTTATTTCTATATTTCATATATTTTAAGGCCTCTGGCTTTTAATCTCTTTCCACCAGAATTGGACAGTGCATGGACTTTACTGGGGTAGCTACAGAATACATCGACCTGGTGTTCTTGAAGATTCTATTAGGGAGCTACTCTCATGGGTGGCAAGAGGCTTGATTACCATCCACGTTTCTCATACTTACAGCCTGTCAGAGGTCAGGATATCCTTAAGCTCTTCCCCCCCCCCCTTCTCTCTCTCCCCGGGGGGAAAAAATGAAATTGGGCCTTGGGCCTACATTCTTTTATAGAGTGGAGCTTTAGGTGAAACGTATCTCTCTATAGCCTTTACCAATTATATGGTACATATAACTTCAAACATTTCGGAACTGAGAGCTCCTGTCAGGTAAGGAAGGTCAGTGAGATCTGTGTAGAAGAAACTAACTTGGATTTTTGTTAAAAACGAGAATGAATAACCCCTAGGGGTTGGCTCAAGTGGTAAGAGCCTTGGTCTTAGTGGTATGCTCCCTCTAAGTCCAAGGTTTGAACCCTTGGGTGTAAACAATTTCTAAGGGACACGTCCCATCGGTGAAAAGCCAATGATTTACCTGATCTATAGATGGGGACGCGTTTCTGGAGTCCGGAGTTTAACCAAGTAAAAGACATGCTGCATTTGCACGGTCTCCGGGATTCCTCGTCATAAAAAAATGAGACTGGATGCATGAATGAATAGTTTGCAAAACACAACTCTATATGATAAACCAGAAACAGAGAATTGAAGGTGGGAAACTCTTACTGTATGTACATGTGTAATAACTACCATCTGACTCATTAACTTAAGTGAGCTAGCTAATTAAACACTTGATACACTTAACACTCCCTCTCAAGATTGAGAATATATATTCAGAAGACCCATCTTACGCAATAAGGCAGAAAATGACAAATGAATGAGCACCAAAGAATCAAGCCATTATCATAGATTGCGACCAAGTGTGATAAATTTTCTCCTGTAAAAAGTTGAGTTACAAGCATAGATCCTGGACTATCTCCATTATGCAGAAAGAAAAGATTAGAAGAATCTTCTGATATAACAGAGGAAATACTAGTTTTGGAAGAAGCCACCATTGAAGGATTGAAGTTTGAAATATCAGGGGAAATCAGATTGCTCTGATACGTGTGAAGAAGAAAATAGGTTTACCTTTTATGAAAGACGAGAAGGATGAATTATTAGAATAGTTTACATAACATAACTCTGTTTAATATTCCAGCCAGAGAGTTAAAGGCTGCCAACTCTAACTCTATGGACACGTGTAACAATTACAGTCTGACTCATCAACTTAAGTAAACTAGCTAATTAAACACTTGATGTATACACTTATAAGATCATGACTGGTTTGCCCAGCCATTGCATACTGGAGTGGGGTGATCCCAAACAAAGCTTTCTTTTCTTTAGATATGTTGGACCAAGTGGCTGCATTTACTTATTCGACAGTATATCCTGCATAGAGAAATGGACTCTGTTGGGTTTTTCCCTTTTTAATTTGTGAAGAGAGTACCATAAATTCCCTCGCTAGCAAGAAGATTTTTCCTATTATATATCTATATATCAAGAAGCACATTCAGAAATGTTCAACCTTGGTCTTGGTTGTCATGTGTACAGTGTTTGTGATACAGTAGGCTGGCTAAAATTTCCAATGAAGCCACGAGCCAAATTATAACACCTTAAGTACGGAATTTGTACCATTTGTTGTTAACATTTAAAGAAACTCGTAGGTTGTTCTCATTTGCTCATCCACATTTTCCAAGGATTTAATGGTTCGAATAGAAGCCATTCCTTATTGAAGCATAATTAACCCTAAAATGGTGAGAGTCTTGGGTGATCTAGTTTCCAATATTTGTGTGAGAAGTAAAATTAGATTTCAGAAGGCTTATGCCAAAATAAACCTTGCAAACTTGGAGAAAATAATTTGCAACATGCTTGGTGTATATTGCTTAAAAGGAGCATCTTGGTCAAGTTTGGACCATGTGATTATTAATGTCTGCTAGTTGATTGTATTCAAATTAGTAGTGGGCGATTTATCAACTCAAGTTCTTGTTCTTGGCAGGCCAGCCTCGCTTTTTCTGCCATCAAAGATAGGAAAGCAATTGGGAAGGTGATGATTATTCTTGATGACAAAAGAAATGTAAGATCTAATCTTTAACTTGGTCAGGATTCAGCTGGGATGAAGTGTTACCCTTAGCACTTGCATGTCAGATACTCCACCTTTTCATTACTCGAGACATTATGAATGGTGTCTTTTGTATTATCATTATCAAATCTATGACCTATTAATAACATGAAATCTATACAAGCAGACAAGTCTCTTGCAAAATAAATAGGGATCATGTGTTAAATGTGTAAGATTACTTATTAAAAAACTGTTTAAGATGAATGTTTTATGTTGCAGAAACACAGTAAAATGCTACTTTCTGCTGCTCTGAAGTGATTTGCATGGAAGTCGAAACTTGAAACCGTCTTATATTTCAAGGCAATCAAATGAATGAATATATTTTCTTATATGTTAAATATATATATATATACACGTATTTATGTATGTATGTACATATGTTGAGATAATGTAATAGTAGACCGTTTTTTAGTTTTGGTCAGTACAGGTACCATCCTCATATCGCACCTCCTGAACAGAAAGAAGTTGATGTTGAACACAAATGGGTGATTCGAGGCTATAAGTTAATGTTCATGCTGAAAGTTGTGAGTAGGGCCATAATTATGCAATAAGTCGTTAGGCGAAAATTAGGGTTAATTATAAAATCAGTTATGGGTTTTCGCCGGTTTGTGAATCATTCCCATCGGTTTCATTTTTTGATGATTTATTCCATGGGTGTGTATATTTTTATTTTTTACAATTAAATCTCTGTCCATCTTTTGTCAATTCATCTAACGAAAGTGTTAGGAACTAAATTGACTAGGTCCAGCCCATTGAAAATCAATTGCTAATACTAAGGAAAGAGATAAAGCCAAGAGATAAAGCAGTGAAGAGATAAGACAAGGAAGAGATAAACTAAAAATAGTTGCCTTAGACTCCTAAGAGAAAAATATTTCACAAGACAAGTTGGACTCAATCATTCTAAAGAAATAGATCTCTATATAAGGAGAAGGCCCAAGCTCTCTACACAAGATCTCTCCACAAGCTCTCCACAACTTCTCTATGCCTGAACTAAATTCATCCATTGTATTGAGCAATATGTGAGGCCTAGGGGTGTAGTTGATAAAGTTCGGTCCGGTTTTGGACATTTTAAAATCGAACCGGTATATATCAATTTTGAGATTTGAAGAACCGATACCACATCGGTTACACGTACTACCAATATATAGTGATAATATATTGCAGTATATTATAGTATATATTATAATTGTATATAGACTATAGTTATATATTATAATATATAATATAGTGATATATTATAATATATTATGATATATAATGATATAGTATTAGTATAACTACTAATACAATAGACTATAGTGAAAATATGTAGTTATTTATATAAGATTTTAAAATTTATATTATATTAATTTGTAATTTATCATATAATGAAAAATTATTTTATATATAATTATATATAATTATATATTATATATAATTTTTTATATATAATATAAAAAAATCATATAAAAATATTTATACAATATAAAAAATTAAAAAATATATATATATCTATATATATATGAACCGGTCCAATCCGGTGTTAGAAAAAGGAAAATTGGAACCAGACTAATTTCAATCGGTTTTGAGAAAAATGGAGCCTGTACCGAACCAGATTGAACCTGGTACCGGACCAAACCCACCAGCTCAGTCAATTCACCGGTTTTTTTTTTTCACCCCTAGTGAGGCCATTTCAGATTGTAAAATCACCAATCATAGTAGATTTTGCCTCCCAAACAATTTGTGGATGTAAGTTTTTATGCCGAATCACGTAAATCTTTATATCTTTTTTTATTTATTTCTATTTACTTATTATTATTTTATAAGGATGACCACATGGCACAATTAGAAAGCAACAAGTGGCATACTTAAAAACAAATAAAATATAAAAAAAAATCAAAATAAGAATCTAAACAAATAGATAAAATAATTAACTTACAAATATTTGAGGGAGGGATCCCTTCTCCAAACATGGTGGCATAGGGAAGGTGATTTAGGGTTGTTGCAGGGTGGCCAATGAGCAACCCAATGGTGGTTTGGGGGTGGACCACAAACCACCCCGTTAAAGGGAGAGCCTCCTCCTCATCACAGGGTGCTTGCACCACCTCTCTAAAAGGTGCCTCATTCCCCCAATTTTCTTTTCATTTTAAAAATTCTTTATTTTTATAAATATTTATAATTTTATTTTTTAAATTAAAATTTATTTTTTTAATCAAATTAGTTTATACTTTTACGGTTGAGATTTTATTTTTATGAACTGAGTTAAACCAAACAGCGAGTATTAAACAAATTGTTAGATATACTAGTTCATTTCTAGTAGGGGTGTTACCCGTCCTATGCAGGCGGGTGCCCACCCATCCTCCACCCCATAGCCGCTTGGGCGGGGTGACCGTTCGCATTCGGTTGTCGGGTGAGTGGATTGGCGCCACCACTATCTGACCACCCTGTCCAACAACACATTTTTCACAAAAAACAAAAGTCCAATAAAATCACATATAATCATAAAAATCTCATAAATCCAACAAAACCAGACTTACAAAGTTACATATCGAACCAAACAAACCAACCAAACCTAGTAATCACATAAATCCTCACATATCTGAAGATCTATGCATAGACCCATGAGTCACAGTCGCGATCATGGGTCATTTAGAGATCTACGGGCAAATCTTTATAGCTCATGGTTGCGATTGTGGGTCATAAAACTCGTAGACCCACAATTGCAGACATGGATCTTTAACTCACATTTTCACGACGGCGGCGGTGGTCTTGGGTAATAGAGACCCACGGCCAAGGCATGGTCTTACCATCATAGATTGCAGCTTGGCCAAGACCCACAACAATGGAGAGAAGCCGACTTAAAGGAGGAGGAGAAAAAGATAAGAGGTAGGAGAGAGAAGAGAGGACAGGGAACGGGCACTAAGGTGAGAAAAGAAGGGGGAGAAGAGAAGATGGAGGGTGGATGGTGGGAAAGTTGGCAATGAGAGAAATGGGAAGAAAGAGAAAAAGTTAGTAGTTATAGTTAGGATTTTTTGAAAAAAAAATATATGATGTATTATTATTATTATTATTATTATTATTATATATATAAATATTGGGCCGGGCGGGTCAAATGTGAGGACCCATCCGACAAGTTTAATTTCTAGTCCTGACAATGCTCATTTAGAGGTGGCAATATGTGACATGTCCCGCAAATCCAATACAAACACGACACGAAATTTTTTGTTAATAGGCAGTCTCGTTTTTTTTTTTTAAGATATTGTAGCTACTAATAAATGTAGATTTTAACTTTTATGTGAAATTATGTTAATTAGATCAAATGAGTTATGCGGATTAGTTCAACTCACATAAAATGAGTTGAAATGAATCATGTCGTATTAACTAAAATCTAATTAATTATTAAACGGATCAAAACAAGTCGTATCATGTCACTCATTATTTAAATGAATCGTATTAGAGTTTGAAGCTCTGATCCATTTAATATAACGGATCATGTTTGAGTTGATCTATATGGTTAAATGTCTATGATTTAACACGACATGGACATGAATTGCCCCCATACAGCTAGGGGTGGCAATATGTGACACGACCCGTTAACCCAATACGAACACGACACGATAAAAGCGGGTTAGGGTTTAGCCTTAACGGGTTCGGGTCCAAACGGGTTGACCCGTTAAGACATGATTGCTTAACGGGTCAACCTGTTATGACCCGTTATAACCCGTTATGACCTGTTAAGAAAATTAAATTTACCTTTATACCCTTAGACCTAAAGGGTAGGGAGGATGCTTGCGCTCCACTTTCTTCTTCAAGTTCTAAATTTGTTTAGATCTGTGTTTTTAATTTTTTATTATATTTGAGATTGTAATATTAATATATTTATATTGTATGTTTTGTTTATTACATTTGGGATGTAATTTTAATAATGAATATTATTACAAATTGTGTGGATCATATTTGTTTGGATTGTAATTTTACACTTGTAGTTAGTTTTTTATTTTTTATAGATATTATTTATATTTAAATATTTATATAAAATAAATTAAGTCAAACGGGTCGGGTCGTGTCGTGTCGTATCGTGTATGTCCAACCCATTAACGTAAACGGGTTGAAACGGAACGGGTCGTGTCGTGTTATGTCGTGTCAATTTATTTCTTATTCATTAACGGGTCATAACGGGTTGTGTCGTGTCAACCCGTTATCTTATCGTGTCGTGTTTGGGTTTGAAATTTTGACACGAAATCCTTAACGGGTCGTGTTCGTATTGACCCGTTAAGTTAATGTACATATCTTGACACGACATGAACACGATCCATTAACACGATTTGACACCCCTACATACAGCTCATCCTTAACTAAAACCATGCTGATCCTCCAATTAGCGAGGACGTCGAAACAATGAATTCGCGGGATGACACACGAGAGCTTTGATTTGCGAATCAAAGTCTTGTAGGATCCTGAATGGATGACGTCATCTAAGCATTTGTTGTGGTAGTCACATATACACACCATCCCAATCGGGTCCAGTGAATCGACACCACGACTATAAGTCTATAACGATAGCCATCTTTGTCAAATTCCAAGGAATGTTCCAAATCAATGACAAAAAAATGCGTACGGAAAATCCTTTTAACCAAGAATAAAGCTAGTTTGCGGTTCAATTTGATCGCTTGCCAATTTTTTTTTTTTTTACTTAGTGATTAAGAAAGTAATTTTAAATATAATAAAATATTTTTTTATTTTTTAAAAATATTTAAATATATTAAAAAAATGAAAAAAAAAATAAAGAAAAAAAAAACAAAAGAGTGAAGTGCGGTACATTTAAGCGGACTACTCTGCTACATTTTCCAAGGTTGAAACAACATATTCTCATTACCTTTTTTTCCTGGGAAACATAAATAACGTTTTTTAAAGTATAAAAGACACACAAGGAGTGTCGACCCAACAATCATCGCAAAAGAGACCATACGTTGACATAAAAACTTGAAAAACTGGAAACGTACCAACCCACATACTCGTCAGAAAGAGCCACTGATGATGATCTAACAACCGATGAGTAAAATTTGTGTGGCCGCAGGACGTGACTAAGTATGCCAGAAAAACGTTGTAATGGACATATGTGTCAATTGATTTTCATCCATAGTAATAGTTGCAATTAGAGCAATCATTACCATCTCCATTTTCCCATACGTAATAGACAGTAAGAAACAGAATTGTAGCCTTCAAAATATTCACACAGACATTCAGGCGCAGTTATAATGGATCCCTATCTGAGCCTACTTTCAGTTTTTAGAAAGCGTACATATTCCTGCTGTAACATCTCCCCTCCATGCACTGGATCAAACCTGCATCTGTAGAAACTGATAATGAAGCAGAAAAGGTAAGAGGCAGTCCAACTTCAAAGTCCGACAGAAGCATATCAAAAGTAACTCATCATAATGAATTTTGTTGACTGATATCAGATATCTGATATTTAAGGAGAAAATGTATTTTACACACCTGAACTACCACTTTGACACCCCAAACTACCAAATCTTGGCAATTTTAGCCTCGATTAAGATCTTACATGGATCGATGAAAAGTAAAAATTTGAATGTTTAGGACGTCACTTTGAGTTTTGATAGTTTATGATGCAAACTGAAATCGTTGGTGGTTTGGGGGAGGCACAAAATATAATTCCTCTCTTTAATTTTGTTGTCCGATTCAGCCAGGGATAATATTTCACTGGAATGTAGGTCGGACAACTCCGCAGATCACCCTTAGATGAAGACGCCAGAGCTACAAAGCTTCATCGTGTCTTCTTACTTGACAAAACAAAACCTGTTTACTTCCTGAGGAAGTGCAGTAGGTTCCACACTTCAAAATTTACCCAAGTCCACATACATATGTAACTAGATACCCCTTCCCCAGTTTCCAAGTGATCAGACATAATGTACATTTTTGTTAAGAGAAAATGGGCAAAGCATGAGGAGCCATGTGCATATGATGAATGCGTATACCGTTCATCAGATAAGTAGTTTGAAGTGTGAAAGAGCTTCTCCACATGAACGGTGAATTGAACAGTCAAGGGTAAAATCATTAGACACAAGTAGGTAAAGAGGTTAAGATGACCATGATGAGGTCAGAGAAGTATTAAGGATAAGATATATATAACATGTTCATAGTTCCAACATAGGGTTGTCTGCAATCAGCATACATGGTAGGAAGGAAGATTTGTACTGTCCAAAGAGAAGACATAACGAATTTTTAATACGTTTTCTTTAGAATCTGTACAATATAATTGGTCTGAAACAACACCAGAAATCGGGTAACAAAAAGAAATTAGTTTGAAGGATTCTTTTATTCTTTTAGCATGATTTCCTTTCATAAATCCTAGCAAAGCCACCAACAGAAAACTACTAAGATACAATCAAAAAAATTATACTAAATGCTACACAGAAACATATGTACACTCTCACGATATTAAATAAAAGAGAAATGATACTTGCAGTCATGAGTGTGCAAGCGTCGTGCAGTCGCTTTGAAAAAATTGAATAAATTTAGGACCCACATGAAAATAAATTAATTTTTTAATAGTGGACCCCACTCATTTTCAAAGCGACTGCACGGCGTTTGCGCATTCCACGACTGTATGTAGCATTACTCTAAAATAATAAACAAACAATGCAGTTTCATACCTCCCATCCGTGCCAACAAGAATGACAGCATTTTGAGATCCAAACGCTGCAATGAATTGTATGTCTTCTGGCAAGTGGAACTGAGCAAATGACCATTCCGAGCTGAAATATTTTGGTAAAACTCCTAGGAAGCATCAGAGACTTTAAAAGGTTAGATATAAGGGGAAAGAAACCAAAAGGCCATTCCAACACCATGACATTTTGGAAAACTACCCGGTTAAAGTTCATAAAGATGAGTCGTAATGAGTAAAGTGTTTAACACAGTTTTGAGCTGCTAATCTGGGATGGACCAGGGCAAACATGGGCCAGCGCCCCAGCCCAGTCCACCATGAAAGTATGAAGACTTGGGCAAAGAGAATGGACAAGCAGGTGAGCTGGGCCAAGTTTCTCAGGATGATCAAGTTTTGGGCCAGTCTTGGGCTTGGCGGACTTTTAGCCTGGACTGATCAAGCACATCATGACTCTATTCTGTTTAAATATTTCTTCATAATATCTTCAAACAACTTTTACATTTATTTTATTTTATAGTGGTTGAGATGATCTTTTTGATTGCGTGGAACCTCACCCAGGCAATTTGGACCCACTCATAGAGAATAAATCTTGGATGCATGACCCTGCCTGTTAGAATTTTGTATCAAAGAATTCAAAGAAACTCCCAATGCGAAATCGAACACAGGATGTTTGATATTATTCACACATTCAGAACTAGAACCTTTAGTTCAATATTTAATGTGTCAACCTTTTCATTGTTTTAAAAAAATTAAACTAATAATTTCACGCAAAAAATTAATCCCATAACGGGGTTGGCCAAGCTGTAATCAGCATACGTACTTTATCCAAGGGCTGGATTGGGCCTGTGCTGGCACTATGAATGTATTTCATAATCTTATGACACTTGGACACCCTAGAAAGGCCAGATAGTTTTTTTAAATAATCAAAAGAAATTTTATTAATACGAAAATAGGCATAGCCCAAGTACACAAGTAGCAGACAAAAAATGCACCAAGTTAGGACTAGAGATAGATACTAGGAAATCATGAAAAAGAAAGGCCAGATAGTTGCCTCAATGAATGTAAAGTCTCTCTATCAAGTGTCGTAAATTTAAAATCTAATTTCAATCTTCGGAGCAAATATTTTCAGATTTTCTCACAATCATACAAAGACATAGCGCAATCAGTTATGTCTAGCATCAATTCTAAATGCAAAGCTGCCAAATATCCAGGCAGATTGATTGTAGTCATTCAAAGTCTAATGCATTAATTATTTGCTAACAATGCTTACCTCTCATAAAAGATAATGATGAACTGGGATTGGAACCAGCATTTGGAGAAATAAGGGCATCCAGGGATGTTGAAGAATTCTGGTGAAACAGTGCCAGCCCTTGAGCAGCTGAGTCCTCCCCTACTCTGACTCTTAGGCTGAATATATGAACAGTACCTTTGTCACTTGAAGCTGCCAGCCACTGGACATTTGGAGAGAGAGCAATACTATAAATCTCTGCTCTGTTCCCACCTCTACGTACCTGCATGCAGGCAGGAAATCGTAATAACCAAGCATTGGTTGTAAGAAAGACATCAGAAGAGTGATTGTATGCATATCAGACACTACGTAATAAAAAAGATGCCCAAGAAGACCTATAGATCCTGTAACCAAAGCAAGACAGCTCCACCACCTTTGCAGAAATCTAGTAGGAACCTAACATTAATCTTATAATCCCCAGAGTTTTTTTCTTTTAATTGCTGGTATAGGTATGAATGGTTTTTCCAAAATAAGGCTTTTGAAATTATGGATCTTAATGAGAATGTTTAAATAGAGGAACTGCAAAGAATTTGGGTAAAAAAATAAATTAAAGAACCAGTGGTCAGTTGCAGTAATCAGAAATACAGTAATGCAATATGGTAACAAGGTGAATAACAATAATGCTGCAGATAAATGAGTTTGGAGATTAAATCCTAAAACCATATAAACAAACCATTTTTTTTATAAGTATATATAAACAAACCATATAATAATACTAAAGTCCATAGGAAGGTAGGCTACCTCTTGTAAGCGAGTCCCGTCCATTGTGTTGAATATTCTTATCAACGTGCCCTTTGTACTAGCAGATGCAAGAAGCAGCCCATCCATTGTTAAGGTGAAGCATGCAATATGAGAATCATGAGCATGAATTAGTTTTGTCATATTCAGCCCAAAATGTTCAATTCGAACCTGTCCTCGTTGAAGACCTGGGCAAGCTAAGACAAATGTATTTGAATGGTGTGAAAGGCAGCACAAACCCCTAGGATTTGCTAAAGTCTCGATCTGATGAAGAAGCTTCAGATCCATAAAGTTGTAAACATATATCTTGTGCTCAAGAACAACAATAATTCTATCCCGTCTTAATTTCACTGCACGAACTTCAGACCTAAAAGCAAATTCACCAATGCAACGGCTCTGATGATCATCCCAAATCATAACTTTATTAGGCGGGTATTGGGAATTAGCTCCACCACCAACAAGTGCCAGAATGTTGGACCGGAAGAGCATCTCAACGATTTTGAAACCCCCACTTTTCAAATCACGTCTAAAAGTTTCTTTAAATGGGTCACAATTATAGATACGAAAACCATGGTTTGTGCCAGCAGCAAAACAACCATAGTCCTGATTCCAAGATACAGAGAATAACTCAGTCTCATCACAGTCATTGGACTCTGGTTCAGGCTGGCTGAAAGAGCCAGAAGCCCCAGCGCTTGGGTTGTCACAGGTGCTGATCCCTGTTGATGGAAGTATTCCTCGAGATGTTGAAACTATTGAACTCATGTGAGATGAAGGGACAGTCATCAAGGTGCTCGCTGCAATCAATAGACATGGGAAACCGGGTAATCAAAGCCTTTAAGGAAACCTTCGGCAATCATACTAATTGGATAATAACAAGAAGGTGAGTAGAGCCTAAAATGGATACAACCCTAAAATTACTAAGAACTCACCCAAAATGCAAAAGAAGAAAATTGGAACAAACACGAACTCTTGAGCACTCTACCAATGAAAGCCATTTCTCACAGAAGTCCAGCCAACAACAAAGGAATCAAATCACCTTTTTTTCTGTCCTTGTTGCGGTACCAATCCCTTTTGTATGCTTAATTTGTTTGTTGAAACAGCTATAGTGAGCTCCAGACCCTCATCAATCGGGTTCTTTGGTATTGCTCTGCAACGCAATGTTCACATCCTATCTTTACTCCCTTCACTAGTTCCATGTATATCAGCTCCCCCTATATCAGTTTCACGGTCCTGTTCTCTTGCTTCTTTCCAAATGCCATCATATGCTAACGCCATAGTGATTTATATTAAACGAGTTGAACCCTGTCCCCTCTTCCATAACATGAGTCTACGAAACTATACAATTAGTCGCTAATGCAATGTTTGGATCCCATGAAATTATGTTATATCAAACCAAGAAACAGATTAGAGTTCACATTAGAAGCCTAATGCCATCTGCATGTGGCGTGGGCTTCACAGAGCATTTGCGATTTCCACTTAAAAAAACTGAGAAAATTATCAGAAAAGAAGATTCCAATTGGATCGCATACCTACAAATTTACTTAGTATCCCCCTCAAATTGGATTATGCGCCCCGCAAATTGATAGGTTATCAGGAAGATAATCAATAATTGATCTAAATATTACCGACAGGACCAGGATGAGATGTACCAATAAACGAAAAAGAAAACGAGAAGAGGCGGATACGGGGTTGTGTTGCTGAATTAGGTATGTGGAAATTGGGGAATAAGAATTGCTGTTAGGATTAGGGAGTACCTACTTACTTTCCGACCACCGATCGAAGAGAACCGACAACACACCAAGAAGCTCCCCCCGACTGCCAATCCATATATGTATGCAATTTCTGTTTTTTCCTCCCCTTAGAGCATTGGTAGTAGTTTCTCTATCTTCATTTTCATCTTTAAATTTAAGCAATATGTCTTTAAATTCATCTATTAACTTATCCACCTCTAAATTTTTGAATAGTTAAGTGTTTCTTCAAATTTGAAGAAGCACTATTCATTCTTCAAACATTATTTTACTATTTTTTTCTTTCTCCTATCCATTAAAATCAACTTTATAGAATTTATATTAAGATAATTTTGATACATAAAATTTGTATTAACTTGATAATACAAAGTTGATGTTAATTGTAAAATATATATAAAAAAATAATTTTAAGAAACAAATAAAAAATTAAAAAAAAATAATATTTTATTATTATTTAGTTCAAATATGCATAAACCAATGTGGGAGTTTTTTTTCATATGTAAAATCATTATTTAAAAAAGATAATTTTACATATGAAGATGTATAAACCACTACCAATGCTTTTAATATTCAGGTCTCTTTCACAAAATGAAAGATATTAAAAAAAAAAACGAAAGATAATTATATAAACAAAAATTCTAAACATCACTTTTACGTATTATTTTGGGTATTCCATTAATTTGATTGATTATGTCACTTTTTAAAATATAAAATAACTGTTTTGATCAATCACATTAATAAAACGTGCATTTTTTTAATATAAAACCAAAGAATTATAAAATTATAATTAATCAATACAATAACGTATTTTTATTAAAAATAAATTTTAATTTTATATCTTAATAATTTTTTTATAATTATATTATAATTCTTATAATTAATCAGTGCAATACGATCATGTCACTTTATTTAAAAGAAAATGCTAAATGTACTTAAAAAAAATTTAAAAATTTATTTATCCACATGTCAATTATTAATACGTTGAGAATTATGAAATTTGAAATTAAAAAAGAAGACTAACAAAATGAATCTTGTAAGTAAAAATATAAGTAAAACTGTAAGTACATGTAGTACTATTTTTTTAAAAATAATTTTTTATAAAATTAACTTTCAATTTTTTATTATTTTTAAATTTGAAGAATATTGTATTATTTGTTTTTATTATCATTGTCACGGTATCACCTTATTGTTAGGGGTGTAACCGGTCCGGTCCGGTTTTGGACAAAATTTATGACCGAACCGGTATGTACCGGTTTTGAATTTTTTAAAACCGATTACGCCCCATTACCCTCCTAAACCGGTACCTCTGGTTTTACCTGTTTCAGGTCTGGTCCGGTCCGATTTTTTGATTTTTTTAAAATATAAAAAACATATAATAAAATGTTACTTCTTATGATAAAATATTATTAATAATTTAATATATATATATATTATGTTTAAAGCATATGATCAATTAAATTTTCATCTTTAAGATTAAACTTTTATTTTATAAATTATAATAAAATTATCTTATATATAATTATATTAATAACATATAATCAAACAAATTACAAATGTTCATATTTAAGATTAACATTTCATGTTATAATTTATAAATTATAATATGAAATTATTTCATATATGATATATAAAATATTTTGTATAATATATAAAATTAATTTTTTATATATATATATTTTTTCCAACCGATTTTGTCCGGTCCCGGAAACTACAGAACCGAAACCGGACTGGGTCCGGCCGGTTTTCATAATATAGGAACCATTTCTGAACCAGACCAGTTCAAAACCTGACCAACCAATCCAGTTTGATCCGGTCCGATCCAATTTTTCGATTTAAATTTACATCCCTACTTATGTTATCATGAATTAGGTGTATATCAAATAATATTATATTAAGAACAGAATAGATAGCCTTCAAGAAAATGAGTCCAATTAAAAATTATTGTTCTTTTGGAAAAAGAATATTTAAACCTCTCTCAATTAGGTGTATACTTTGTAATCACCTCCAAATTATTAATTTTTACAACTTTTAAACCATCATTTTTTACAACTTTTAATTACCTGTAAAATTTTAAGAAAAATCTAATAAATTCAAAATGTATGTTTTTTAAAAATATTTAAAATAATAATATATTTTAAAATTTTATTTAAAATACTTTTTATATTTTGTATAAATAATAAAAATTATTCTTTTTTAACGAATTATTTATCAAATTTGTGTTTTTTAATGTTTTTCACTTTTCTGAATTATTTTTAGTTTTTTGTAGTTTTCAATCCAATTTAAGATCTATATAAAAAAACTATTTTTAATAATAAATTTCGTTATTATTATTATTTTTTGAAAGATCGTTATTTTTTAAAAAGACTAAGAGATTAACGAGTCTGCATCGAATAATTTGCATTACTCATAAATATTTCACAAGTCTGTATCGAATTAATTTGCATAGGATGCAAGAGTAAGGAATGAGAGAGAAAAATCAGAAATAGCTCGTTTTGTCCAGTATGTAATCTAGAGGTAGAATCTGTTCTTCACGCCTTGTGGTCGTGTCCTTCAGTGCAGGACGTGTGGGCAGCTTGCTCGAGAAGTCTGCAAAAAATGAAGTCAACTTTGAATCTTTTAAAGAGGTAGTAGAGCATGCCTTAACAAACTTCAACGAAGAAGAATCAGAAGAGCTTGCATGTACAGCTTATAAGGTGTGGAGGAGAAGGAATATTTCGGTGTTTGAAGAGAAATTCGAGGACCCCTCAAGGGTGGTTGTGTCTGCATCTCATCTATCAAAGGAGTTCAAGGAGGCAAATTATAGCAAGCTGTTGGGAGAACATGGCAGGCTGTCCGAAATAGAATCCTGGAGCCCCCCCTGATGAATGACTATAAGGCCAATTGGGATGTTTCTGTTGATCGACTTAGCAGTAGAGTGGGGATAGGTGCGGTGGTAAGAAACTGGGAAGGGAAAATAATAGCTACACTGAGAGCTCCAAGGAAGTTGCTTCCCGACCCCAAACTAGCTGAGTTAGTGGCGGCTCTCAGAGCTGTTTTGTTCTGTAAGAATCTAGGAATCACAAGGTTAATACTGGAAGGAGATGCCCTGAGTGTGGTGAAAGACATTAATAGCGAGACAGTGGATTGGCGCTCGATAGGTCTGATCATACAAGATATCAAAGAAGAACTAAAAAGTTTGTCTCTTGGTTCTGTATGTTTCATTTCTAGGTTGTCCAATTGTATTGCCCATTGTCTAGCAAATGATGCACTAAAACTCTCTAAGGAGAGCATTTCAATGGAGGGAGTCCCTCCTTGTATCCATCATCTGATTTAAATGAATGAAGAATGTTTGTTTACTAAAAAAAAAAAGGAATGAGAGAGCGTCGTTGTCAGCAAGACAAGAAGCTCATTTCCTCTTCTTCCTCTCTTGTATATTTGGGGGAGAATTTTTATTTGCAGTCCCCACTTGGGGATTGTATGTGCAGGTCTTTTATTAAATGAGAAAAAACATCATTTTAGGAGGGATAATTTTATAATTTTAAAAAATTTTAAAATTAAAATAGTCTAAACTTACATTACAGTTCCTATTTGAGAACTTTACGTAGCATTGATCTGTTTGGGGACATTGCTGGGAGTTGAGTTTGTACGTTACGCAGAGGTTAGTAACGTAGAATACTAGTAGAATAGCAATGTCCAAATCCTCGTTAAGAGTGATCCGAGGGGGTCTTGTTCTTCATTACAATCATCTGTAAATATCAAATTGCTCCCCTTCGTCTTCTTCAAATCCAAATATTGTCTTTGCCTCTGCTATTCGAGCTCACTCATCTCTTTCGCCCTCCAATTCAAGAAGTTCCTTGATCTCGCAATCCCATTCAAAACCCACATTCTTAAATGCCCTCAATTTTCACTCATTCTCTTTTTCACCCAGTAGCTTGTCTCTCTCGAAGAAACCAGCTCATAGCCCTATTTCTAATGCTGGGGTTGGGATTAGGTTCATATCTATGAATCCCAACTTGGGCAAAGGGGTCTTCTGGGATAAGCCCGCCACAGCCCTGACTTCCACTTTCTCCTGCTATCGCGAGGCTATTGGGTTGCAAATTGAGGCCTTCTGTAAGCGGAACTCCGTGATTCTCATTGGGTCTGGAGGACTTTTAGTTTGTGCTTTTCTCTGGAGGATTATGTTTGGTATAGCAAACACCTTTGTTGGCCTCTCCGAGGGCATGGCCAAGTATGGCTTTCTCGCCCTCTCTTCTGCTATAGTTGCCTTTGCTGTAAGTTCTTTGTAATTCACATCCCCTAATAATTACTGCTATCAATTTCCTCAGTAGTCTTGCGGTTATAATTTTTTTAAACTCTCATTCCTAAAAAATTGGTTGATAGATTGATTGATGCACCATGTGTTTTCTCAAGACATGGCCAAGTTCTCAAAGATAGATGTGAGTGAGGAACGATGATAATAATTTTTTTTTTTTTTTCCGATTCGGGAATTTAACTGAGCAAAACACACTTTATATTTGCAAGATCTCTGGATACCTCTTCATAAAAATAGAAAAGGACGCACGTGTCTTTTGCATAGGCATATTATCTCTGAAAAAGTAGTACCTTGCCTTTCTTGCTCCAAATGCTTTGCTTCTTCTGCTACCTAAGGTTCTTCTTCTCAGTTGGCAACCTAGCTCCCTTACGCTCCATGCAACAACTTCTCATCTTTCAGTTTTTTCTCTCAAATTTGATTTATTTAGTAACGTAAGAGGCATCAATATGACGAATTGCTCTTTGAACTCACATAGTACTTATTACTTATTAGGGGATTTTTTGCACTGTGCTTACTCTTTTTCACTGATTGAGGCATTGCAGTCGGTAGAAATTGCCATGTCAAAGAAAAGAAAGAGCCCCCTTCCTTGAGGTGAATGCACTTGTCCAAGTAAATATTTGCAAACTTCCAACTTCCAAGTCGTATTGAATTAATTTTAATTAAAAGCTTGAAAAGTTATTTATGGGCTTTGGTAGGAATTTTTGGTTTAGGAACACGAGTATTTTACTGGAACAATCATATTCATATTACTTTCTGCCCTATGGGTTGCAATTGCCGACAGATTAAAGAAAATATCTAAGTATGATGCGAATGCTAGCAGTTGCATCTGAGCTCAGGGTGGGACGCCATCTTACTGATCCCATGATTCTACACTCTAACTAATGGACTTTCTGTTTTGCAATAATCCTACTTCGAATCGAAAATCTGCAACCACATTATCAGTAGGTCGAATTAATTCCGTCTATAGGTGTAATATGCAAGTGCACCTTGATAGTCCACATGCATGCGCTATATACATGGATCTATAGGACCTAAACTTTTGGATTTTTCTATGCCAATGTATGGGGATCAACTGTTATCAATCATAAGAAAACATGCGAATCAACTGTTGTTGATGCTGTATTGTTCTGAAGAGCGATGCCTTAAAAGTAAAGATCTTGTGTTGTGTGTTTGGCATTTTTGTTACTTAAAGGGTCTTTATCTCTGCTCAAGATTCACAATCAATCCTGATAAAGTTTATCGAATGGACATGAGGAGGCTTTATACATCTGCTGGGATCCTCGAGGTTATGGGTGCCCCTCTTACTGGAACAGATTTGAGAGCGTATGTGATGTCAGGAGGTGGCCTTACAGTAAAGAACTTCAAGCCAAGTTTTAGGAGCAAGCGCTGTTTTCTCATCTTTCCTATACAAGGTTCTGAGAGAAAGGGGCTTGTCAGCGTTGAAGTCAAGAATAAAAAAGGCCAGGTTTACTTCTTTGCTAGTCACTCTCCCTTTATTTCTCATATGATATGAGGCCATGGAGCTTTTTGTAGTTGTATAAGTCACATATGCTACTGCTTGTTGATCTGCCTCAATGTCTTCCTGTAACATCAAATGGCATTGTTTCTTGAAGTTCAATAATTCCTGTCCACAGATTTTTTTAAGTCCATTTTGTCGGCGAAATATAAGTGTAACTGTAAGAACAGTTTCATGTTCTTGTCCTCATTAGTTCCTTTTCTCAGTCAATTTGGGTTCCATTAACCCCATATGGCAATTTTGACTAGATTTTACTAGAAGAGCCAGTGGAACATAACTATGGAAAGTAATGGAGATAGGCTTCCGCATTCCTTTTAGCCCCAAAATCCCAGTGAATGCAGTATTTAGTTCCAACTTCCAACCGTTTCGTATAATGCCAAGAGATTTACTAGTTGAACCAAATGAAGTTGCCATTTGGCCCTTGCTAATTCTAGTTTTGGTTCCTCTCAAGTGTAAAAATTGAATGCCTTATCTCTACCCATAACTTGTGTCGTACTGTACTATACATAGTTTATTAGCAGTTGGATATTTGACAGCTCACCAAATTAATAGCCAAGCTAAGGCATGCACGAGAGTGACTGAGAGATGAGAGTTCATTAGATTCCACTTTACTGAATATATTAGTTAGAGCTTTATCTAATCTCTCTCCAGTGACACACAAACAATTTGTTTTGAAGGAAGAAAAGGGAAAAATGTATGTAGGGAAGCACTTGAATGGTCTGCTTATACTTAGGGAAGTATTGGGTGCCATCTTTTTGCAGTATGATTTGAAGCTAGTGGCAGTTGACATCCCCATGGCATCAGGACCTGATCAACGATTATTCCTGATCGGGGGGATGAAGAAGAGTACAATGTTGGTGGTGGTCTAATATCTGAGCTAAGAGATCCTGTAGTGAAAGCAATGGCAGCAACCAAGGAGTTTGATGATCTTGACAAAATTGAAGAAGAGGAAAATGCTGAAAGAGAACTCCTGGAGGCAGAATGGAAGCACCAAGAAGAAATTGAGAAGCTTGAAAAAGGTGGCTCATATTGATTGTTTCTTAGAATTTGTTCCTGCCTGTCCAATCAAATCTGTTTTGTGTCACCACATGAGCTTTTTAAGAATTCTTGAGGTATAGACAATCTCAGGTAAAGGGAACTGATATCAGGTGCCTTGCATCTGAATTGGAATCGAGTTTTGCAAGGTTTACATCACCTTGTGCTTCTATTTTCATCTTCGGTAACTTCATAATTGTTGTAGAGTCAAAATTGAGATGGATCGAGTTAAATAAAGCTTATAGTTGAGGCAACATGCCTGACAAACTGACATTGAAATTTAGTTTTTGCAATTTCTGACAGTCTTTTTTTAAAATATATTTTTGGAACTTCTATCGTATTATTTCGTCTATCTTTTTCTGACTTTCTATCTCCAAACTTGTAGAAATGAACTTCACGTATACTGGTACCTTGGTCTTTCAAGTGGTTTCCTTAACCCTCTCTGGATGTCTTTAGGGGAGAAGGTGAGGTAATACTGTTGAATAGCCTGAAATTAATCATCTTGCACGAGGATCCTTCTTCTCTCAAGATGCAGAGGATACTTAGATTTAAGGCTATTATTTTTATTTTTATTTTTATTTTTAATCTATTATTGTTATTATTATTATGTTTTGAGAAGTAAAATTTGAGACTAGTATGTATAGTCTGGACGCTTTTCAAAGATGTTAACAGAAGCTTCTGAGAGGAGGTAAAACATGTTGAACTACTTGTAGGAATTAGTGGTTTCAGGTTCTGAATTGGTCTATAGCGTGAGGTGAAACATGTTGAACTACTTACAGGAACTTCACAGCCTCCATCAATATTATTTCCAGTTTTGAGTACTATAGATTTCTTATCAGAACTGCTACGTACAACTGCCGTGTGCAACCCCCGTTCAACCGGCTGACTGCCACATCAGCATCTGTCAGAAAAATTAAAAAAAAACAAATAGAAATTTGAGAAAAGTAAAACTTCGAGAAGAAGATAATCCATCGGACTGAAAAGGAAATCGAAGGGACTTTCGGTGGTCCTTGTTGACGAAGTCGGACCCGTTGATATGGATTTTGTGTACACCAACATTTTTTATCGCTCTTTAATCTTTTGGGTTTATCTATTTTTTGTCTGAGTTCAGGGTTTAGCAGAGTCTGGGTAGTGGGCACCAAAATTATGAAAAAAAAAAAGAGATTTTTTCAAATGGTAGTGTCCCATGAAAAGAATGGAAGAACTTGAATTGTGACTTTAGTGAGGTATTTTGGGTGCAGACGATTTCTTCAGAGGCCGGAAACAGACCGAAGTGAAGTGGCAAAATATGAGATGCAGTTAAAAAGGAGAAGAGCTACAGTGGCAGGCTTTTGAACTACAAGAACAGTACCCATTTCTGGAAAGTGGAATCTTCTTACTGTCACTCTAATAAAAAATGACCATGGGAGATTCATCAAATTAGATTGCTTAAAAGTACTGGATGAAATCTAGTCCACCCACGCAACGACTGACGGACTTTCTCGTTCTCCCATTCATTTCTTTTCTTCTATTTTCTTCTCCCCTGCAAGGCAAAAAGAAATACAGTATTTCATTTAATGACGTGGAGACTCCCCATCGGTTGCACAGGCCGGTTGCAAGAATCATTTTTCTTTTTTATTAGAGTGACAGTAAGAATATTCCACTTTCCAGAAATGGGTACTGTTCTTGTAGTTCAAAAGCCTGCCACTGTAGCTCTTCTCCTTTTTAACTGCATCTCATATTTTGCCACTTCACTTCGGTCTGTTTCCGGCCTCTGAAGAAATCGTCTGCACCCAAAATACCTCACTAAAGTCACAGTTCAAGTTCTTCCATTCTTTTCATGGGACACTACCATTTGAAAAAATTTCTCTTTTTTTTTTTCATAATTTTGGTGCCCACTGCCCAGACTCTGCTAAACCCTGAACTCAGACAAAGAATAGATAAACCCAAAAGATTAAAGAGCGATAAAAAATGCTGGTGTACACAAAATCCATATCAACGGGTCCGACTTCGTCAACAAGGACCACCGAAAGTCCCTTCAATTTCCTTTTCAGTCCGATGGATTATCTTCTTCTTGAAGTTTTACTTTTCTCAAATTTCTGTTTGTTTTTTTTAATTTTTCTGACAGATGCTGATGTGGCAGTCAGCCGGTTGAACGGGGGTTGCACACGGCGGTTGTACGTAGCAGTTCTGAATAAAAAATGACCATGGGAGATTCATCAAATTGGATTGCTTAAAAGTACTGGATGAAATCTAGTCCACCCACGCAACGACTGACGGACTTTCTCGTTCTCCCATTCATTTCTTTTCTTCTATTTTCTTCTCCCCTGCAAGGCAAAAAGAAATACAGTATTTCATTTAATGACGTGGAGACTCCCCATCGGTTGCACAGGCCGGTTGCAAGAATCATTTTTCATTTCTATTTTATCTCGACCGTAAGGATGTCTTTCAATTTCATTAGATGGAAATGGAGAGAGGTAGAAAAATGGAGTATTCCGATTTTTAACACCATCGTCCTCTCACCATTATTGACTTGGTATTAAATGAATGAAAAATACGTGAAATATTATAACTTAGAAAAACACTATTATGCCCATTACTTTTGACACCTGGTTAAAATATATTTTTTTTACTTGATAATTAAGGAAGTGATTTTAAATGTAGCTACGTTAAGAATGTTGAGAGATGATGGGCCTAATCATTGCATTTGAAAGTAGCCTATAAGAGGTGTAAACAAGTGGGATAGGCACGTAGTAAAGAAGGGCTGGACCCCTTGTAACTATTAGCAGCTGGAGGGGCAGGTAAACTCGATGAATAGAATTTTTTTATGAGAAATATTTTAGTCATAAAAAGATTATATAAAAATAAATCTATAAATTGACGTGGCTTGATGTGGTACGTCAAATTTACAGTTACTTTTATTATAAAATAGATCTAATATATCTCATAAAGTCACGTTAATTTATAGATTTATTTTTATGTAATTTATTTATCTATATTCTCTTTTTCTTAATTTAAAATAGAAAACTCAAAACTTTGGGTTGGAAACTATTAAAGTGGGCAAAAGCACAAGGATGATACCTTGTTTTCTCTTATCGTATTTTGTGCTTTTCTTTTTTATAAAATCTTCTCAATGGACAATTTTAAATTTTGGATAATGTTATTATACCTCTAATTTATATCACTCATTTTGTCTCTTTAATGTGGTATTACAATGTGGTGTCACGTGAATTATTAAAAAAATATAGAGTAATGCTACGTACAAGCATTTTTTAAAAATGTGGGCTCTACTTTGAAAAAGTGAGTTTTTCAAATTTTTTCATGGTGGGATTCACTTTTTTATAAAGGCTTACACGAGACTTGTATATTTGGAGTTTATATATATATATATATATATATATATCATTTCTCAAAAATATATATTCAAAATAAAATGGTTCTAAAAAACCAAAAAAATGATTAAAATTTTAGATTCTATCTACTATTTTATGTTTGTGTTTTAATTTTTTTTTAATTTTTTAATATGTCATATCAATGAAGTATAGTGAGTGATATAAATTAAGTGGCAAAGAAGCATTTTCCTTATATTTTTGCTTGGTTTACCAGCTATGCCTATCTTTTTCCCAATTAGACTTTAATCGAAGAGCTTTGCTACACAACCTCCACCACACTCCACATTTTTTAAATTTTTTAAATTTTGAATATTTTTTTAAATATTTTTTTGAGTTTATTCTTTTTAAATTATTTCAAATTTTTTATTTATTATTCATATAATAAATATTTAATAAAAAAATAATAAAAATTAAAAATAATGTAAATTATGGAGTACTAAAAAATTGTGAAGATTTTTTTGTTAATCGAAGCTCAACTTCAATCCTTTTACGTAGAAGTAAACACGGAATAGATTCCACAATTGGGATTCCATGTACTAGAATGTTCGTACAAGGAACAGTTAGAGATGCAAATTAGGAGTGCCCTGCATGCACAATTAGAGATTGCGGGGGCACTGCATGCACAAGTAGAGATGCACAATTAGCCACAGTTGAAAGGTTGTCTTTTCCTCTTCTTTAGTCTTTTCCTCTTGCCTTCGTTTTTTATTTCCCCCTTGAAGCACGAGGGATTTGGAGTTGTGGGTAGAGAGGCTCTTTTTGGGTTACACAAATCATTTTAATTTATTTTATCTCATCTCATCTAAATATTATAATTTTTTCAAACTCTTACACAAAATATAATAAACAATTCAATTTTTTCAAATTTAAAAACAAAAATAATATTAAAAAATTAAATTCTAACAATATTTTATTCAACTTTCATTTGATCTCACCTATATAACTAAACAAGACCTTAGCTATCTCCAACAATTCTCATCTAATTACCTCTCTCTCTCTCTCTCTCATAGTTCATAAATCTAAGAGTAAGCATTATTTCAAAACTTATTAATAAGAAGGCTTGCGAATAGTTTTTCCCATTTTTTAGTTTGTCTAAATTTATTTCAACCTAATTTTCGTAAATCGCATGCCTTCGCTAATCCGAATGGAATATAAAGTATTGATCACAGTATTGATCTGATGGACCTATTTTACGTTTATTTCTCTCTTATTGAATGTTTTCTTCCTGAAATTCTCTGGAACCTTGGCGTCATCCATGCATTTTGTAGTCCTTTGGAATGAAGTATACAATTTAGCATTCGATACTTACAATTAGGTCCTCGATCGGGAAACTTGTCAATTTAAGGGAGAAAAAAAGAAACAAGAGATATTCCTCAATCATAATCCGAAATTGTTACAATCCCACATTGACTAAATATGTGATTGGTTGGTGGTTTATAAGCTCCTAGACACCCTTCCCTTGTAAGCCGATTTTCAAATGTGAGTTCTACTTAGTGGGTTCATACAAGTTGTATCTAGAGATAGGCTTTCCTTTGCAGCTGCTTCATCAATCCATGGAACTAAAAGAAATTCTCTCAACATTGCTCAAAATCAATCACACCAACGTTTTGAAATTGTCCTACAGATATTCAAGGATGTCAGGAACGACTTTGAAGATTTCAGTAGCAACTTCGATGCAAATTTAACCCACCTGGAACATCAACTTTATGCGTTGTAGGATGATGAGCTCGCAGAGACGATGAAAGAAAAGGAGGAACTCAGTCTCAACGAGATTTCTTTTTCCTTTGTTCCAAAAAATTCCTCGGTTCTTCCATTGCCTCCCCTTCCAACGATTGTACCGGGCCATAATCAAGCCATAGTAAAAAAGAACCAGTGATGGGAACCATTCTCGGCATCAATGGTAAGGATTTTGGAACCCTTATTTTCCTGTGCACCAGACGAGAGTTTGACCCAGGTGGTGTTTCTTTTCCCTGTCTCTACTCCTCATCTTCTCAAGCAATTCTCGGGCAAATTGGAAAGGAGATCCCTCAGATTTATTTCTTTTCTTGCACTTTCTCGAGAAACAAACACATATTTTCAAGGCCCTTAATTTCCTCCCTCATGGCATGTACTTCGGTTTCCTCACATTTCTTCTTCTCTAACCTTTGTCTCTGTCGATGTCACTTTAAATTCGAAAAGCCAACAACTCTTCTTCCATTCCTTGCTATATTTTTCTCGTTTATTTCTTCTCTTTCCTGTGTCTTTCTTCATTTCCATTTGCTATCGAGCGGACTTGATTGTCGAAAGATCATCAGTGTGAGAGCTGCATGTAATGTGTTTGATAAAAGGCCAGAGAAAATACCAGAAGCTAAGGCACAACTCACAAGAGCTATGGAAGCGGGAATGAAATCTGGAATGGGTACCCTTATGATTTTCAAGATCAAAGGGAAACAACCAGACTACATGATTTTCATGATGCATGAACCTAGCTTGCAGTGACCTCGTCAGCCTCAACGCCATAGCCTCCATTCTCAACCTCCTTACGACTCACAAAAGCTCGAAACGTTCGACGACCATGGCAGTTTAGCTCCATCTGCTACTTGGACCTGCAACGCAATTCTGGAAGGCAATTTTGGAAGCTCATGTTGAGAGATCGTCTCGCTTGCCAATTCGGTGCTCATGTTCCTGCGCTACGAGTTTTCACTTCTCAGAATGAATAGCTTCATCGAGAGTATCGTGGACAAGTTCTTGAAGTACTATGAAAGCTCTGAATCCAGACCAGTTTTTTAGACTGTGGATGGGATGCTAAAGTGGGCGGATTTGATCACAGAGTTTGTTTTTTATTAGGTTTTTTGAGAAAAAGCTTTTGAGAAATTTGGAAAACACTTCATCTCAATGCATTTCTCTGATCAACACCTAGGCACACACAAGAGGATGCTTTTGTTCAAGTTTTCCCTCCCATATGCGAATAATATGGCCGATATGACTTGGGTGGTGGCTCTTGTACCTTATTATATTGACTTGATCAGGCATTACAAACTTAGTTCTCAGGATCTAAAACATAAGTAGCTAGATTAAAGGCTGCTCAAGAGGCATCTCACCTTGCACCTCAATTGTTTGTGAAAATGACAATTAAGAGTGTCGTGGGTTTGATCTTTAGGTGTTTGTTGTTGGGTGTGTGGTGCTTTCGAAATCTGGCTCGTCCAGAGAAATTAGGAGAGATTATTGATGAACTGGTAAAGTTGGTTTTGATTGGAGATAAAATGGAGACTGCAATTAATATTGGCTTTGCCTGTAGTTTGCTTAGACAGGGAATGAAGAAAATTGTTGGTGGAAGCTTAATAGCTATCCCTGGACTTTTAGATATGAGTGATTCTACCGTGAATTCAATTGCCACAGACATGCTCCAGTGGCCCCACAGGATTGTTGTTCCAATTGGTGGTATACTTGTCGATACAAGTGAATTAGAGCTTAAACCGCTAGAAAAGATTGCCTTGACAGTTGTGAAGGTAAATTATTTGAAAAACATGGAAATGATTGGAAAATCTGATCCTTATGTTGCTGCGTATATTCGGCCAATCTTCAAGGTCAAAACAAAAGTTGTTGAGAACAACCTCAATCCTGTTTGGAATCATACATTTGAGTTGATTGCAGAAGACAAGGAGACATGGACCCCTATACTCGAGGTCTTTGATAAGGACAATGGGCAAGACAAGAGATTGGGGATGGTAGAGCTACCCTTGATTGAGCTTGAAGCTGACATCCTAAAAGAGTTTGACTTGAGATTACTATCATCACTTAACATGTTGAAAATAAAAGATAAGAAGGATAGAGGAACAATTACAATCAAGGTCTTGTATCATGAGTTTAACAAGGAAGAGCAGTTGACTGATGGAGCGACATCATTGGTTGGGTTTGGTGTTGGAATGGTGGATACCGATCTTGGTGCTTGGGTTGGACTTGTGGTAAGTACAAAGAAAGTTCTCGTTTTTGACCCGGGTGATGGTACAATTGTGGGCAAGGATACTGCACCTTGTGGACAAGGTGCTTTTAAGGGGATGGTTTGTCACAGTCCCCGAATGAAGGACATAGGCTATGGGCCTTGGGTCAGTTTAATTTCATTTACAATTTCAAATTCAACATGTATTTGGACTATAATATACTTAGTGGGCCTTAGGCCTTAGTTTTATTTTTCTTATATGCTTTTAGTGTGTTAGCCTGGGCCCACGTAAGGGTCATCTCCTTTATATGCGAGTCAAGGGCTCTAGGGTTCATCTATCCAAAAAGTTAATGAAAATTCATATTTCCTTTTCCTTATCTTCTTCTTCATTTCTTCTATAGAGGTGCTCTCCTCGAAGTGAGCAATTTCAATCTATTTTTCTTTAAGTAACTAGAGGTGTGGTACAAGTTGTTATGAACCCATTAGGTAAAACTCATCCTTGAAAATCAGCTTACAAGAGAAGGGTGCCTAGGGGCTTATAAACTACCAACCAATCACATACTTAGTCGATATGGGATCGTAACAACCACCACGCTCCGCAGCCGACGTCCACGGTGGTCCCAGCGCTCACACGGGTTGGCTGTGCGCTAGGTCTTTCCTAGCCCCAGAAGAACACTGTCATGCCGACATCACCCCGCGTGCCACACGTTTGCAACCGTGCCAATATGGATTGCAAATGTGGGGGCGGCTCTGATACCACTTATAACACACCTCTAATTACTTAAAGAAAAATATATTGAAATTGCTCACTTCGAGAGGAGTACATCTATAGAATAAATTAAGAAGAAGATAAGGGAAAGGAAATATGAATTTTCATTAACTTTCAGGATAGATGAACCCTAGAGTCATTGGCTCGTACATAAAGGAGATGGCCCTTACATGTAGGGGTGTCAAATCGTGTTAACGGGTCGTGTTCGTGTCGTGTCAAGGTATGTACATTCACTTAACAGGTCAACACGAACACGACCCGTTAAGGATTTCGTGTCAAAATTTCAAACCCGAACACGACACGATAAGATAACAGGTTGACACGACACGACCCGTTATGACCCGTTAATGAATAAGAAATAAATTGACACGACATAACACGACACGACTCGTTCTGTTTCAACCCGTTTACGTTAATGGGTTGGACATACACGATTCGACACGACACGACATGACCCATTTGACTTAATTGATTTTATATAAATATTTAAATATAAATAATATCTATAAAAAATAAAAAACTAACTACAAGTCTAATATCCACACAATTTGTAATAATATTCATTATTAAAATTACATCCCAAATGTAATAAACAAAATATACAATGTAAATATATTAATATTACAATCTCAAATATAATAAAAAATTAAAAACACAGATCTAAACAAATTTAGAACTTGAAGAAGGAAGTGGAGCGTGAGCGTCCTCCCTACCCTTTAGGTCTAAGGGTATAAAGGTAAATTTAATTTTCTTAACGGGTCATAACGGGTTATAACGGGTCATAACGGGTTGACCCGTTAGTGACCCGTTAAGCAATCGTGTCTTAACGGGTCAACCCGTTTGGACCCGAACCCGTTAAGGCTAAACCCTAACCCGCTTTTATCGTGTCGTGTTCGTATTGGGTTAACGGGTCGTGTCACATATTGCCACCCCTACTTACATGGACCCAGGCTAACACACTAAAAGCATACAAGAAAATAAAACTAAGGCCCCAAGGCCCACTAACTATATTGTAGTCCAAATACATGTTGAATTTGAAATTGTAAATGAAATTAAACTGGCCTAAGACCCATAGCCCATGTCCTTCATTCGGGGACTGTGACAGAAATTGTGTGGAGATAAATATTAAGAGACCTAGGGCGACAAATAGAGAATAATATATATATATATATATATATATATATATATATATATATATATATGTGTGTGCGCGCGCGCGCGCGCGCGCCAAACACTGAAATTAACCAAAAGAGGCTAAAGCCTTGAGAAGGAAGCCGAAGAGCAGAAATGGTGTGGAGAAGAAGGGGCTGTGATCGCTATCCAAAACATACACATGGGATGGTGGCCACCTTTTCATCATTGCATCTTGTTGTTCCGGTTTCACCACCCGATCGTGCGCAGTCTTGATGTAGATCCGCGGCACCTCATCTATGTTATGATCTCCTGTAAAACGAGCAGTGTGTAATGCTTTGAGTGGTCCTGGCTTCAAAAGCATCCCAGCTAGGGTTGAATCCTGAGGAAGATCCACATGGCATTTCGGTCATTAATATTCCCCGACTTTAAAATACGTGCGTCTCTATATATGCATGTATATCTAGTATCTACTACGCACACGCACACGCACGGACACATTATTGAAGCAAGCAACTGCGACAAAATTACCTCTCGGGGGCTCAAATGGTAGATGATTTTCCGTTGAAACTCCTGCTTGACAAGGGCGCTTGTTGGCTGTTGATCCGGACCCAATCCAAATCCTAATTCGTAGACATCCCCAAATTCAGATAGATCGGGTACTCCCTGTTACAGATAAAATTGAGGATTATTTACCTTACTTCTCATCTAAACAGACTAAACTGATCCCACATACATCATTAATCGCGGGCTAAATATTCCAACCAAGTTCTTACTCCTATATTTTTAAAAGACACATTGCATTAGCTTTTTTAATTTTAATGCCCTCTTTTGTTGATTAGTAATTAAGTTGCTACTTGTCAGGGCCAAATTCGAGAAAATGTGCAATTAGTTAGGGAAAAAAAGAAACTAGTGATCTTAATTTCGAGGCATCATGGAGATTGTCTCCCAGCAACGTTACTCTCAATTTTCCATGCCATTGAAATGATATTCTTTATAACCTCTAGTTCTTTCCCACAAGTACTTCCCACCCCTCGATCAACTCTATTTCTTACGTCTTCTATGGCTTTCATTTTCCTTTTTTAAGCTTTTGGCATATGCAACTTTTCCATTTCATCTCCTTAACCGATAAACATCGATTCTTTACCCTCCAGCCCACGGTGAAGGTTCCATTTTCGTCGCCTCATGCACCGGTGATCTGGAGAATGGAGGCAGTCCTCTAGCCATCTCCTCCACCCGCCACCCTTCCTTCCCCCTCTCCCCTCTTACTTCCTCATGTTATCTTTGTTTGTTTTTTCTCTTATTTTTTCAAATCTATGTTGTTCCGTCCACTTTAAATCCCGTGTCATCCCAAAAACATTGTCGCATCCAGCTCCTCTGCTACCTTTATTTTCGTGACCATCAAACCAAGCGCATGAGGCATCACCCTTCTCGATTACATTCCATGCTTAGACATGTTTCTTTTGCATTCTTGCAAACACCTAGTTTTAACCTACAATTGGAACACTTGGATGATTATGGATTGCAGTTTCAGCATCGCATTAAGTGGTCTCTACCTTTTGTCTTATTGTTAACTCTAGAGTATGGATATACTACTTATTTTGAGCCTTTGAGTCTTGGTAGAAAAAAATGGTATTCGGCAATCGGCAATGAGGACAACTGAATTGTATTTGATTGTTCTTTGTATCCTAGGAATCATTCTTATGCAGCTTAATTACTTCTTTTTCTGCTTACTAACATATATTGAATATTGTTGAGAAAGACAAATATTCTTTCGTACTAGTATTTGACAACCTATGGCTACAAGGCACAAATAAATTCTACAAAAATAAATTTATAAATTGATATAGTTTCATATGATATATTAGATCTACATTATAATAAAAATAATTTTACAATCTAACATACCATATCAAGAGACGTCAGTTTATGAGCTTATTTTTATAAAATTTCTTAATGATTAAAATATTTCTCAAATTAAAAAAAGAAAAAATTCATTGCATTAATTTTCTTACGGGGGAGGCGTAAACAGCGCAACGCTTCTAAAGTAGTAGAAAGAGTACTAGCTAGGCACCAAGGCGGACGAGTCAAAGTAATCACAAAAGGAAATGATATTTATATATAGTGCGTGAGTCTTGCACATTTTTTTTAATAGATAAATACGAAGTTTATATGAAAAATTTATTTTTTTAATAATAAATCTTACCTTTTTTTATATAAAATATACAAGACTTTCGTATTCTAAAACTATATCTAACGTTACTCAACTTTAAAGACAGTTGGCAGCAATCTCTTCCCCCTCCCACACCCTGTGAGCTACTCTCACCAGAGCGGGCCGGGATTCGGGAAGGCCAAGTTCACCCCCATACACTTGGCCGACTATCTGAAAAGCCTAATTACCTGCATTTATTCGGTGCCTTCCATGCGATCGCTCCGACTAGTTTTTCTCACGCTAATGATTACATGATCGCCTATATTTATTGTTATAATATAATAAAGCTCAACCAGTTAATTAATTTAAGCAAGTGAGAGCCAAAAGTGAGGAACACAGGGTTAGGATAAAAGAGCTTTACAATTTTGACGTCTTCATCTGTAAGGAAGCCCGATTTGAGCATGGTTGCTGCCACATACACCGCTAGGAAGATTTTCTTTGCAAACTTATGTGTAGCCTGAGTTACACTCAGTCCTCCGGCACTATGTCCCACTAAGATAACCTGCGTGAAGGAAAAAGAAAATATCATTAATCTACCTAAAACACACACAAACATACACATGATATTATATACATGATCCGATTAGATTTTAATAACCATATCCAAATATGAAAAGGACAAACTAAGACCATATATATGCAACCTGTTCATCATCGGGCAAACTGGACATGAAGTCCATGAGTGGCTTATTGTAATCATCGAAAGAAAGAAGGGAATCGGGATCGGTTTGATCTATTCCGGCACTTTTAAGGTCAATACACGAAACCCTGAAACCGGAATGCTCCATGAGGGACCTGATTTTGTACCAGCACCAACCTCCCCCACTTATACCATGCACCAGCACAAAGTGTGGCTTCAAGGGTGGTGCTGCCTTCTCTGTCTTACGAAGCTCATCTCCCATGGCGTTCTTGGTCGATCTTTGGTTTTGTGCTCCCGGCAGGCCTCCAATCTTACTCCTGTATGGCTTCTTTCTCTTTTCCCCCGTTGGTGATGCTTTATCATGTGAAGTTGGGAATAGTCATGGGGTATCATCATATGCGCTTTAAATTATAATTTAATCATATTGTTCCAATATTTTTCCATGAGTTTTCATTACATGCGCTCCGGTCCATCGTAAGAAAATTTGATTCTTTTACCGAGTGAACCTGCTTTTGCATTGATGCTCTCTAAGTCATAGCTCACATGGCACCAAATTTGCAACAGTACCGAATGAATCATGATATCATGTTTGAGGAGATGATGGGAGAATGAGATGATATGAGAATTTTATAAATAGTAGCAAGATGATTTATGAATAGTAATAAGATATATAGTTTGAGTTAAGTACTTATAAGGTTAAAATATTGTTATAATATAATAATTTTTTAATACTATTTTTGTTTTGTAATTTGAAAAAGTTGAATTATTTTTTATTTTTTGTTTAGAAGTTTCGAAAAGTTATAATAATTAATTTGAAAAAATTATAATGATTAATTTGAAAGTGTTTATATTTAAATAGTATTTAAGAAGAAAATGAAATAGAATGAGATAAAGATTATTTACAAACAAATACATGCATGTTGTAAATAATTTAGGGGGCATTTTTAGCAAAGACTACGGACGCATATTTGGAAATGGAGATTTGTCCTTCAATAGTACAGCGGCAAGAATTAATTTTGTATAATTTCTTTTTTCCCTTGAAACAAAATTTGATTTTTACTCATGAAATGCATTGTGTGTAATTATTCCCTTATTTTAATTGATTTTATTTATTTGCTCAATCGCATACTGGGGGCCAGCTATATATATCCTTTTTCCTTTTGTTGCTTACTGCGTGTTATTGGAATATATCAAGTCCAAGAAATTTTAAATAATGGTTTCCCTTATCTCTTCACTGTGCGCGTTGGACACAAAATGTCGTAATCTCCATCAAACCTATGAGGAGTGGTCAAGAAACAAAAATATTGACTTCTGACCAAGTAATATATATGTATATGTATTAACAACAACTTGTAATTAAGCATGCAACTCGACAAATTAAATATCTGACCGGCCGGGTTAAATTTTTAATCAACTACGTACATACGAAATTTTATGGGCAAATTAAATATTTGCACGCCAATTAATTTGTGTATAGCGCCGCCCTTCAATTTGTTATCTTAACTTGTTCTCTTCACGTGACTTCGTAGAGTTTCCATGCGAGGAAATTAGTGAAGCCTCCAGGAACATGGGATCGTGATTGAGATAAAAGAACCTCACCCCCAACCCCAACATCTCTAACAGTAAAAGGTTTTGTAATCTCGGATAATTTCGGTCATGAAAGTACGGAACTAGTATTATTTTTATAATAGAAAAGGCTACAAGCAGCTTGCATTGGGAAATGAACCTACTTTTGATGACGCTAGCATCTCTAAAGATGAGTAACTTGTAGGGGACCCAAGTCAGGCCTTGTCCTTGCAGTATTTTTTTCATTATCATTAACAGGCCAGCATCGAGTTTTATCACACATTCAACCTTTTTACTGCCTACTTCACCCAAAGAATATTTTTCTTCCTCTCTCTCGACTACAGTGACTTCTTGATGGCACGGCTGATTGTCGATCCTTATCGGTCTGTACCTAAAACTGAGGGAAGGAGGTGGTTGATCTTCGTCACATTACCTGACTGGGGGGAGAGGTGATGTGTTCAAAGATGTTCTATAATCTATTAGAGAGATTTCCCATAACAGACAAGATTCTTAATTTGCTGTTCTATAATCTATTGACGTTGCGTCGAGAGTTCGAGATGAACCATTCTTTATTTCTTTCTTTCCTTTTTTTTTTTTTTTTTTTTTTCTATAGTACAGTTAATGGAAGACTTTAAGCTTTTGAAGCTTTTGAAGTCATCCCCTTCAAGAAAAGTTATGCTTGCAAATCGGTACGCATGATACACCTCTATAATAATTGTTAATATGGCAAGATTCCATTTAAAATTCTCTTACTTTATTGCAAATTAAACTGTTTTTGCACACTCGGGACTGTACTCTCATCTCCCCAGCAAAGAAAGCCTTTTTCTACCTAAAATTTATGTCCTTTTCATGTATTCTCACCATATGCAACCATTTCTTTCTTCCATTGTCGTTTATTTCGGTTCCTCCTCTCTATGAGTCACGTTCATTTATAAACAAGCTTCTTACAGACGATTCAAAGAAAAGGATATAAATTAATAACTCCTCCAAGCTTCCCCGGCCCTTTCCAATCATTTAGGTCTTATTTAGATTTATAATTAACTCATTTTAATTTATCTCATCTTATTTAATCATTATAATTTTTTCAAATTCTAGAATAAAATATAATAAATAATTTAATTTTTTTTATAGTGATTTAGCCATTATTTAGGGACACGCAGTAGCCACCAGCCTTAATCCATTACAAGAAAATTACTTATTTACGACCAGTTAATTCCATCAAAATGATTATTTACAATTAAAATTAGTTGCGAATAGTCTTTTAGTTGCAATAAATTGATCACAAAAATCTATTTTTCTTATAGTGATTATGTTTAATTCGATCCCTCACCGGTTCCTCTTTCTTTTTTTTTTTTTTCTTTTTTTTTTTTTTTGTTGTTGTTGTTGTTAACTTGTTGCAATATATCTTCCCCTCGTGGTAGATTTTCAACTATGAATACAAGTAAATTCATGGTGATTTTCTAGTTAGCATGCATACCCTAATGTCTCGAATTGTATGAGTTTCAGCATCAGTACTTCACCTCATGTTTGATGCAGACAATATTACCTCATATTGCATCACTCTTATCAAATCGGAAGAGCTACGTGCGTTTAGATAGTGAGTTAAAATGAAATAAATTAAAAAGAAAGTTAAAAGTTAAATAAAATATTGTTAAAATATTATTTTTTTAATATTAGTAGTGTTTTAAGATTTGAAAAAGTTGAATTATTTATTATATTTTATGTGAAAATTTAAAAAAATTATAATAATATGATAAGATGAGATGAAACACTTTCACTATATGAGCTTGTAGCATTTACAAACTTGTTGGGTAATAAACTACTTGCTGAAATCCATTATATTCATAAATAAATTAAAGTTCAACACTTAATTTATATATAAACTGACGTGTGGTAGGCTTCCACGCCAGCATGTATGTGAGATGTCAATGAAGAACCTTACAAATATATATTTTTATTTTTATTTTATTTTATATTTAGAACCAATCTCACCCAGTATAATATTTTCTTACATTAATAAAAATTAACAATTGTGGAGAAAAGAAAAATTGACTAACCAAGGGCATTCGATTGATTCCATGAAGGAGAGGAAATAATTGGTTTTAGGTGAGACGTAGCTTTCCGACTACTAGCCAATTAGTCACGCAAAACCAACCCATTTGGACCGCCAATCTTTATAATGAACTTGTCAACCATTTAACCGGCGGAATAAAATATGGAGTTGTAATCCTTGATTAGTCATGACATCCGCAACACACTCAAAAAACTAAACTTTAAACAGAGGTTATTATAGCGTCTATATATATATATATATATATGTTGAATTTGTCTCAAAATCTTGCGTTAGAAATGCCTGTTCTAATTGAGAAACTGACAACCACTACGTGCCATTTAATCATGTAAACTTTAATCGGATTCAACTTGCATGACTCGATCTCGCCCTTCACACCGGTATTGAAGATCAGGCCGATCTTTCCAGATCTGTCATCCTAGATTCTTTTTTATTGTTTATGTAGAAAGTTTGAGAATATCTATATAATAACGGGGATTGCTAGGACATCGAGATCAGGTGGTTTCGAAAGTTTTTACAGAGTACAAAATGTACTTTTTATTTTATGCGTTTTTAAAATATTTTTTAAATCTTTTTAAATATTTTTGAAAAATTACAAATTCATCTAAAAATATTTTATTTATATTTAAGTACCGTTTGGATAGTAAGTTGAGATGAGATGTTTTAGATGAGTTGAATAAAATATTGTTATAATATTATTTTTTAATAATATTATTATTTTAAGATTTAAAAAAATTGAATTATTTATTATATTTTAAATAAAAATTTTAAAAAATTATAATAATAAAATAAAATGAGATAAGATAAATTGAGATTACTTTTCAATTTAAATAGTATCTTGTGTTAAAAAAAAAAAAAAACCATGGGTCAGAATGCATTTCGATAGATATGCATCATTTCCTGTTGTGTAGATTTTTTCTTTCCCTATAATAAATTCGTCCAGAATAACAGTTAACACACGTTATGTCAAACTTTTTGGAAGTCCAACTCCACCGTCGTGGCCAACTAGATCTCACTTTTGCCGACGCATGGACAATATGCACAACCCCGCACGCCTCTTCTCCAAATTCTTACTTTTCACCTCCGGTGTAAGGGCCAAGGGGTTTCCACTTTCTTAAAAGGGAGTAATTAAGGGAATAAGAAATGGAGGTATAATCTAAAATAAATAGGTTCTTCGGCTTGGTTTACGAGTAGACTCTTTTGGAACGCAATCTCATATAGAAGCATATTGCAAGGATGTGACTCACTATCCTGGAAATCTCTCGAGCAACTTCTAGTTCTTGAGTATATGTTCATGTAAACAAGCGGGAAGTAAGGGGGATCCTCAATCCTCTGACAATGTGACATTGACAGACCACCAAGAATACCGGTAAGATAAGGTAAATTGGGAAACCACATCTCATTAGTGACACCATTACCCGAGAAACACGCCACATTAAAGAACTTTGACGAAAGGAACAAAAAAAAGAACATGGACTCCATGAGACAGGCACGATCTGTCTTCTAAGCTTTTAGTATAAATAGTAATTTTCAGATACGAGAAAGCTCTTTAATTTCTAGACTCTCTCATTATTTACAACTTTTAAAATATTCTATTAACTTTGATATCAGATATTCCCAATCTCAAAACCATCCTCTTCCCGTATCTTTTTCCTCAATTTTTACAAGTCCTATTCTAAAAACGTAAATTGGTGAAACCTGACCAAAAAACGGACACGACGTTAACATCCAGTTTTGGAGTTTCACTTTCACCCTCCTTCAATTTACAATGTGGCAGAGGAGTTCAATAACAATCAAATCGACACAATTTATTACAAAACGTCATTCTACGCGAACAAGCTACCACCGAATTGGCTTTAAAAATCTGTGGTAGTTGGGAATATAATTATTTTTAAATATTTTTTTATAAACATCATTTAAATATAAAATATTTTTTAATTTTAAGATTTTAAATTTTTATCTAATTAATATATAAAAATTCTAATTTTTTCAAATTTTTAAATAAAATACAAAACTAACTTTTCTAAGCTTCCAAACAAAAATAATATTAAAAATTTATATTCAAATAATTTTTTGATTTATAATATTTTTATTCAATTTTTTTTTTCTCATATCTCAAATTTTAATAAACCATCTTAACTAAAATTATTTTATTATTATTTATAAACTATTTAAGTATATTTATATATATTCTGAAATATTCTTATTTTTATTTTAGATACATATTTAGGTACTACCTATAAATATTCTGAAATTTAAGTATTCTGAAATAAGTGTCCAAACGGCACTAATTTTTATTTTAGATAAAATACTTGAGATCAGACCAACTTATTAGTGTATTTTCTATTTTATGTTTTATCCCATGTCTTGTTCACTAATGATTGAATTGAAGTTGTTGGACTCTACCCGTATTTATGAGTTTTGATATTTTCAATATATTACATATTATTTTCTGAAAAAAGAAAAAAAAATAAAGGAGGTGGTTGATGACGAGACGGGTTGGCTGGGCATGTTAAATGGAAGCTAACGATTAGATAAGAGTTGGATGGACGCCCCCACTCATCACACGTTAAAAATTACACACTGATAAGATAATCACTTTAACGTGGTAACTTTGCATTTGTATGCTTTCAGGAGCTTCAGAAAAAATTCTTCATAAAAAAACAAAAAAGGAGCTTCAGAAAAAAGTGCAGTTGTTTATGTTGATGAGATGACTGAGATTAGAAATGCGAATAATATTAAGATAGTTTATAAATAGTAGTAAAATAATTTGAATTAAGATGTTTAGGAAGTTTTGAAAAATGAGAATAAAAAAATTAGTAAAAATATTATAAAATTAATATATTTTTAGAATATAATTTTCATTTTATAATTTGTAAAAGTTGAATTATTTCTTATATTTTATTAAAAAATTTTAAAAAATTATAATAATTAGATAAAAAGTTGAAATTTAAAATTAAAAAATATTTATAATTGAATGTTGAGATAAAATAATTGGTCACAAAATTTTTTTTTTCTTTTTTATACACTACTTTGCACGGTCGTTATTGTTTTAAGATGTTTGTCAAGAAAATAGAAATTCTATCTCTCTTCCTGTATCATTTTCTTTCAATGAAATATACTTAAAAAATAATAATAATCTGTAAAACTATAAACGTGGCCCGAGTTACTGCACGAGGGCAGGGGCAGGGATGCTTGCTTCACAGCTCCCTGTGTGTGGCTCTGTCAACTGCGGGCCGTGGGAGACAATTTTGCTGAATTGAAGCGTCTTTCAAAGAAGTGAGAGAGTGGGAAGTCCACGTTTGATTGTCTCCATGAGTGCGTGACAGCAGCTTTTCTTTCTCTTTCTTTTTCCTCTTAACGAGTGATGCGTGCCAGTACACTGCAGTTTGCACCCCATTCCACGCTTCCCCAAGTTCTACTACTAACGCGTGAGTCCGTGACGACGTATGAAAAGCTGCTCTCTGCCGTGGAGGATGCCAGATGGTACGCAGTGAAATTATATTCGAATTTTTTATTATTAAGTTATAGTTTAGGAAAATAATAAACTCCCCATTTACTACTAATTTACTTATCTTTTTATATTTGATCTTTTTTAATTTTTTATTTTACTTAACGATTAATGAAGTGACTATTAGTAAAATTATATATATTTTTTAAATTTTTTTTATGAATAAAGATGTTAAAAAATTACTTTAAAAAAATAAAAAATAAAAAATTTGAAATATAACATAAGTGATAAAAGGAGGAGTAAACCGGTTGGAAGAGATTTTATAAGCATCTTTATCTAGTTTATGCAATATGTACTAATAATTATATTGATAAAGATTCGAGTAACACGAATAATATTAAAAGTATAATTTTCTCTGACTTAGTAAATAGTAAATACTGACTTAGACCTCTTAGATAGTAAGATAAGATGAGATTATTTTTTATGAAAGTTAAAAGTTAAATAAAATATTGTTAAAATATTATTTTTAAATATTATTATTATTTTGAGATTTGAAAATTTTGAATTCTTTATTATATTTTTTATATAAATTTGAAAAAGTTGTAATAATAAAAGAGTTTTGCTACATATAGTCATTTTTGTATACTTCTTGCACACTCCACTGATTTGATTGGTCAAAACAGTTATTTTATATTAAAAAAAAATAACGCAACCAATCATATTAATAGAGTGCGCAATGAGTACGTAAAAGTGACTGCACATAGAGTTTTTGATGATAAAATGAGTTGACATGAGATGAGATGAAATACTTTCACTATCCAAACAGAACATTATTCGGCTGTGCTAATTAATATAGAGTAGCTTGTCAAATACTTTTGTTTATTTACATACCTACAAATGGTCACTATATTTTGGATAAGAACATAAACGAATTAAATTTGAACAAAAAATAAGTTGTCAAGTTCTGTTTATTTAATTTTAATCCGAGTATAAGTCAAGTTCCAGTTTATCACCAAGTTTTATTTTTTACTCAAGAAACAACTCGTTGGTTGTAGCCCGTCCTTGTGGAGGGACTTTAGAAAATGATTTTAGAAAACGAGACTGAAATTATTGAACTTTTAAAACTTTTTCCTTCTCTTCCCAAGATATAAAAGATTTTACAATTAAAATTTAAAACTTACATTTACAAATCTAGGAGAGAGAGTTTTGCAGTGGAAACCATTAAACTAAAATATAAGTTCTTTTACAAAATAAGATTTCATATATTACACACGAAAGGTCTAGGCCTCCATCACTTTTTCCTTGGGCCATGTATGTCTTGATGCTCCGTCCTCATTTCATTTATGGGTGGGGCACACATAAAAACAAAATGAGTCGAATGCTCAATAAGCATTACTTCATATTTGTAAAAATATATTAACATAAGTTTCATTAATGTATTCTCACTCATATACATACTTTATATAAAACGTTTTCTTTTATTTAAAACATTACAAGGTGGAATTTTTCTTTTTAAAAATGTTTTCATTCCTCAAAACACTTCCCAGCTTGTACTTTCCTTTGTAAAACTAAAACCTTTCATGCATACAATTAATCTTATCGCTTTTCATTTGGCCGGTACACACTGTTACACCCCATGTGTTGGGGTTAGCGATCTTTCGAACCCGATTCCGCTCGTGGCCGCAGGTTGAGAATCCTTCAGTCAAGGGGCAGCATTGGGTGCACTACCAGTACTACTTATCTGGTATTGCAATCTATCCAGCCCTTTGGTACCATCATTCATTCATCAGTCATGGCCGTTACGTAGTCGGTAGTTTCATACATTAAAATATTCATTTCTTTTCAGTAATTTCCTTTCATTTCATTTCTTTTTCATTAGTTCATTTCATTTCATAAAACATCTTTTCATAATCATATAGCATTAAAATATTCATTTCTTTTCAGTAATTTCCTTTCATTTCATTTCTTTTTCATTAGTTCATTTCATTTCATAAAACATCTTTTCATAATCATATAGCATAAAACCTCATCATTCATTTCATGGGACATACATACAATTTATACTACATATAACACCTATTCACATGCATACAACTATTCTTGGGTGCTTAAAAAGGGGCTGCCAAAGAAGGTCATTAGATTCATATACTTAAACTTTAATACCTTAGCATAGATTCATAAAGCATTTTCATTATAAGAAAACATATCCTTTTCTTTTCATTTCATAAAAAAACATTTTCTCATAAAAATATTTTATAAGACCTTCATTTTCATTTTCATATCTTTAGAAAATTCTAGAAGAGTATGATAGTAATACTTACTTGTACTCCATACTATGCACATTTCATCCAGTCTGTTAATGTACGTGTCATATGGCAACCTACATGCATTCATAACCTTTCGTCATTTCCTTTTCATTTACAAGAACACCAAACGTAGAACTTGTATAACTAAACTATCTCTAACTCTTAGTTCATTTTCTCCCTCATGGCTTTAACCTCCAATTGGTTCTTTAGAGCATTAGCATTGGATTGGCCATCCTATTCTTTAAATTTTGACTAATATGTAACTTTTTCACCTTTAGCTAATCATTCAAAACTTGAAGTCTACATTTGATTAGTTATCACACTCTCTATAATAATAAAATTTTATTATTTTTTATTATTTATATTTTTTAATTAATTTTTATTTTATTTTCATAATCTTCAATAACCTTCAACAAATCATATTCATTTTTATTTTCACAATCTAACAATCTATAATATAATAATCTCATATTTATATAGATGGTAAATCTCATATGAATAAAAATCTCATATCTATAATATAATAATATCAAAAAATACTTTTAGACTTGCTATAGTTCTTTTCATATTTGAAAAGAATAATGGATTTACTGTAGCTTATAGTTTGGATGAAAACAATTTAGCTAATTTAATGTGGATCAAATATGGATGAGATTTGCTAAATTTAAAGATGAAAAGGCATTTGGCTAATCTAATGCCAATGCTCTAAACTTTAGACTAGCCATTGTCCAAATAACCTCCATTATTTATTTACTTGCATACTCATTCATAAGATTCCTAACTGTACAAACTTACACCCCTAAGTATTCAAAATATATATCTCATTTCACTTACACATGTCATCATTCAATCCTTGAAGTATAACCCTTGCCATACATCTTAAGCCTAACTACGAATCTGAAATACCGATTTCATTTTCAAACTAATAAGGTGAGCTCCCATACTTCTCTTCAATCTCCAACCATTATTCACGAGCCTACAACTTAATCCTACTTTACCATAAAATCCAACTGAAGTCACAATACCAGTTCTTAAACAATACCCTTCCCCTGTACCTAATCTAATCCACTTTAACCCAAATCCCAATTCATTTCCTCACATCCAAATGCATAACACAAGCAAACTAAGCATATCAATACAATCCACCAAATACACACGTGTGATCCACCAAACATACGTGTGTCATACCCCTTTATCACCTAAGATCAACATATAATCCAATTAAGATCAACAATTGTCATCCATACGAAATACATTTGAGATATACAAATTTGTCCATTTAGAAACCAACATCATCATCATGCCTTTCAACTCAACTCTATCGTTAAATCTTGAAATTATCCAAGTACCCCTGTAATGCAGTGGAAATATCTACCAATTCACTCAACAAATTGGTTAGTCGTCAAGCATGCAATTAATTTAATAAACAATCAAATACATAAAATAAACGAAGTGCGAAACACCAAGATTGGTATCGAAAAGAAATCCTTTAAAGAACTCTTTAAAGGTAAAACCTTACGGGGCAGCCAAATCCAGAAAAGTCAATTTTATTATTTGAAAATCAATTACAAGTAAAGTTCAATTACAAAACATTTGTCAATTGACACTTTTGTCAATTGACACTCTTACTTGACTAGAAAAATGACCAATTTGTCTTCTACCATAGTAGCAGCCAGAACCTCTGTCAATCTTCAAACATTTTCTTTTCTCCTGAAACTTCAGTGGCTGAAACTCGACCAATCAATTCTCCAACATGGAGTATGCACGCACTAAAAAAGAGAGATAAAACACTAAAATTTTCTCACACTCAAGTACCACTCTTTGAGAGAAACAATATGAAAATTCTCCAAGGAATTTTCTCACCAAAATATGTACTGTAAAGTGCTCTAAAAAATATCTAGATCTGAATCCCTACTGATCATAATCAATAGAATCCTTTAAATAAACAATATGAAAATCAATTTCAATTGCAGTAGGATTCTGCTGACGGAACAAATCTGATAGGAGTTTGATTTGCAATAGAACTTTGCTGACGGAATGAGCTTGGTAGGAATTTGATCTACAGTAGAACTCTGCTGACGGTCACGAAGTTGTCTCTTGACGGAATGCTGACATTTCGCGATAACTCTTCACTGCAGTAACAGATTTCAGATCAACCTCTTCTCTAGATAAGTGTAGATTCCTTGGGACTTGATCTCCCACCTATGACTTATCTAAACAACCTCTAATACCTCCTAGATAAATTTAATATTGTTATAGATAAAGTCAATAAATAATTTACTTTCATCCAAAATTACCAACTCAATGATAGGATAAACTCTATTATTTTAGTCACATAATCCTATACAAACTTATCAACTTAGTCACCTAGTCCTAACCAAACATTTACATCTACAAATCTTAACATTCCAAACAATCCATCTCAATCCAAACTTTATATATTTATAGCTAACATCTCAATACAAATGAAATTCAAGATTAACATTAAAATCTTTCCAATTCTTCAACCTCATGGTCCCTATGTAATTCAAATCCATAAGCCATTGCATTCAAGTAAAATCAAGTCAACTCTTCAACTAAACTAATATACACACATCACTTAAATGCATTATCCATTTAAACCAAATAAATAATAACAACACAATCACATGGCTCCACAATATCCCAACCTTCACAAACATTATTTTCAATCAATAAGCTTATTAACCATGAATACAACACATATCCAATCCATCATCTATTTAAACTCAATATGCAACACACTCAAATAACCATATAGCTTCACAAATCCTCAAACACATACAATCGACATGTTTTTCACAATTTTTCAACCTAAACCATCATCACACTACACCATACAATTATATAGCATCTCCCCACACCATTCACACACCAACCAAACACAACACAATCACAAAGCTTTCTAAGTTTTATATGCACCAATAACAATCTCAACACTTCATAAACCACATAACCAACATCTTCAACACAAACACACACTTGCTTCCAGCACTTCACACAATTCACAACTTCACAAACCATATCCCACTTCTCCTCAGTCTACCACATCCAACACATTCGATACAAAATTTAAATATAAATTTGCCCGAGTACTCAACACAACACCAACATTCATACAAACTACATAAACATAATACTCCTTAAGACATAGGGATAAAATTTATACCACGAGGTAAGGGGATGAACAATGGCGTTAATGGTCAGAGGTGGGCTGAACAATGGTGACCCTAGGGTTTGGGCGCAAGAAGGAACTTGCCATGGCTGCTGTTCACGGTGGCTGCGAGTGGTGCTACTGCTTACGCTTATGGAGTAACAGTGGTGGCGTAGGCGATGAATGTACAGATGGACAGGGTGTGCAGCCTCCCTTGGTTACGGTGGTGGTACGACGACAAATGTAAGGTATCAATATAAGATACCAGTATGCGGCTTGCCAGAAACACCCAACACACACAAAACAAAGATGAAACCAAGAATTGACTTTTATTGATTCTTGAACAAGGTTTTTGAGAAACCTTGAACCTCCTTACAAGAAATGAAATAATATTTAAGTTAGACGATGAATGAATGAATCTGATGAATTACACTGTATTTATACACTAAAGAAGATGAACAAAACGACACTGTATTGAAATATAATTGCTGCCTTCAATCTGTTATTTTCGTTACACGTTCCCGCCTTCAGACTTCCTTAAATTGTTGTGCACCATTTCACTAATGCCTTCTTCCTTTAATTTCTACACACCATTTCATTAATGTTCCCAACGCACCGTTTTGATATTAAGTTTCTCACGACATCAACTTCTCAATTCCCACACTTAGCCAATTTCTACTACTGCACATACATTCCTTTCAACACACACATTGCACTACCATACATCCTCATGAAGCTTACATTCTCCACCCTTTCAAGGACCTTGTCCTCAAGTCCCTAACACTTCCCCCCTTCTCAGAGAACCTTGCCCACATGGCGTGGGTACAAGTTCCTCAACTTCCATAGAATCTCCCATGAACTATCTTCAAATGGAGCACCAATCCATTTGATCAATACTTCAGTTGCTATTTGATTACAACTTTCTTCATCCTTCTCTCCAATATTATTTTAGGTTCAGGTTGTACTCGACCCTGTATGTCAACTGGGGGTAGAACTGGTAATGGAAGAACATCTTTGCCTAATTTCTTTTTAAGACAAGAGACATGAAAAACAGGATGGATTCTTGATGAACTTGGCAGATTTAACTTATAGGCCATTGATCCAATTCTTTCAATCACCTGAAATGGACCATAGAATCTTGAGGACAGCTTCAAATTGTGTCTTAAAGCCACTTCTTTCTGTCTATAGGGTTGGAGTCTTAGGAAGACCCAATCCCCTACTTGGAATCCCTTTCACTTCTCTTCAAATCAGCAAAAACTTTCATTATGTGTTGAGCTTTTTGAATATTTTCTTTTAACAAAGACAACTACTCATCTCTGGACCTCAGTTGCTGATCTATAACTGCATTAGCAATGGTTCCAGGTACATAAGTCATCAACTTTGGAGGAGCATATCCATAGAAGGCTTCAAAAGGAGAAACTTTAATCAAGGAATGACAGGTGGTGTCGTAACACCATTTTGCCATGGTCAACCAACCACTCAATTCTCTTGATTTATCAATTGCATAACACCTCAAATAACATTGCACATTATTGTTTAAATTCTCAGTTTGCCCATTAGATTGTGGGTGATAAGCTGAACTATAGTGAAGTGAAACTCCTTGCAACTTAAACATCTCTTTCCAAAAAGAGGTTGTGAACAATGGATCTCTGTCAGAAACAATGGACTTAGGCATTCCATGAAGCTTGAACACTCCTGAGAAGAAAATCTGAGCCACCTTAGCTACTGTAAATGGATGAAACAAAGAAAAGAAATGAGCAAATTTAGTTGATTTGTCAATCACATAAAAAATGACAGAAAAACCATTGGAATTGGGAAGGCCTTCTATAAAATCCATAGATATATCCAACGTTGGAAACTGAGGAATGACAAAGGTAGCAAAAGTCCTGCTGGCTTCACTGTCTCATGTTTGCTAGTCTGGCAAATTACACATTTTCTGACCAAAGTTCGAAGGTAAACTCTCTTCTCTTGCCAATAAAACTCCCTTCTAGCTTTCTGAAGTGTCTTCTTATAACCAACATGCCCAGCTTGAGGACTGTTGTGGATATACTCAAGGATCTATGTTTTGAAAGGAGAGCTAGGAACCGGGACCAGTTTCTTCTTTTTTAGTAATAACACCTGCTGCAATCTATAGTTTTTAGGTCCTGACAACCCACTTTTGAGTTTCTGCACAATCCCATCTAACTCAGGAGATAGTTTATAACTATCTTTTAATTCCTCAATCTATAAAGGAGTAGGAAATGTAATTAAGGCTAGCACAACAAAATCTTCTTCATTCTTTCTTGACAACCCATTAGCAACTACATTCTCCTTGCCTTTTTTGTAATCAATAATAAAATCATATGCCAACAATTTAGACAGTCACTTTTGCTGAAATTCAGTACCAATTCTTTTCTCAAGGAAATATCTCAAAGCCTGTTGATCTGTTTTAATCTTGAAAGATTGCCCTAACAGATAAGGCCTCCATCTACTCACTGCTAATACAAGAGCTAGAAGCTCCTTTTCATAGGTTGATAACAGTAATGCTTTTCCTTTTAATGCTTTGCTATAGAAAGCAATATGTTGCCCCTCTTGCATAAGCACAACTCCAAGTCCAATACCTGAAGCATCACATTCTATAGTGAAAACTTTTGAAAAGTCAGGTAGCCTCAACACAGGAGGCTAAGTCACTGTCTCCTTCAATTTCTGAAAAGCTTGTGTTGTAGATTCAGACCAATGGAATGCAATCTTTTTAAGTAAATATGTCAAAGGGGCTACTATTGTACCATAATTCCTTATGAACTTCTTATAGTATCCAGTCAGACCTAGGAAGTCCCTTAATGCCTTTAAGGAACCAGGTATGGGCCAATCAACCATTGCAGCCAGCTTAGAGGGGTCTGCTCTTACACCTTTAACTAAAATTAAGTGGCCTAAATAGTCAATCTCTTGCAAGCCAAACTTGCATTTAGACCTCTTTGCAAACAAAGTGTGCTGCCTCAAGACTTCCAAAACCATCCTCAAATGCTTCAAATGATCAGCCAAAGAAGTACTGTAAATGAGGATGTCATAAAAAAAAAAACCAAGACAAACTTCCTGAGAAAATGCTTGAATATGTCATTCATCAAGCCTTGGAAAGTTGCAGTTGCATTAGTAAGCCCAAAATGCATTACTAAGAACTTATAGTGCCCTTCATGAGTTCGAAAAGCTGTTTTTTCAATGTCTCATTCCTTAACCCTGATCTGGTGGTACCTAGATCTAAGGTCCAATTTTGAAAAAAAAAATTGCACCAAATAGGTCATCAAGTAACTCATCAATAACAGGAATGAGAAACTTATCATTGATAGTTACTTGATTAAGTGCACGATAATCAATACACATTCTCCATGAACTATCAGCCTTTTTCACCAAAAGAACGAGTGAAGAAAAAGGGTTTTGACCAGGCCTCACAACTCCAGATTTCAACAAATCTTTAACAATATTTTCTATTTCTGTTTTATGATAATGGGGTTATCTATAAGGTCGAACTGAGACAGGAATAGTGTTATCCTTTAAGAGGATTTGGTGATCAAAACTCCTCTTAGGAGGTAACCCCACTGGTTCAGCAAAAATGTCTGCAAATTCATCAATTACTGCAATCACTTCTTCTACACAATTGCCCACTGACTGACCAGAATCTTGTGCCATCAATTGTAAAAACCAACCTTGTTGGTTAATGAAAGAAGACTTCAAGTATCTTGTCTTCTCACACAACTTCAAATCTGCATTCAAGGTACCACTCAACTTCACCTCAGACTGACCAACTGTAGAGCTCATTGACGTAGTAGAAAAATCTCAAATAATGGGCCCCGAAGTCTTCATCCACTGAACTCCTAGAACCACATCACATCCTCCCAAGCTAAGCATATGGAAAGGGATTAGGAACTTAGAGTTTTGAATCTTTAGAACTTCTTCACATCTCCCATGACTGAAAAGAGTAGCTCCATCTGCAACTCAAATTTGCAAGCTAGTGTCCTTCTTAACTTTTAGATTGACTGCTTCAACAACTAGAGGGTCCAGAAAATTATGAGTGGATCCAAAATCCACTAATATTTTAACAGAAACATCTCCAATTCTACCCAACAGCTTCATTGAATTATTACTTATGCATCATGACAATGCATGTATAGGAATTTCCATCCCTCCCTCATTGTTGTCAACATTTGTTTCTGATTCCACTTCTTGATCATTAGACTCTTGCAACAAAGAATCTTCATGTCTTTCCCCATGTAACAAATACATTCTAGGCTTTGTGAAAACATGAGCTGGGTTCCACTTTTCATCACGGTAGTAGCACATCTCCTTCTTTCTTTTCTCATCCATTTGTGAAGAGAAAATTCTCTTGATAGGTCCTACGAACCTCTAACCTCGATCATTAGACACCACAAAATGCCTCTTATCAAAATTACTGCCCATAACTCTGGTTGACTTCCTTGAAGCCACAACATATTCTTCTTGGATCTTAGCTAATCCAAATGCAGCATTAAGGTTAACAGGATTAAGCATTCTAAATGGCAATCGAATCTCATCCCTCAACCCACTCAAAAAATAACTTAGCTGATGCCTTTCAGAAAGACCCTTAAGTATATTAGAAAAAATCTCAAATTGAGCCTTATAAATGGTGATTGTACTAGTCTGTTTTAGGCGAGTTAAAACTTCCATAGGATCATCATAGGCAGTGGGCCGAATCTAACTTGCAATGCCTTAATAAAAGTATCCCAACTATTAAAGATTCTCCCATCTAAGGCATCTTGGTACCAGACCAAAGCCTTTCCTTCCATGTGATACTCTGCTATCACTAACCTTTGATTCAAAGGTGTTTGATGGTAATTAAAAAATTGGGTTGCTTTAAGGATCCACCCTGAGGGATCAGTGCCATCAAAATGCGAAAATTCTAGCCTCACTCCTCGAGGCAAAATCAATATTTTCTCCCCATTACCATGCACATCAAAATTTTGAACTACTGGTCGACTTTCAACCAAAGATTTAATCATATCCGACAATCGTTCTATCATGTCAGCAATACTATGGATTGCATTGTTGTGGTCATCCAGTTGCCTCTGAACTGCTTCATGTTGTTTCCCTTTGCCCTGGGCCCAGATAGCCCCTAGCATGCCTTCAGCCATCCAAGAATTCTCCAAGAGAGGATCGTCCTCTCTGATACCAATTTGTAAGGTATCAATACAAGATACCAGTACGCGGCTTGCAGAAACACCCAACTCACACGAAACAAAGATGAAACCAAGAATCGACTTTTATTGATTCTTGAACAGGGTTTTCGAGGAACCCTGAAACTCCTTACAAGAAATGAAACAATCTTTAAGCTAGACGATGAATGAATGAATCTGATGAATTACCCTGTATTTATATACTGAAGAAGATGAACAAAACAACACGGTATTGAAATAGAACTGTGGCCTTCAATCCGTTATTTTTGTTACACGTTCCCGCCTTCAGACTTCCTTAAATTGTTGCGCACCATTTTATTAATGCCTTCTTCCTTTCCTTGTTGCGCACCATTTCATTAATGTTCCCAACGCACCATTTTGATATTAAGTTCCTTACGACACCAACTTCTCAATTCCCACACTTAGCTAATTTTTGCTACTGCACATACATTCCTTCAACACACACATTGCACTACTATACATCCTCATGAACCTTACAGAAAAAGAGCTCGACGATGGCCTAGTAGTGCACGGTGGCACGGGGTTAGAGACAGGGCAGAGTAGAGGCCGAGAAAACGATGTGGGGTTTGTTTTTCTGGACGACGAGGGGTGGTGCTCGACGTAAGGGGCTTGGTTGCAGTACTGTTGTGTGGTGGTGGTCTGGGTGTGGATGGCGTGCTCGTGGTAGATTATCTTGAAGGCTTGTTGACTAGTCTAATGTTTACAACCATACCTCCGAGACAACCAATATTCTAGGAGAAATCAAACCACTTTTTAAAGATAACCTTTTGCATTCATCCACTTTTACAATAAAATTGTAAAAATAAGATGAATAATGTTAGATATAGTTGTGAAATATATAAATTCTGTGTACTTTCTTTAAAAAAACAAGAATCCTTACTTGCATCGACAAACAATCCGTTTGCTCTTATTATAGTGATTTTCAAAATTTGACAACTTCATAATTTTTTTTTCAAAATGTAATCACCTACTCCAAAAGCGAAATGTAGTTGGGTCAATCATATCATGTTTAAGCTTCTTGATTTCATTAAATCATGAGCGTTGAATCTGGAAACTCATATTTTTCAAGAGAAATTATATTTATAGTCATAGGGTGTACAAGTCATGTATAATACCCCATTTGAAAAAAAAAAAAAAAGAAGATAAACCTAGGACCTACATAAGAAAAATTAGTTTTTAATAGGTAATGCTATATACAGTCTTGGAGTGTGTAATCCCTACGTACTCTATTTGAAAAAAAGCAGGGACAACTATTAAAAAAATAATTTTTTCATGTGAATTTCAGATTTACCCACTTTTTTCTATGTGAATACATGGGGACTGCACACTTCAGGATTGTAAATATCATCTCTTTTTTTTAATAGTGGACCTCTTTTTTTTTTTTTAAATGAGTACGTAAGACTTACATATTATACTTTAAGACTGTATTTAGCATTACTTATTTCTCAATTAGCATGGAATCTGGAAAACCATATTTGGACTAGCTAGAGCCCTTATCAGGTTTAGAGTCATAATAGAAATGCACGGAAGGATCATGTAAAAAAAAAAAAAAAAAATGCACGTAACGTAGGTTGCATAGTATATATTGAAAATTGTTTTATGAGAGATTCACACTGGTAAAAATAAGTATTGTAGGATTTATTTTAGCGTTTGTCTCATCAACTATAAACTCTAGAATTCAGACAAGAAGATTAGGAGATGTGGTCTGAATAACGTATGTACATAATATGAAAAATTCTTTTAATTAATTACTATTCAATACTTTACATGATCCCACACTTTATAAAAAATACATGTGGCCCTCCCTCACATTACTAATTAATGCGAGTATTATCCATTGATATCCACCACCAACTAAAGTTTTGCAATTCATATTGTGAGTTTGTATCTCATAGCAGTCTTAATGGATTAGCCTAAAGAATGCATGTTGAATTGTAAATGAGTTTAATTAGACGTTTGTGGTTATTAACATTAAATGGCCATTGAAAATATAATTTTTTAAACAATAATTTAATTAGAATATGATTAGTAATTAACATATAATTGGTAGATTGGTAAAATATAATAAAAATAAATTATTTAAAAATTTTAAAAAAATTATTTTATTATTATATAATGAATAATTCAATGTGGAGATTGGATATAAATGAATTATAGAATAGGAAGGCAAATTCATGTCATATTAACTAAAACTTGACTTTGACTTTGGCTATTTCAATGATAGTGCTACGTTAGTTAATTTTAACTCAAGTCGTTTCACTTGATCTATTAATTTTGTTATGAATGTGTCGAGTTCATTCATAGATTGTTCCAAAAATTGCTAATTCTACCACCAACGCCCCTCACCCCCAAAGAAATTGTGTTCCTTACACAGGCGAATATGAAAGTTTTACACAATTTTTTTCACCACACCAAAACACCCAACCTCTTCTCTTCTTCCCCAGTCTTCACAAGTAAAATCAAACGCCTTTTATCTGATTCAATGTGCAAGACCTATTGAACTTCCCTTGAAGACTGGCAAACAGGTATAGAATCGTGGTTTGGGTTTGGCAGCGAGGTGTGCAAGTTGGGTCTCAGCTCGATGATTGATTGGAGGCTGAGATAAACCAAGATAATAAAGAAGAGCTATGGCATATTGGCATCAATGGACTGGTTGATCCACAATTGTGAAGAGAAGATAGTAGCAGAGCTGTTAGGAGTGTGAAGGAAAAGAATCGATTAACTACAACCAATGGGCTCAGATCTTTGACATTGACAACGTCACAATAGTATCATGTTTACTCGTCCGAACTCAAATAAAACTTAAATATCCACACTCGAACTTGGCTCGCTAACCATTACTATTGTTCAAACTCAACTAGAACTCAAGCCAAAATAAACAAACCAATCGAGATTGAATTCTTTTTTCTTTTATTTTTTTTATAGAAAAGTTTATTCATTACTTTATGCTATTTCTTATTTATAAAAATTATAGTTAATTAGTTAAAGTTAATTTAGTAATTGTTTCAAACAAATGTGCAATCACTCCTTCATTTATAATTACATCAATAGGCTATACATCAATTGGAAAATTAATATGTAAACTGATCTAATGTTATATTATATAATACATTATTAACTAAATTTATAAAATAGCTTATATTACAAGCATAAAATAGCTTAGTATATTATACAGCTTGTAATAAAATACACAACTAAATATAGATAACTAATTAAATAAAACATACGAAGCAAAGTGACTCTCCCTATGGTCGAATTATATAAACAATTATGCTGGGTACAAGCGAACCGCGTACCAATTGCGTACCCAAGTGTGACATGGCAGGCAGCAGGGGTATATACGTAATTATGGAAAGTAAAAAAATAAAAGCAATCAAATAAAGGAAAAGAGAGAAGATCCTTCGTCAATTTTATTTCCCTCCCAGCGCACTTCCTCATTCTTCCGAAGGCTCCCCAAATCTCTTCCTCTGCGCGCGACGGTGAGATTGATGTGAAGTAAGTGTACAAGAACATATTTATTTATTTATTCTGTTTTTACAACTAAAATTTCTAAGAGGGAAAAATGTGAACCATCTGAATGTACAAAAAAAGCATGCTGTAGTGTTAAAACCCCATAAGAAGGGATTAAATATCAGCCATGAGGAGTGAAAAAGAGAGGAGCTTTTGCTCTAAAAGAGTTGCCCACTTTCTGGATTAATTAGGATTTTTACATTTTTTCTCTTTTTCTGATGAATGCAGTGGATTTTACTCTCTGTTCTTGCTTTTGAGGAAAAAATTAGTTTTAAGTGTATTTTTTGTGAACTGCGAGCAGTACTTGCATATAGGATCAGAATTGGTGTCATGTATTGATGCTACATAGACTTAGGATCAGAAGAGTTTTGATTGCTTGAGGTTGTTTCCCTCGTGATGGAAGCATGATGCTTATCCTTATGTATTTTTTTTATAGAAAAATATTTACATCTGCCACACACCGATACACACTCAACGTATTGAGTGTAAAAAAAAAAAGTGACGTGAAGTGTGTGCTGGTGTGGGGTAGATGTATAGCATTTTCCTTTTTTTATTTAACCTTTTGCTATACGAATTTTTTTTCTCCTGGGAAGTGGCTTATTTTTTGGCAACGGGTTTAAATCCTGTTTGTTTCAAATGGGATTTGGAATGTATAGATTCCAAGCAATTGTAAATTCATTTCTTCATTGTTAGGTGTTCAAATTTGATCCTTACTTCCATTTAGTGATTATATTCGATTAATTTTCAGTTTACTTATTCTTGTGCAAGACATTCAAGCACGGATCAATAAAATTAATATATAGTGGCTCCTCTTCCAACAAAGTATTCTGATGGAGAAAGGGAAAGAGCACGCATCTCCTATCACACCTCCTACCAAAAATGCATCAACAAATCTATCAACAAATCCATCAAATCAAATGATACCAAGACCATTTTATACATATTTGTCAACACCTCCTAACATAGATCCATCTATCAATCTAGCAACTCAAGTATTATAAATACTAACATTAGATGCCATAGGTATTATGAATATAAAAAATTTAGAACAGGCCAGCCAGTAGATTTAATTTGATTTTGATCTATCTTCAAATCTTTAGTTTGAATTGGTATATATATAGATATGAATTAATTGGAAAAATAACATTACATGCTTTCTTTGTAAGACAACAAATTAATTTAGTGAATAAGAAAAAGATGAAGCTGGATGCCAAAATATTTCCTAACTTTTTTTTTTCTTGGTAGCTAGGGCAGGTATTTTCAATTAATGTATATATAATCTATTTTATATTAATGAAATAGATTGTTAATTTTATTTAATTATAATTAATTAAATACCTATATATCATGTTTTGTAAGAATCGATCGGTCGATCACGCGCATTAGGTGATTGAATTAATGTATATATAATTTATTTTATATTAATGTCTATTTTTATTACTACATCTTTGATTGATTGTCATTATTGATCTATATGTTAGGTGATGCCAATGCCTTTTTATCCGGATTTCTCAAGCTATATGCATGAGGGCCATGGACCAATGCCACATTCTTGGTTCCCACCATTCTTACCTCATCCTAATGCCAACCCATCTCCATGGATTTGTCAGGGATTTCCCACCATTTTTACTAGCGTGTGTATTTTTCAAAATGCTTAAATTGATTCAAAATTAATATAAAATGAATGTAAATCTTATGTAGGGATTTCAGTCATCAGCCCCCTCTTTGATTGGTTTAAACTCTGCAAGCTCAAGCCATGTGGAAGAAATTCAGGAGCCCACACCTGACTTGAGGGAGGTTGAAACTTTGTCTACGCCCTCTGAATCCAAAGATGACAAAGAAGAAGGGACAACAGTGCATACTGAGGAGGCCGAAATCATTGAGGAGCCGAAGCTCGAGATGGTATTTAAATCTTAAGAAGAGTTAATTTCTTACTATAAAAGTTATGGAAAACAATGCGGCTTTGGGATAATGACACAAAGGAGCCATAGGTTTGAGGATGGGAGGCTCAGATATATCACATTGGGTTGTGCTCGTGGCGAGAAGGCACGGAATCGGACCACAAATGTCGCTCGACCACGTCCGACATCAAAGACAGGCTGTAATGCAAGGATAAATGCTACGTTTTCTGAAGGGATGTTGAAGTTGTTGACTGTTCACAATACCCACAATCACGGGCTAAGTCCACAAAAGGCGAGGTTCTTTCGGTGCAATAGAGAAGTAAGTTTGTCTGTTAAGAGAATGCTAAATACAAATGATCAGGCTGGTATCAGAATGAACAAGAGCTTCGCCGCTCTTGTGTAAGAAGCAGGTGGGTTTGAGAACTTGCCCTTCAATGAAAAAGACTGTCGTAACAACATTGACAAGGCATGCCACCTTCGACTTGGGAAAGGTGGCGCTGGAGCCCTCCATGAGTATTTCGCTAGGATGCAATACAAGAATAATGGATTCTTTTCCCTAATGGATATGGATGATGAGGGGAGGTTGAAAAATGTCTTTTGGGCAGATTCACGAAGTAGGGCATCATACAAATATTTTGGTGATGTTGTCACGTTCGACATTACATATCTGACAAATAGGTATGGGATGCCGTTTGCACCGTTTGTTGGTGTAAACCACCATGGACAATCAATCCTTTTGGGGGCAGGATTGATTTCTAATGAGAATACAGAAACGTTCACATGGTTGTTTCAGAGTTGGTTGAACTGTATGGATGGTGAAGCTCCAAAGGCTATTATCACAAATCAAGATAGAGCTAGGAAAAATGCGATTGCGCTTGTCTTTCCGAATACCCGACACCGATTTTGCTTATGGCACATATTGAAGAAATTACCCAAAAAACTTGGTTCACATGGTGCATACAAAGATGGGTTGAAAAGTCAGTTGCTTAAGTGTGTGTATGACTCTCAAACAATAAAGGAGTTTGAGAGTTGTTGGGAAGTGATAATTACAACAAACAACTTGCAGGAAAATGCTTGGTTGCAAAGTTTATATGTTGAGAGTACCTATTGGGCATCGGTATTCCCGAAAGAAATTTTTTGGACTGGAATGAGCACAACCCAACGAAGCGAGAGCATAAATGCTTTCTTTGACGGGTATGTTCATGCTAGGACAAACTTAAAAGAGTTTGTTGATCAATTCGATAATACGTTGAGAAAGAAGATTGAGAATGAAAATGCAGCGGACTTTCACTCATTCAACGTCACAATTCCTGCCGTATCTATTTCTCCACTTGAGAAGATATTTCAAGCCACATATACTAACTCTAAATTTAGAGAAGTTAAAAAAGAAGTAGTGGGAATGCTTGGTGTTCTTCCAACTCTATATCGAAAAGATGTGTAATTGCAACGTACCATGTAGAAGATGAAATAGAAGTTGATGATTTCATCAAGGAGGTGACCCAAACGGTGTACTTTAATGAGGCCGAAGTTGATGTGAAGTGTTCATGCTCACTGTTCGAAATGAGAGGGATATTGTGTAGACATGCATTAGCCATTATGAGAGTTAACAAAGTGAAAAAGGTGCCAGAAAAGTATATATTAGATCGATGGAGAAAGGACATTAAAAGGACATACACTCTCATACGCAGTACTTATGACTCAGTTGATGCAAGGCCAGAAGTTAGCAGATATTCGCATATATTGAAGGTATGCTATTTTCTTATTTTTACTTATTTTGACATTCACGTATATTCTGTTGGTCGTGGTTTGTTACGTGGTGGGATTTTGACATTCTTTTTTTCTTCTGAACTTATAAAAAAAATATTGAAGGTATGCTATGACGTTGTCACAAATGCAGCGTCATGTGATGAGCATGCTAATGATATGATATATAAGTTACATGCAATGAACACCGTCTACCGCACGAAGAAGTCGCCCCAACGACCCTTGGAACATGTTGCAGATACAACTGTTGATGCACCAACAGCTGGGAATTTAAAGAAAGTCCTGAGTCCCCTTGTAGTTAGAGGCAAAGGGAGACTGCCATGCCTCAGGAAAAAATCAATGATTGAGAGAGTCAAACCCACGACCAAGAAAGCTACTCAAAAGGGAAAACGTAAACATGTGTGTTCCATTATGAATATTTGATATTTTTATCTCTTCAATATTTGTTTGTTAGACTTCATTTGGTTTTTTTATTGATCTGTAGCCACATGGAAGAGATATCGACAGGGTTGACACGTGCAGAAATTTATTTGGGCAAACAATTGTTGGGACTCAAGAGAGTGTTGTCTTTGAGGTAGTTCATGATTCTATTGTCTTGCTTTTTTATTCTTACTTTTTTTTTATTATTTTGAAGTTCACAGTATGATTCTAACCTTTTTACTTTTTTTTTTATCTATTTTTAGCCTCCTCAAAACACTACCGAAGTATTGGACTTTGGTGAAACCCAACTTGGGGATGGCACATATGAAGCTCTAGATGGGACTGAAGATCATGGACATGTGCAAGAATGAAGATGTTGAAATACTTTCATCTGTTTCTAATTTTGTGTTGGGACTTGTTTATGTTATGACTCGGTTGGTGTGATTATGGGAGGTTGGGATTTTGAGTTGTAAGTGTTAAGTCATACTTGTGAAGTAGGGAGTATGCTACAGGTATATGCAATAGAATCTTGTATATAATGAAATTATATTTTGTTGAGTGAAATCAGGGACACCAATGAAGTTATATTTTGTTAAAGTGAAATCAAAGACTTGAAGTTATGTTACTGAGTTGTAGAATTTTCCATGTAATTTGTGGATGGTTTCTTTTTGCCAACCAATTTGCCATGATCTATTTACTTGTTTAAAGTACTTTCATGAGGACAAATAATGTATGTTTCATTATTTTCCATGTCAAATAATCAATTTATGACACTCATGACCAATGTATAAATAATAAATTGTCTCATAAAGATCACATTTCCAGCTTCATACATTGAAATTATATACGAGACTATTGATGCACATGCATCATTTACAACTCAATTTCTCAACTAGTTGCTTAAGGTTATACACAACAAAGGCCAAAAAAGTATATACAAATTTCCCTCAAGTAATATGGTTTCATTGTTTACAGATGCAATACAATGAAATTAATATAAAAATAATCCATGAGATTTTAAGTAGTGTGCGTTCACGCCGGATCTCTGCTTGTTGCCTTTGAATATCAAGTTGGTCGTTGTGGATTCCCAACTTATACTTCACAATCTCTTCTTCGAAGCTCTTCCTCATTTCTTAACAAATCAATTTCTATCTTCATAAGGATCTTTTTCTCTTTCCTCACTACGATTTGTCCATTTGAAATAGTTGCAGTGTGGTAATCCCTGATTATAAAGAAACAAACGTAAAATATTAAACTTTTGTAGAAACCAACATGCACGTCAAAGTTAAAAAAAAAAAAAATTACCTATGTATTGTAATTTGGACACCCAAAAAATGATCGGCCCGGATTTCTTAGCGTATTTGATGTTCTAAGTTTTGCGGGCTTCCCACAGGTGCACATTGGGTTGTTTGCCGAAGTCCATGAAGAAGCTAACGATGACATCCTAATGAAGAAGCGGGCTTCCACAAACATGTTCCCAACAAACTTTGAATATTACTTCACATATTACCAAAACTTTTCAAATTATAAAGACTTTGCAAAACTTTAAATATTAGCTCAGTTCTATATTACAAAAACTTTGCAAATTATCAAAACTTTGCAACAAAGCAAAAATAGCTTAGTTCTATATACATCCAATGATGAGGTCTCCAAACAGCCTCTTAATGTGCGATGTGGATGGTTGTGAACCAGCTGATGCTTTCAACTGAAACACTGACTTAGTTTGGAGCTATTAGTTTATTTTTATTTCTTTATTTTAGCTTTTGAGTGTTTATTGTTTCTTTGGTTCTAATTGAACAAGATGTTTGAAGTTGTTTGTAGAAACTGAACTGAGAAAACTTTATCAAGTTCCTTTGGGTTCTCTGAGGAGTTCTAGCAAAACTTAAGTTAGTTCAGTGTTTGTTTCATACTAAGTTACCAAAACTTAGTTGGTAGTGTGAACTGAGAAAATCCTTGTATGTTTCAAACTCATACAAAGATTTGTCTCAAACGCCCATAAATCTTGAGATCTAAACTATAATTGCTGGCACTATAGACACAAAAGCCATTGTCTCAAAGTTATTGGGAATCTTAATAAATACACAATACTGCTTCGTATTTCTTTTCTTCCTTTCTTTTTTTCTCAAAAAAGGATTATTTATCCACAACCACCCTACGCTTGGTGGGTTTTAAACTCATCCGCTTGTCTCCAAGTCACCTTTTTTATGATAAATATGTCATGATCTCTAATTTCGCCACCAATCCAACATATAATCAGTTCAATTTCATTGACAATTGTAGTCATGACAAATTTACTTAATTTAATCTCATCTAAACCACATTGACAGACAGGACAAAATATTGGGATGTCACCACTCTACTCAAATACTGAAATAACCAGCTTGCTCAACTTGATATACAAAATGAACCTATATACTTTAAATGATCTAGATATTCAGACAAAAATGCATTATTTATAGGATGCAGAAGCATAAAGATATCTATCGGTACTGGACATATTCAATGGCCTCGAACAAGATCAAGTTTCTATTCTATATTTCCCGCTGACATAAATGTACATCTAACAACCTTCAATGTATAACACGCACCTTGGATGCGAATGGCCATGTTTCAAACCTAAATTCAAAACCTAACTTCAAAAAACCACAAAATCAAAATATATACACAACACAAAATTAATCAAATGCATTTATCTGTTACACAGAGAGAGAGAGAGAGAGAGAGAGAGAGAGAGAGAGAGAGAGAGAGAGAGAGAACCGGTGGCTGCAGCTGTGTTCGCAAGGAAGAGGCGCAACGAAGGCACGCTGACAAGATTAGGGCTCGGACCAAAATTTGGGGGTTAAACTAGAGAAGAGATTAGGCAAGAGAAATTGGGAGCTTTCGACGACTTGAAGAGAAACAGACTGCGTGTGCTTCGAGGCAAAAGACATAGAAGAGAGAAGCGGGCTCCAACCAGAGGAGAGAAGCATCGCTGGGGCAAAACCAGAGAAGAAGAAGAAGAAGAAGAAGAAGAGGGGCTCGTCTCCTTCGGTTGTTTCAAAACTGTGCGTTTTGAACAATTGTTTTGATTTAACTCGTAGTCCCGCTCAAATGAAGTCAGCCGTAAAACACTGAAACTTGTATGAGTTCCCAAATGGTTCGTTTCATTAAAACTCTTCCATGTCAGCACTTCAGTGCACATAACTGCTTGCCTTCAGAGTTTTCCTTATACAAATAACGTCAGCAAAGTGTTCACTTCTTTTTGTCAAGCTTGATTTGATTTGTTGTGGATTGGATGATGGAAAAACCATCTATAGAAAAAAAAACTATATAAAATATTTAATACACACTTTTGGAATGTGAATAAATATATTAAATAAGGTAAACCATAAATGAATTAATAGCAGATAATTAAATATATAAAAAACAGCTAATATGTAATAAATATAAAGCATACATTTATAATGCGTATTACGAGCATCAAATGCTTAAATGAGGCAAGTAAACCTTATGCGAGCTTTGCTCACAAACTTTGAACTGAGTTTATACAAGTTTTACTCATTTAATATTCAAACTATTACATTGTATTTATTAAAAGAACCAAAATTAAATTGGTATATACAAGCCGAGTTTGAAATGCTCTGTTCATTTGCAATCCTATTCATAATGTAATGGTAGGGGTGCTACCCGCATGGTGTGGGGCGGGGTGAACCCGCACCCCACCTCGCACCATGCGGGGGGAGGGTTTACAACCCTGCCCAGGTATCGGAGGGTGGGGTTGAAACTGCACCCTACCCCGCCCCCCGTTCAAACCAAAGACCCATTGGGTTTATAAATTCGTTTTGGGTCTAAAATCTTTTTTAAACCCAAATTATAATATAATTAAAATTATAAATTAAAATTTAAACATTCAAAAAAATATAAACTTATTATAGTTGTATTTTGGATTGCCTTGGCCTCCCAGTGTTAGGGTGCATGTGGAGACTGGTCTGTGAGCAGAAAATTGAGAAACAGAGAGTTGCTCGACATGGCGCTCAAGCGAAACTCAACCCGTGAGTTAGCTCGATTTGCACTCGACGTTGGGCTAGAGCGAAGATCAACCCGTGAGTTCGTTTGAGATGCGCTCGACAGTGGGCTAGAGCAAAGATCAACCCATGAGTTCGCTCGAGATGCGCTCGAAAGTGAGCTCGAGCAAGACATATGACACGCCACTTGAGCCAATATTCATATGACACGCCACTCGAGCGAATAACATAATTTTTGCCATATTAGGGTTTCCAGCACGTTTACTATAAATATGTTATATTTAACTTGTTTTGTATGACTTTCAGCACATTTTGAGAGAGAACAATTGTCAAGTGAGTGCATATAGTGTGAGAGAGCAAAAAAATCCTAGAGAGTGTGAGTTGAGATTGAGTGATTGTAATCTCCTCTACTTAATAAGATTTCTCCAACTCTATGGACGTAGGTAATTTGTCAAACCACGTATATTGTATGTCGTGTGTTTGATCGTGTTTGCTTTTACTTTAGTTTGACAACGTTGGTGTGAGTGTTTTTGCACAACAACTGGTATCAAGAGCCAAGGTCGGATCTAAAGAGCCAAACCTGAGAAAATTGGCTGAGGTTGCCAAGATCGGTTCGAGACCGGATACTCCTAGTGCAATGGAAGTTGTGAGTCGCCCAGTAGATGTACTGACTAAGGGCGATGTACGTGGAAGACTGAAGTCGAGCTTGACTTCAATGCGTCTTCTAGCTTGAATCGAGAGCTGTGAGCTGCAGAGATGAGAGGATTTGGCTGGAAACGATGGCTGGCATGTGGAGACCCAGCCTCCAAGTGGGAGATTGTTGGGGTGCATGTAAAGACTGGTCTGTGAGCAGAAAATCGAGAAACAAAGAGTTCGCTTGACATGGCTTGACATGGCGGTCGAGCGAAACTCAACCCGTGAGTTCGCTCGATGTGCGTTTGACAGTGGGCTCGAGCGAAGATCAACCTGTGAGTTCACTCGAGGTGCGCTCGACAGTGGGCTCGAGCGAGACACAAACCCTAGTGTTCACTCGAGCTACGCTCGACACCCCGCTCGAACCAATGTTCATTGTCTGTTCGCTCAAGGCGCACTTGACATGCCGCTCAAGCGAAGAACGTAATTTTTGCCAGATTAGGGTTTCCAGCACGTTTACTATAAATATGTTATATTTGACTTGTTTTGTACGAATTTTAGCATATTTTGAGAGAGAACAATTTTCAAATGAGTGCGTATAGTGTAAGAGAGTAAAAAAGCCCTAGAAAGAGTGAGTTGAGATTGAGTGATTAGAATCTCTTCTGGTTAATAAGATTTCTGCAGATAGGCAATTTGCCGAACCACGTATAGTGTGTCGTGTGCTTGATTGTGTTTGCTTTTACTTTAGTTTGCCATCATTATGTAAGTGTTTTTGCACAACACCTAAGTCAACCTTTATATAGGAAGTTAATGCAATACAATAGTTATACTTAAGCAATGTGAGACTTATTGGCCTAGGAAGCCAAGATAATCCATTAACTTGAATTCAACTTCATGTTTTTAACAAATTATATATCTATATACAATATATTTATATAAATTTTTTATATAAATATTAAAAATATAATTTTTTATATTAAATAAGGGAGGGGTGCAAAATGAGGGGGTTGGGTTTAGCACGCCCCCCGCCCCCGCTAGGGGTCTTTCATGCGGGGCGGGGTAGTGGCCCCTACTGCCCACCCCTACATAATGGCAATCATAAGCGAAGGCTACATGCTTAACTTAGAAATGGAGAGCAACTTGACAAAATTACCTTAAAATCTTTACTCCGAAGCACTAATAAAAGCTTCGACGAAAGGAGACAAGAAACCGCAGAGTTCTAGCATACAATTTTGTTTCAACACATTGATTGACGTCCGAAGAAATAGCAAAACATGAAATAACGAACCAAATAAATACGTTGATCCAATAGTCCCATCAAATTAAACCCAAAAGTCCTACAAAGATATCGTTAAAATCTAATATTAAAGAGTTCCTACTCTGAAAATTCAGAATCTTGACTGCACTAGGGCTGAAGAACACAATCACACGAGCAGCTTCCTAATTCATCTCCCGACGGCAATAAATAAAAAATGGCTACGTCTTGTAAGAGACACTAATACTAACAGAATTTCCAATGGTTATTGCAGTTTACACATGTTACATACGTTGTCATAGGCTCATCAGCACTTCGTGTCTGCATTTGGTAGTAGGTGCATTTGCGTTGCCCGCATCGACTGCACTTGAATTGATCAGTTGTCGCTTTGGGTTGCGCTCCACGCTCACAATCAAATAACGCTTTCTCTTCAATCTTCCTATTCTCATTTCGCCTCTTATCACTTGCCATTTCTGCTGTGCTCATGTTGACAAGCCATTCTGGTTCGACATGTCCAAGAAGTACCCTTCTCCGAAAATCTGGGTTGTTAGCATCCTTGAGGTTAAACATTACTGATCTATACTTGGCCTTTTGGGCCCCTTGAGAACTGCCCCACTTCTCAAACAGAACGGACTCTACAGAAACAGCAACTCGAATCGGATCACATGCATTCACTTCATCCTGAATATCCTCATCAGCCTCACCAGAAACTTTAGACAAAGCTTCGTGAAGAATTTCTCGCACTTTGTCCCGCATGGCATCATTAGATTTAATCATTGACATAAGCTTCGGTGGTGCACCAGGACCTACTGATGGTTTCTTCACTCCAGAACTCTGCTTCTCCTCTTTGGTTATCTTTTCAACTTCAGCATTTTCAGCTAAATCATTTTTCTCAGTCTTACCAACAACATTAATGTTTTGAACTTTTCTCCCTGCCTTGACAGCATCTGACCTTGAGACTTTGTCAACCGCGACGGTTTCGACCTTTGGAACCTTCTGAACTTTCACCGAAGATGTCTTCACATTGTTATTAGTCTCGACAGAACCCTTATCATCATCCAAGCTTTCATTTTGTTTGTTTTTGTTAGTTTCCTTTATAACTATATCTTTCCAGATCCCAATCAGATCAGAAGCCAATGATTGGATTTTCTTCCTAGGGTGCTTTGTGAGATGTCGAAGACGCTTCCCGACCTGAATTTCATATTAACACAAAAAATCATCAAGTCCAATTTTTCAAGCAAACAAATCGAAGGTGATAAAGCGCAGCAGCATTAACAATCATAGACCAGGAAAAAATATTTTTCTCTAACAATCATTCAAATCTGAACATAAACCTCGAATAAAATTTCCATCATCCATAGTGGGATCCAAATGCAAGAATTGACAATAGCTTTACCGGGCAAGAAACAGGTTGATATGATGTTTGCTCAAGGATAACTGCAGCGAATTAAAAGAGTTCTAGGAAAAGAAGTAGAAGCAAGAAACTGTTCAGTAAGGACATTGAGCATTTTTTCATCAGTGAAAATACTCAAAAAGTAATAAGATTCCGAATCACTTCTCCATAATTTTTCCACGACAAAAAAAAAAAAAAGAAGAAAAAAAGAGAGGAGAATCCAAAATGAAGGTACTCAGCAATTGTTTTGTTTTCCATCTTCTATTATTAGATGAAACTATTTTTTTTTTTTTAGATAATTAAGAAATTTTATTCATAGGAAAAAGAGGCATAACCCAAGTACACGGGATGTATAAAAGAGAAGTACCTAACTAGGGTTTACAACCAAAAGTAGAAAATCATGGACATTAAGTCCATTAAAATCAATGACTCCCGCCCATGAGAACAAGGTTTTAAAGAAGAAAACTTTCAGCTCATTCCCTGTCCTCTCGTGATCCTCACAGCTCCTATCATTTCTCTCCCGATGCACCAACACATACATATAGGGGTCATCTTCCATATTGCTGCCACTCGTGGATTGCCTTGGAGTCCTCTCCAGCTTCCTAGAAAATCCACTAGCCTACAAGGCATGACCCACTATAAACCTATTCCTGCAAAAAAACTATCCCACAAGGTCTTGGCCACCTCACAATGTAGAAGCAAGTGATCTATAGATTCCCCATTGTTTGTACACGTACAACACCAGTCCAACACCATTACACGACATTTCCTCAAATTGTCTGTAGTAAGGATCTTGTCTAGAGAAGCAGTCTAAACAAAGAAAGTTGCTTTCAGAGGAGCTTTAGTCTTTCATATATTCCTCCATGGAAAAGTGGTCATGCCCTAATTAGTTAGAACTTGATAAAACGATCTAACTGTGAATCTACCTTTCATAGAGGGGCTCCAACTAATCTTATCCATGGTGCCCTCAGCTACCCTGATGGAATATAGTAAGGCAGAAAACTCGGAAATAACCTCCAACTCCCAATCTTGTGCTATCCTAATGAATTTTACATTCCATTGAAGAAAACCACAAGAGAAGACAAAGAGATCAGCTACTGAAACATCTTTCGCCCATACAAACTCAAAAAATGTCAGGAAATGTTTCTTTGAGGCTTTGTTCACAGCACCATTTGTCATGCCAATATTTGACTTGAGAAAAATCACCTACCTCAAAACGTGCATAGCTTAGGAAAGTCTCCCATCCTCATCCTTAAAAGGGCGCAAACTACAATTTTAGATGGTCTAAATGTTTTTTTTTTTGTATGAGTGTCTCTATGTTATTTTAATGATCTATTGTTCTTGGCACATGATATATATATATTTTTTATAGGTAATCATAGAAGTTTTATTAATAAAAAAAGGCAAAGCCCAGATACACAGGTAGTATACATGAGACAACACCTAGCTAGGGTTTACAATCAAACAAAGAAAGTCATGAACATTAAGACTATTGCAAGCAATGGTTCCTGCCCATACAAGCAATGTCTTAAATAAGAAAAGTTTTAGTTCATCTGTTGTTCTCTCACAGTCTTCAAAGCTTCTTGCATTTCTTTTCCTCCAGATACACCAACACATACAAATAGGAACCATACGCCAAATGGCCGCCACCTGCGAGTTACCCTGAATGCGTCGCCAACTTGCAAGGATGTCCACCAATCTAAGAGGCATGACCCATGACAAACCAACTCTCGTGAAAAAATCATCCCACATTACCCTGGCCACCTCACAATGTAGAAGCAAATGATCTACTGATTCTCCATGCTCCTTACACATAAAACACCAATCCAGCACAATTACCCGGTGCTTCCTCAGATTATCTGTAGTCAGGATCCTATCCAATGATGTTGTCCAAACAAAAAAAAAAAAGCCACTTTTGAAGGAGCTTTCGTCTGCCATATACTCTTCTACGGGAACATGGTCAATCCAAGACTCGTTAGAGCTTGGTAAAATGATCTAACAGTGAAGTTACCTTTCTTAAAATGACTCCAATGCATCTTATCCCCGGAATCCCCTTACATTCTTACTGAATACAATGTCGCAAAGAACTCTAAGATAATCTCCACCTCTCGATCTTGTGCTGCCCTAATGAAGTCAATATTCCATTGAGGGGGCCATTTGAAAGGACCAAAAGATCGGCAATCGCAGCATTCTTTTCTCTTGCGAGCTCAAAAATAGGTGTCTTTAAGACTATGGTCACCACACCATTTATCATACCAAAATCTGAAGCGAGAACCATTATGTTAGACATATTTCAGGTCTATTTTGAATTTTTCTATCGTATTTTTCTATATGGTAAAGTTTACAGAAATAGAATACAAGAATTATCTTGTTACATTTTTAGCACGGTGCTCGGCCCCAGAAATAAATTTCTGGTTCCCCCACTGATTCCATTGCTTTTCTTAAAAAAATTTTGAAACAACCTGAGGATTATGGCGAGTAGGGTCGCGTATCGATGGTGCCCTGCCTTCAGGATCCATATAAAGAAAAAAATTCAAACAATGCAACCAAAATATTTGAGGGGAAAAAAACAGCACCTGGGTGGAGACAAGAACATGATAAGTGACAGGGAAATTCTTGAGCTGGTGTAAGGCATCAAGGCATCGACTTTCCTCGACTCCGCTGTCAGCGGAGGCCGCAGCGTCCGCAGCTTTCTTCGCTGCTTCAAACAATGCAACCAGCTCTCTCTCCATAACCCCCAAGATTTTTCGCTTATAATTGAAAAATAATAACTAAATAATGAATAGAGTGAATATAAATCCAATAAGATGATACGAAGAATTTGACCAAACTTAAAAAAAAAAAAAAAAAAAAAAAAAGCCCTCGATGGCAAACAAGAAGATTAACAAGAATACTCCTAAAAATGGGGGGTTGAGATACGTAGTAAAAATTCACCTAGATCAGCCGTCGGAAAGGCTAAGAATTTAGCCAAATGTTATTCTTTCTTGTTCACCGGTGATTCAAGAAACCAGAACCCTAGCCTCCGCGCGTGCCCCTGCCCGTGTCTCTGTGGATTTCAATTATAATGCACTCACCGAACAAGAGAGTTTATAAAGGGCTTCCTGTCTCGTATACAAATGGAGGCGCAATCAAGAGAGCTGAGAGATCGACAGCTTCTGTAGACGCGGGACGCGGGCCGCGGGCGTAAGAACGGATGCTTGCAGATTAGGGATTAAGATAGGCCCGATAAAAAGTGTTGAGAGATCGACGGCCTCTGTTGACGCACGCGTAAGCACGGATACTTGCAGATTTGGGATCAAGATCTGTCTTCCAGATTCCACTTCTGGAACTGGTCATAGTGTCATACTCATCCTAGTCCTAGTCCTAGTCCTAGTCTCGCGTAGGATTTTGTGGTTAGTCAAAATGATTCAGGCAATTCAACGGCTGATTTGTACAGGCACATGCCTATTTTTATTTTAAATTTTATCATTTTTAATCAAGATTTACGTCGTTGTAATTCAAAAATTATTTTATTTTATTTCATCTCATTATTATAATTTTTTTAAATTTTTACATAAAATAAAATAAATAATTCAACTTTTTAAATCACAAGTCAACTTTTTTAAATTCTAAAACAATAATAATATTAAAAAATAATATTCTAACAATATTTTTTTTTAACTTTCATCTTTTATCTAAAACTATCTCATTTCATCTCTTAATCAAACCAACCTTCAATACCTTATAAATGATTTTTTTTTTTACTTAATAATGAATCATATCATTTCTATTTTCATTTACACTTTCTTTATGTCAATTGCTTTTGTTACAATTTTACACGATCACGTGCAGTATGTTATTGAAAAATAAAATTTAATTATATATTAATGTTTTTATAATTTGAGATACTAACTAATTTATATGAGGCCAAGTACATGTAATATACGATCCTAATTGAGAGTATGTATAAATAAATCTAAATCGTTTAATTATTATTATTATATTTATTTTATAATATTGAGTATTTATTTATTAAATATTATTATAAATGTTTAATCTAAAATCTGTATTAATCTTTTATCTTTAAACACTACTGACCACACTACTGATCGAGTCTCTAGTGAATTATCAAATCATTCCTAAGGTTCGGTTTAAATAATAAGATGATATGAGATGGTTTTAGATAAAAGTTAAAAATTGAATAAAATATTGTTAGAATATTATTTTTTAATACTATTGTTGTTTTGATATTTGAAAAAGTTGAATCGTTTATTATATTTTGTGTATGAATTTAGAAAAATTGTAATGATGAAATGAGATAAAATACTTTCACTATTCAAATGGGATCTAAATGTGAAAAACTACACCTAATTTTACTACAAATAAACTACTTTTCACTTCACGCCACTCCCTTCATTATCCCTCTATTTTCGATGTGATGACCGAGTCTTTCTTCTGCAAATTTTCTAAAACACTTTGAATTAAACACATACAAGACGATTTCTACCTATTTATCCCTTCCCCGTCTGTGATTTCAATCACAGAAAATCCTCACGCAATAACACAATTACTCCCACAATCTGATATGTCCTCCATCTTACTCAGAACCAACATTCATCAATTTGCCTCCGTACCTCATCCTGCTCGAAGCTACTGCCATTATCAGCCTAGCCACTTAGAACCACCGTACAAGACATTCTTTAGGTAAGCCACGATCGCCACATTCATCCTCCCCCTCTGCTCATTTGTTTCTCGGTAAGCACCATATAAATTAATTCTTTTTCTCTCTCTCTATAATTCACCATGAACAGAGGCCCCTGACAGTGCTCCGCCACTGTAGATCTTCACCCAAACCCACCATCCATCGCACATCCTCTCGACAAGCCTCTGTCACGAGATATCCCTTCCCTCCTCCGTTCCCTTCTCTATCTAACAACACTGAACACTCTCTCTCACTTCACAGCTCCGCCATCACGCACATAAGCTTCCACCACTGTCGATCTTCACCAGACTCACAACCGCACGTTGATTCTCTCGATGAGTGAATCCTTTCGCTCTCTTTTTCTCTTTTGCTTCTTGGACTAACAACACCGACCTCCTTTTTACAGTGCTTTGCTACCACATTTGCCACTATTGATCTCAACCACCCACGTTGTCCCTGCCTTCTCCTACTGTGCGTCCTCTGTTTTTGTTGGGTAAGCCATGTCTCGCGCCCTTTGGTTCTAGAATCAATGTTGCTGCTTAAGTTTGATTTTAGGTCTTTCAGTTCTCAAAAAATACATACATATGTTACTGTAATTAAAATATTGCCACTAAAGCCCCTTGTCGCGTAGCCATCTGGTAAGGGTTTTGAACCCTTTTAAGTGTTATGACCAAAATAACCCTGACCTTTCAAGATGGGCTTGACTGTGCTGGGCTTAATTTAATGATGGGCTTAGTTATTAAAGAAAATTGTATGTTACTTTTAGGGGTGCAAATCGGTTGGTCCGGTCCGACGATGGACTGAATATTTTCGGTCCATCATTTTTTCGAATCGGACCGGACCGAACATCCATAGGGACCGCACAGGACCGGTAGCTATCAGTCCGATCCGTCCATTCGGTCCAACCTATTTTTTTTTAAAATCAATTAATAAAAAAATTTATTTAAAATACTAAATTAAATCAAGTGACTTATTAATGTGGATTATCTAACAAACTCAATAAAAAAATATTTTATATGGTCAATGATAATAAATTAGATTAAAATTACATTATTAATTTATATAATTACTATATAATTAACTAATTGATATTATATATTAGTTAATTCATAGAATATTAACAAGTGTTAATAACATATTTAAAATTTTATATTGTTAATAGTGATAGGTTAGATGAATATACATAAAGAATATTGTTAATTTATAGAATATTAACAAGTATTAATAACATATTTAAAATTTTATATTGTTAATTGTACAATTATTATATAAATAATATATATAAAATATTTTTTTTTCATTCGGTCCGGTCCGAAAAAACCCTGGACCGTAGACCAGACCGAAACTTTTCGGTCCTCTAAAATGTGGACCGAGACCAACTAGTCTCAGTCTTGGTCTGGTCCAGTCGGTCCATTCGGTTCGGACCGACCGTTTATCACCTCTAGTTCCTTTAAGTTGGACCGGATTTAATATTTTAAGTTGGGCCTAGTTTTAACTAAATAATTATGTTAACCCATAAATCTATATTTTACAGAACATATTAGGAAAGCTACCAAAAACTGAATGAATTTAATGTAAACAAAAGCTACCAAAAGTTTGAATGGATCTAGTATTGATACTATTATTAGTATTCTGGGTAAGGATGGTGAGTTTTGTCCCTCTTTTATCATTCAAGACAATAGCACCAATACACCTACATGAATTCAAATGGTTGCTCACAAGAGGAAAAAGGCTTTTATTACTTCCCTTACTCTCCCCGATGGTTCTTCCTCCTATGAGCATAAGATTATTCACTCAGTTGCTGTGGATTTCTTCTACAATCACTTAGCTGTTTCTTCAACTCACTCTTCCATCTCTTTGTCTGATTTAATTCTTAACTTGGATGCTGATGATGATAATACTTTGATGCTCAAACTTCCTTCCAACTCGTTGGAAGAAGTAAAGCAAGTTGTCTATAGCATCTCTTTAGACTCATCTTCTGGTCCATATGGCTTTTCTTTTCTTTTTACACATCTTGTTGGTCTATTATCCATCCAGACCTCTTTGAGGCAATTATAGATCTTTTCAGAGGTGAGCCTTGCCTCATTCATTGAAACACACTTTCATTTCTTTAATCCCTAAGAAAGACGACCCTTCCATTTTCTTTGATTTTAGACCCATCAATCTTACAAGATTTTTTTTTTCTAAAATTCTGGCTTCTCGTCTTGCCACTTTCTTGCCCAAGCTTATTTCGACCCACCAAGGTGCTTTTGTCAAATGTAGAGTCATTACAGATAGTATTTCTTTAGCTCAAGAACTTACTCATAGTCTTGCTAGAAACATCAGATGCAATAATGTTATGCTCAAAGTTGACATGGCTAAAGCCTTTGACAGGGTCAACTGGATTTACCTCTCCCATGTACTTCGTTCCTTTGAATTTAATTAATGCACTGTCTCTTTATTTCAGAAATATTTTTCTTACCGTACCTTATCTGTTTCACTCTGGTTATTTCACTTATAGTAGAGGTCTTAGACAAGGGGACCGATTATCCCCTCTCCTTTTTATTCTTAGTGAAGAACCCCTAAGTAGAGGTTTTCACCATCTTATGACTGAAGGTCATGTCACCCCTAATGTTATCCATAGGGGTTGCACTCTCATTTCTCATATCCTTTTTGCAAATGACCTTTTGATTTTCACCAATGGTTCTAAAAACAATCTTTCCACTCTCATGAAATTCCTTACTATTTACAAAGACTCATCTAGTGAAAAGACCAACCATTCCAAAAGTGTCTTCCTAGTTCATAACAAAGTCACCACGTCCAGAAGACACATTATTGCTTCTGCTATCGATTTTAATGACAGAAACTTCCCTATCGCTTACCTTGGTGCTCTCCTTTCCTATGAGAAAATTCCTTCCACTGCTTATGATTATACCCTTCTCAAGATTCGAAAAAAGATAGCTGGCTAGAAGGGTCGCTTACTTTCTACTCTATTCCTATTCATATCCTTTCGGTCCTCAACCCTCCCCAAAAAGTCATTGATTCCATTTACAAAACCTTTGCTAATTTCTCCTGGGGTTATATTAATGGTAACAATAAGAAACATTGGATTTCTTGGAATTAGATCTACCATCCTTCATCGAAAGGTGGTCTTGGTATTATAAATTTACATGATATTGTTAATGTTGTTCATTGTAAATTGGCTTGGAGATTCGTTAACTCGAACTCTCATTAGGCTACCTTTCTTTACCAAAATATATGAATGATGGTTCATCCTTGGATCTTAATTCTGCCAAAGTCGACCACTCTTGCTCCTGGAAAGCCATTTGCAAATTTCTTCTCATCATTCACAACGAGAGTCAATGGAATATTCGTCATGGCTCTATTAATTTCTGACATGACAATTGGGTAGACAATGATTCCCTTATCCAAAAAGGTTTCATTATTTCTAACCCCTCTTTACAAATCAAAGATATTTATTCTCAAAATGGTTGGAACCTTAATTTGATCCACAACCTCAGTGGCCAGCCCCTTGCCAATGAGGTCAATCTCTTCCCTATCAAAATTAAAAAAGGCCTGATATCCATATTTGGAAGCACAATAAAGATGACATATTCTCTTCCAAATCTGCCTGGAATTTTCTTAGGGAGCACTATGCTACGTTTTCTTTAACCCCTTCATTTGGAATAAAGCCCTCCCTGTTAAGATTTATGTTTTTCTTTGGAGTTATGGTTTAATGGCATTCCTTTTGATGACATGATCCAACATTGTGGGATCCATATAGCTTCTAAATGCAATAACTGCACGAATGAGTATGGTGATACCTCTGATCATGTCTTCCTCGATTGTAAGCTTTCCAAAGACGTTTGGCAACATTTCTCAACTATCTTTGGCTACAAAAACACAATCTATCACAGTTAGAAACTTAATGCCACTCATTGGTGGTTCTCCTTTAAAAGTTCATATCAACTCCATTTACTTGCTCACCTTCTTCCTCCCCTTATCTTTTGGGAACTTTGGCTTGCAAGAAATAAATGTCGTTTTGATGACTCTTATACCCATGACTATCATTCATAAAATCAATAAGTGGTTAAGAGACCTTAATTCTCTTATCAAGCATCGTTCTCTTGTACCCTCTGCTAATATTTATGTCCTTCATCATATACACATTCCCCTAACCATCATCTGGATAAAAAAATCCATCATTTTTCGTTGGTTATCCCCTCCTCGAGGACCTCTCAAGCTCAACATCGATGGTGTCTTAAAAGGTTGAGTGTCTTAAAATCGATGCTATCAATTGAGTGTTCATCACCTTCTTGTAGAAACTGATTCTCTACTTGTGGTGAATTGGTTTAATAAGAATTGTCATCCCCCTTGGAAATATGTTGATCTTTGGGATGATACCTTACATTTAAATCATTTATTTTCTTTTAGCATTACTCATGTTTATAGAGAATGGAACACTTTAGCAGATAGTCTCGCTAATCATGGAGCTTTGGGCAACACTATAATTTTCTCTTCTATTTTTGAACTTTCCAAACATATGGTTGGACTTCTTGCTTTGGACCATGCAGACATTCCCAACTTCTGGCATTAATTCTGACATTCTTAGCTTCTTCTTGTATCTTCATTTTTGTTTCGTTCTTTGTAATGGTTTTCTTTTTTCTTAAGAGTCTGGTTTTGGATTTTCAGATGTTGTAACCGTCTTGCTTTTTTTGTATAAAATATTCCTCCGCCATAAGTGTGGGTTTATCAATAAAATTAGAATCTCATCCTCTTCTTGAAAAAAAAAGAGTTCAAGCATTTACAAGAACTGCACTAATGTTTTTTTGGGTATTGGAACCCGTCTTTTGTGTTAATATTTTGCTTTTTCTTTGCATTCTTTACACCATTCTTTGATTTCTTAATTTGGTTTTGGACATGCTAACCTCAATCTTACTGGCCACTAAAAATGAGATATATATATATATATATATATTTACATATAATGGAAGGGAAGCATCTTGACTCCAAATTCAAACAACATTGACCCTAACTTCTTTGGAACTTGGAAAATCTTAAATCTTAAAACTCCCAAATGATAATGCAGGCAAGGATGAGGTGGTTCTTTGACGGAAAATTTTTGTTAACACGTGTAGAAATGTTGATCATGATCTTATACTTCTCGGTATAAGATTAAGATTTTCTCTTCACACTTGCGTGGATAGTGAAAGGGGGTGGCTGATGCTTGAACAAATATAGATGTTGCTAGGTATGATGGTTCATTTCCTTCAGTGACTCATTTACTTAAAAAAGACAAAAGGAAGTTAGTTGGCTAAGATGATTACATGATATATCCCTGAAATTTGGACATTGCAAGAAGTTAGTTGGTGTAGCCCGTACGTGTGCAGTAGGCTTGCATACAAAGCTTATTGTCTGCACCTCATCTCCTATATAATTAATATAAATTATGCCATCCGATATAGCACAATTGAAATTGGGAATTATTAATATAAGGTGCAGTGGAAAAGAAAAATAAAAATCACCTAAGAACCAGTCCCGCCAGTCTATTTACCTTCTTTGTCTTCTGACTCCCATTTGTTACCTAAGAACCAGTCCATGCTATTGCTACTACTGCTGCCAGAGTTAAACATTGCATCGGCCATATCTGCAACCGGGCATTCAACTTCTTTGCCACTTCGCGAGGTGGATGGACCCGCACCACCACCACGGCCATCACCGACAACCATTCCACTGGTGCTGCTCACTGCTCCGGCTCTAAGGCTGAAGTGCTCCATTGAGAGCCATTTGCTTAGAGGAACTGAATTAGATTGAGGAGGTTGGGTGGTTATAATTTGGGCCATCTCATGGGTAATTTCAGTTGCTGTTAGGGGTAATGGTGGAATTGATGGTGCGGTGGACGACATGTGGCATGTGTGATCACCTCGATAAGTCACTTCAAACGTGCTGGGATCATCATCGAGCCTCTGGACTTGCTTCTTGGCTGGACATTGGTATAACTTTTGGTGGGTGCACCTATAGTAACTCCTGATAAAGATGGTCGATCTAAGAAATAAGATAATGGTATCGATGGCACACTAGTTAAAGCGTGTGAAAATTACTCAAATACTCGAATTTCTACTCGGACCACAATATAATTAGAATACACAAATAAATTTTGTATCCCTTTTGTTGACACGCCACATATTAAATGATAGCTATTTAACATCATGCATGTATATATAGTCAGCAAAACATCACCAGATTTTGAATTTTGAGGGAGAAAGGGGGATAATGAGATCAAGTAGGAAGATTTTGCACATGTCTTTATGTCTTTTTGGTTTGGAAGATTCTCTTAACAAAAAATAAATAAATAAATTAGAGCATCATATCATCTAGGATCTATCAGTTAATTAATTATAAACCGGTGACAAGAGGGAAAAAAAAAGACATAACACTCATTTATAAACATGCAAGACTTTAAATAACTTTATAAATTAGGAGATTGTCCACGAAAAATGTTCACTTTAACCCTAATTGTATTGTGGTTATGAGTGGCATTTGCTTAATCAAGTCCTAAGTTGGCCATGAATTTGGGTGTCCTTTGGTCTTTACTGGAGCGGCAGTACCATGAGTCATGATTAGTTTACCAACAGAAAAATTCTACTCATCATCATCATCATACCACACATGCACCACACATAGTTTTTTAATTTTTTTTTTATCTTACCAAATGTGTGGTGGATAGATAGTAGAAAAACTCAATTAATTTAGAAAGAATAAAACTAAATAAAACTAAAAATAAATATGATGTGTAGTACTGTATAAAGATGTTGAGTAGCAAAGTTCCAATATATATATATATATATATAACCAGTAAATCTCAACAGTTTTCAGTACTCTACAGACCTTGTCAAACCTTTTGCCGCACTCGCTACGTACACACACTCTCTTTCCAAACATGATTAATTTGAACCAAGTTTAATGAAATCTATTTTTTTTTTTTTTTTTGTTAAATGCCTTAATATATTTGATCGATATTTAGCGTCTTCAGGAGCAGCAACAACAGCATTGCAGTTAGCATTGATGACAAGATCTAAAAGAGTGAGTAAAAGTCGGGAATATAAAATGCTAGTCGAATTTGTAAGATGTTGTAACGATTTCAATAAGAGGCCGCCTACCCTTTATTTGAGTTTCTACGTCATTGCACACAGTCTTGTCATGTTTGCTTTGAATAAATGCAGGAAGTCTCAAATAACCAATGTGCAGTACTCTTGGTTATTAGATCAGAAGTTAAAAGGTAGCATTAATATGTATAATTGACAATGTGCATGCAATGTTGATCAAAGGCCTAGCTTATAATTTTAACCCTAAGGAAAAGGCACCTGTAATATTTAAAGCCGTATATATTACAATTGAATTCAAAGTGTCAATAATAATAACAGTACTATATATATATATATATATATATATATATATATATATGTATATGTATTCCTGAATCCGATTAAACCAGATATTGCATGCCAGTCGTGAAATTACGGTAGGCATGCATTTTAGACATACCTTGGGAATCTTGAGCCGAGTATCTCTTTCTGCCCGTATTTTCTCCAAGTGTATCCATCCTCGGGTGGAATCTCAGTATTTCCAACTCGAGGTGCAGCCATGTTCACTGTGATCCGTCTCTCCCCATCATCCTTCCTGCTTATTTAAAAAATAAAAATAAACATGAAGTCCTATATATATATATTACTTCAAGTTAGTTTTTCTTTTTTTGTTTTTCCCGAAGTACTAGGAAATCCTATAACCTCTTATTAGCCGTTCCAAAAATGATTCAATATCATTAGCTCGAACGTCAACCATAAGGATATTTGGCTGCTAGTCAGAATGTAATTACAAGTTCCACACTTTGGATGCACAGCTAGCAAATGCATGTAGATGATCAAGTACCGCTACTCTTCAAAGAAAAAAAAAAAACTTGTAAATATTATATTTTTTAAATTAATTCTTGACGTTTCCGAGATCCTATGGGCAGTAATTTGCGCGTTTCTTAAAGCTCGTGAATCCACGTACTTATGATTGCTTAATTAAAACAGGTTTGGAGGAATGTTTCTGAGTAAAACAGGAGTCGCTCACTGATCACAAAGGTCAAAAGAAGATTATAACAGTGATCGATGACCTAAGTTAATCTCATCATGTTGTGTGAAACAAAAAATAATCGGTCAAATACGTAGATTATCTAAGTGAGAATTTCTCACCTCCTTCGCTGTCTTTGCAAGGATGAACCGATGCCAGAATCTGAAGCGTCGAGGGGCCGAAGCTGATGATCTCCTCCCATGCTCCAAGATCGCGCAGAGCCTTCGACCTCTCCTCCACCCAATCCAGCAACAAGCTGGACGGCATTGGAACCCGACTCCTGCATATCGAAGGGGGGGCTCCTTTCAGCTTGAAGTTGCATTTGAAACATGTCGTCCATTGTTTGGGTGTAACTAGACCTTAGCCATCCCTGCAAACTAGCTTCAATCTTAGGCTGCTGTGATTCCTGCGGTTCTCGGAGTAAGTACATGTGCCGGCCGGGATCATGTGCAGTAGGGTCTTGAGTGTATAGCCGTCCCTTCGCGGTTCCGAAAGCCTTTATGATCTCGTCACAGGACTTGGAGAGCATGTTTGGGTTGTCGGCCAATTTTGGTAGGTTTGATTCAAGTTCTCTAGCTATCTTACACCCTTGACGGATTAGAGATACTATCTGGCCCTCCATGGTTTCTGATGAGGTTGTTCTCTGCTTTGTTTGGCTCGTTTTAGATCTGAACATAGCTAGCTAGCTAGCCTTGGGAAATTATCTCATTAATTGGGTTGATGTACGTAGTTTTTAATTGGTGGGCTTCGCCTTCTATGGCTGGTCCTAGCTTCCAACATCAAATCAAATGTTCTTTTAACACGGTAAAAGGGTTTAGCTTTAGAAAAGATGACTTAGTCATGGTCGGGACTCGGCAGAGGTATTCAAATTTCAAACTTTTCCCCTCAAGTACTCCAGAGGAAGACCTCGCCCCCTAGTATTGAAATCCAAATAACTTTTTTGAAGCATGGGAGAACTTTCTGTGGTTGAAGCGATGACCATAATTAATTAAAAAAATAACCCATATGACGACTTCTACGTTCATTTGGTCTCCTCTTGACGACAAATACAACAAACATACGTACCCACCATATATGGTCAAGATTCCATGCATGGGTCCTACGGCACGTAAACCGTCTTGCACACTTTCTAGCACTTGCATATCATCATGACTTTGGGATAAATTAATGCATGCTAATTAATGTTAGGATTTTCTACAGATCGATCATGTAATTAAATTAATTGTGAGCTGGCCAGCCATTTATTTGCTTTCATAAATTTACTGATCTTTTGTTTGGTAAAAACCAGCTGCTTCAAAAATCTTAATGGTCAATGAATAAATTTTTAGCAAGTCATGTTTTATCCTAATTAACTATTAATGAAATAACACAAGTATAATAACGTGGCATGTATGTGCATCATTATATATGATATATGATAAAATTGAGTACTGAGTTTAAAAAATTCACAATTAATGTTTATAAGTGAAAATCTTTGAATTAATTGTGCATAAGCTTTAATTTCATCGTACGTTGTCTATCAGTATTAAACGGAATGTCCTCAGAATTAGTCAAAAAAAAAATAAAATCCCAAAGATCAAAATTCGAACCCAGAAGATCATGTGATTAATTTCCTCTAATCCAACTAATAGACTTGGAGTTGGGGTGTGCGTGCGTGGTGGGCTGCAGCAAAGCTTTAGCTGATTGTGTTATTATTGGGCCGCAACTCCAGGACAAGAAAAGGCCAAGCCCAACTCAAAAAAAAAAAAAAAAAAGAAAAAAAAAGAAAAGAAAATATATATCAATCCATCCCATAATCTTCGCCTCTCAAAATCAAATCCCCAGTTTGCAATTCCAATTCCCCAACACCCCAAAATGTCCTCCGAAGAGGTAGGAATAGGTCCCTCCCACTCCCACTCCCACTCCCATCCCCACTCCAACCAGCTGTTCTTCCAAGACGAAGCTTTGCCCTTGCGCTTCAATTGCTCCGCCTCCCAGCCCCGCGTCCCCGACCCAGGACCGCGGACTCGAGAGCTCACCGGCTTTATTGACGAGAAGCTCTTCTTTTCTACCCCCCAAGGGCCCCACTTCCGCCGCAGCGACTGGAACGCCAATGACACCACTACCACGCCCAGCGCGGGTGAATCCGACGACGACGACGACGACGACGAAGACGAGGTCGAAGACGGTGACGGTGAAGTTGAAAGACTTGTTGGTCTTGATGAAAGCGGCACCAACAACACTGGCAATAAGATCGATAGACATATCAATGCCAATACTACCAATGGCTGTGGCAGTCTGCATGGTGGTACGGATAAGTTGGGAAATGGGAAAGCCAAGCACCATCTCTCCACTTTTGGTAAGTATGTTTTGGTATATTATCGATCTTTTACTTTCCAAACTTGAAACTTTTTGTTTTTTGTTTTTTCAGATTGTAATTTGGGTTTCGTAGGAGGGCCGACTAGCCGTGGAGAGCAGTTGCTGAAGAATGGAAACGTGGGTCAGTCCGCGAATGACTCCACGAGCGAGAATCGTCAGCAGCAGGGAAGCCTCAGGCTGGGGGTTTACCACGATGCGGTAACGATTGCGGAACCTGATGGGGAGTTGTATTACTCTCAGTATTTGCAGGGCACGGAGGGGAATTCTGGTGTCGCTGCCTCCGCTTCTGGGCACAAGGACGCGGTAGTAGTTGTGGACAACAATTGCGGGTTTAGTGGGAGAAAGGATGTTTCCATTTCAAGCGAGTCGGGAGAGTCTCTGAGGGTGATTCTCTCCGATCCCATAACGTAAGTTCGTTTGATTGACCGACCATGGTCTGCCTTTTAGGAGTGCTCTATGTTTTTTTTGATAGGTAATAAGAAATTTTATTCCAAGTAAATAGGCATAGCCAAGAACACTGGAAGTATACAAGTAATTATACCTAAATACAAGTTAAAGTAAAACAAAACTAAAACAAAACATTACAAGTATTCCCATCCCTTGCAAGGTTCTTCACCCAAAAACTTAAAGAGCTAAAGAAAAAATCCCTAAATTCCACCATAGTACGTTCGCCATCATCGAAACACCTCCCGTTTCTCTCTAACCATAAACACCAAAACAAACACAAGGGATCATCCTCCAAAATTCTGCACTGCCTCTACAACCCGCTGAACCATGCCAACTAGCCAAAAAATCCACCACTCGCAGTGGCATAACCCAAACAATGCCAACCCTTGCATTGTTATACTATATTGCTTATATTCTTGAAGTTTAGTTTTAGCTGAGATGGGATTAGCTGTTATGAATGTGGTACTCCGATGGTATTCATGATACTTCAGTTAATGTATTATAATCTTAACAATAAGCTTTACAGAGGAGAGAGGTTTGGGGGTGGGGTATGAGGCTCATGCATAAAGATGTTGGCTTTCCTTATGACCTGACTGTCAAGCTAGATTGTTTTTGTATCGAAAAATATTTTTGTAAATATTATCGTGTTCATCCCCAGCCCCCAGCCTATAAGAAATTGCTTTATGTCTGATTTTAAACGAGTGGAGCTTGTTTGATGGTAGCTGGTGTTTGAGTCATCTCTTCAGTCATGTTCTATTGGGCACTTGAAACCAATCCCATGGATTAAATTACGGTATTTATCTGCTATAGAAGTTGTTTTGTGAGCTCTTCTATAAGAGTATGTATGATTATCTCTTCAAGCATGTTTATAACACACTTATCAAAGCATGTTTATAACGCTCCAAAACCAAAACAGACAGAACCCTGGCTAAAAACTAGCCTTTCCCCTTATTTACAAGTGCTTAAAGTCAATATCTCAATTTAACAAAATAAAACAAGTTTGTGAGAAGTTCAACCCAGTACTGTGTCAAAAGACTACACAACTAATTCAAAAGATCCCAATACCAATGCCACTTGATGAAGGAATATAAAACGCTCTCGTTCCTAGAATATATTTAGGTGCTCTTTTGTATACTTCCTGTGTACACGGGCTATGCCTATTTCATTCTTATCAATGAAATTTACCTCTTACTTATCAAAAGAAAAAAAAGGAATATAAAATGAAACTAGTTGATCAACAAACATAATTACAAAAAACTCCCATACTTGTACATCTCTAACAAACTCCAGCCAAATGCCTTCCACGTCACTAGCTGCAATGTTCAACTGTAGCAGATCCTTCTCAAATTCTAAAATGGAAGAAATTAAAAAAGTAAGCTCCAACTCATTTAGTAAGTAGTACAGTTGACGGGGTGGGGGAAATGACAATTGTAATAATAGATAAATAATCCAACACAAAACACTGTGAGCAATGAACATTCTTCAGCCAATATAAATATAAACACAAGACATCATCCAGGACTGCATGCTAAGGGAAATTGTCAATGGTCAGATAAACATTAATATACCACGAGTGGGATCAAGTTGTTCCACAGGCATTTAAGGGTCACACATAACTCAACATACTATGAAGGGTATCCACTGGCACAAAGGCATTGTTGATCATGCATGTCCCAACATATCGCATTTTTATATTTCAAAGTTCCCCACAAGTAGTTCCAAAATAGCATTGAGATGGTCAATGCTATTGGCAAGGTCTTATTTACCGATAAAAAAATAGCATTGAGAAGGTGTACACAAGAAACTATCAAAAGTCACGTCATGTACGAAATTTGAGAGTCTGAGACAATTTTGTGTGCTCTGATCCAAACAGTTCATAATCAGGATATATGACTTTTATAGAATCTCATTAAAGAATGCTTGGCTCGTTTGCTAAACCAAAAGAATGAGCGCAATGCATTAACAACTCGACTAAAATAGAGTTCCCATTAATTCTTTAAAACGCCACCACCCTTAACAGGAGAACCTTTATCCTTTACTAAGCCCTTAACAAGGTTTGCACTTATTTTGCCCCTTAAGAAAAAGCTGGATGGCCACTCAAGTAAGTTGAAATTTTTTCCCTAAGAACTGAGAAACTCAAATTTCCTGGTTTAGCAAAACATGCTGGACATTGCATAAGAAAGGGTTTAATTTCCTAGTACTCCACATGACAAGGTTTAAGACTAGCCATTGAAAAGGCAATTGACATCTATGTTCTGTCTACTTTGAACATGTGAACAATAGGTTTAGTTTGTCCTCGAATCAGATCAAGTTTTGACAAGATCACTTTAAAGGGTACAATATGAGTTACTTCACTTATGCTATTTAAATCTGGAATCTTTTTGGAAACAATGGAAATGTCATTCTCAAAACTTTGTTTGGTAATCTATGTTTTTATTACCAAAACCTTCTATAAGGCCAAAATTCAGTATAATTAGATATACGCAACATGCAAGATGGTATCAATCAGACCTCAAAACAAATTTAAAGGAAATTGAAAGAAATGGAGAGAAAATTGTTGGAGATGATGGAAATTTGGTTTGGTGGTGGCAGCATTAGGCCTGTACCAGCAGAATTTTATTGGCTAGGGTTCCAGTGAAGAGGGAGAGAGAGAGAGGGTGGGGGTGGGGGTGGGGGGAGCTGGTGGCGTGAACCCAAACAGGCTTTGTTCTCATACACAGGGTTGTGTTATTATGATGTTCAATTGGGTGACAAAAACCAATCATGGGGATTAAATTATAGTCTTTGCGTGGTTTGAAAAAACAATTTTAGAGCTCCTGCATGACAATATGATGCGATTTTGTGTACATTAGGATTTAGCGGGGTGTGGGTGTGTGTGTTCGCATGCTCCTTTTTTTCAATGTGTCTTCTGGCCACTTTTGAATTGGCTTCTAAATGACTGTCATCATAGCTAATGCTTCCAACCAACTTTTTTCATAATCAGGGGAGCTCTTATGGATGATGCAATGATATTGCCTTGCGGGCATTCCTTTGGTAGTGGTGGTATACAGCATGTTACTACAATGGTGAGTTCTTGGGAAATTCTTTGTTGGAATTATCATTAATACAACATTATTGGAAGTCATACATAACTACTGGTGTTGTTTCACCCCCGGAACAAACTTGGTGTTGAGTAAAATTCACCATAATGGTTATTTTGGCTTAGAAATTTGCCACTAATGAGTGTGATTGCACACCATAAAGACATTTTATTATTCTGTTGATAATCATTATTTTCTTGCATAATCATTGAGTTGAGAGATTTACACTTGAACAAATGTATTGAAAAGACCTTACTTCCTCCTAATATACTATGTCAGTACTGAGACATTGGGAGTTCAGGATACCCAAACCGAGGCTGGCACTTTGGTAATATACACTCCTCGAGTCTCTGAACACAATAACAAGGAGGTGGCAGTAGCAAAATAGTATAAATATTGAATTCAAGGAATGGGACGAGCCTACCCCTTTGAATTCAATCAACCCGTTGAAAGACCAGACGTTAGCTTGAGATTGGGTTCTACTTAAAGCCAAGGAGATTCAAATGTGTGTAGGACTCCCATGCATTGGTTTTGAAGATTAGTTTTTGGCTCTACTTGCTACGATCGAAGCTGGATGGTCCAATTTGGCCATGAAATGCCACTCAGACAAGAAGAAGGCAAGGGAATTGAAGCGACTCACTTGTTTGGTGAATTACGAAGGAAGTGCAAGTCTTGGTGGGACGAAGGGTAGGGAAAAATTGGTGGTTTTATGAAGCTCAATATAGTCTCGTGGTGTGTAAGGGGGTTGAATGAGATAGAGAAGTGCACCAAAGTCAAAAACCAGCTTCGTGGCTGGAAAGCTGATGTGGTATGTTTACAAGAGATAAAAATGGAACTCATCTCCTTTACCATAATACGGAGTTTGTGGAATTGTTGTCATGTGAGGTTGTCATATTTGCCGTCTAAGGAGAGGAGATTAGCGTATCACTGAAACATCAGGGTTTTATTGCTGTGGGTTGGTTTAGATGGGGTTGTGCAATGAGGTTTTTATTGATCAGAAGCTATTCGAGTTCAGAAAGGAGAACGCAAGGTGGTGGAGGATCGTAGAAAGTAGTCGCCGTGTAGTGAAATACATCTCCATAGATCATGAAACCCTGGGTTGGCTGGGCTCTATGGTGAAGGAATGTGCAGTGACACTGGGCTCCTATGAGTTTTTGAGAACTCGTAGAAAAGGAGACACTGTGTTAATAGTGCGTAAGGGACGTAATCACAATGGCAGTTTTATCTCCCTCTCAGAATTTGGTCATGATAAGAGGAGAGGTTTGATAGTGGTTCCGGAAGGGAGGAAGGGGGAGGGGTGGAGGAACTTTGGAGATACTTTAATGGAGCTTCATTTTTCCTCAGTTTTGAACACGAGAACTTCCCAGGCAGGTTTTGCGAAGAACAGAGGAGATGGTGGTGTTCCATCGTCGGGGGTAGGAGGTGCAAGGTCGTACAGTGAGGTGCTCCAAATGAAGAAGGTATTGCATCGAGCTGTGAGACACGTGGTGCCAGGCGCGTCCAGTTCAGAGGTTGTGTAGAGGTATGGTGGAGAAGACAACAGACTGTTAGGGTCAAATGAGGAGATTTTCTTGAGGATGCTAGTTGGCTTGGAGGAGAAAGTTGGCATCGTGTTAGAGGAAATCAATTATTTAAAACGCTGCGTTAAGGGCAAGGCAGAGATGAAGTCTGATTTGGGCCATAAGAGTGGGCCTTGTCCTACGGGTATTGTGATGGGCCATGGGATGGGTCAGGCTACAGGCCCAAAGAAGGCCTGGAGGGCAATTCATTCGGTATCGGGCTAGGAACTGAGTCAAGCTCCCGCGGTGCCGATAAGTACCTTACCAGCTTCCCCACTGGCACAGAAAAAGTCGACGACCTCCGTCGACCATACTGGTGAGCCGGTAAAGGAACTCCGATTGGAGGAACTGGAGGAGGGAGAGATGGCGGTGGAGCCGTTAGCACTAGAGAGCTCGAGAAATGATTTCCCGTCGTCGTCACTAGGGATGTTGGTGGAGAATGGGCACTTTGAGTCGTGCGTGGTGGTTGAAGGCCCTGAGGCTGTGCAGCTGCAGTCTAACTCTCCGGAAAGTAGGCTTTCATTTCTGGGGCCTCCGTTTGGTTCCACACCACTGGAATTGGGTGTTTTTTGTGGGATTAATTCTGGGGATGGTATTCCCTTTGAAAATATGGCTTTAAGTGGTGACCAAATTGTCTGGGTGGCTCGGAACTGCTTCTGATTCCCAATAACAGTGTTGGTGAGGAAGGGGCTCTTACTCCTCTGTGTACACTCCCTCCCAGTTCTGATTATGGGAGTTGCTCGTCGAATTGGATTTTTAAGAAGGTTGAGGAGCTACAAAATATCTTTGGGGTCTCTTTTGGAGGTTACGAGGAACAATTTATGGTCCTTATTGTAGCTATTGAAGCTAGCTGTTCGAAATCAACCACAAAACAGGACAGGGAACTTAAACGTTTAACTTGCTCCATCAATTATGATGTTAAGGAAGGGAGTAGCGGAAGGGTTAGACCGAAAGGGAGGGGCAAGTTAAGTTTTAATGAAGCCTAAGATTTTATTATGGAACGTACGGGGGCTAATTGATAGCAATAAACGTTTTCGTATCAAAGCTTTATTGAGGTTGTGGAAGGGTAATGTAGTATGTTTTCAAGAAACAAAGTTGGGTTTCATTGATAGAAGAATTGTGCGTAGTATATGGGGATGTTCGTATGTGGGTTGGTCCTATTTGGCCTCTCAGGGAGTCTCAGGTGGAGTGTTATTAATGTGGGATAAAAGAGTGGTTGAGGCGATTGAGGAGTGTGTTGGTGAGTTTTCAGTTTCGACGTTATTAAAAAATGTGAGCAATGGGTGGGAATGGGCATTTGCAGGGTCCTATGGTCCCAAGATGGATAGAGATAGGCGAAGGTTGTGGGAGGAGTTGGCGGGAATATACTCTTTATGGGATATGCCATGGTGTGTGGGGGGTGATTTTAACACTACTTGTTTTTCTAGTGAATGATCGGGGCATCATCGGCATACTATGGCTATGGCGAAATTCTCTGAGTTCATCTTTGACCTGGACCTTATGGACCTTCCCTTGGTGGGTGGAGAGTACACATGGTCTAACGGCTGGGCTTGGTCGAAATTGGATAGATTCCTTGTCTCGCCGTCATGGGAAGCCCACCATCCAGAAGTAAGTCAGAAAAGGTTAGCTCGAGTCAGTTCAGATCATTTTTCCATTCTCCTAGATTGTGGGGGCATTGACGGGGGTCGCCGGTATTTCAAGTTTGAGAACATGTGGCTTAAAGCGAATGTGTATGTAGAGTTGGTGCGTACTTGGTGGGCATCATACCAGTTTAGTAGCACTCCAAATTTCATTCTTGCAGGTAAGCTGAAGGCTCTAAAACAAGATTTGAAGAAGTGGAACTTGGAAGTTTTTGGTCAAATTGACAATCAAAAGTCTACATTGTTGGAGGAATTGCAGGAGTTAGAGGGTAAGGAACTATTGGGAGATGCCTCGGAGGAGGTGTTTTTTAGGAAGGTCACGGTTGTGGCAGAGTTGGAAAGGGTTTTGTTGTCTGAGAAGACATCATGGTTTCAAAAATCCAGAGCCCTTTGGTTGAAAGAGGGCAATAGGTGTACGAAGTTCTTTCACAAAGTGGCTAATTCGCATCGGCGTAACAATGCTATCGAGTCGCTTCATTCAGGTACTCGGGTGCTATCCTCTCCCCTTGAACTAGAAAATCATATTGCACATTATTACGAGACTCTTCTCACCGAATCGGCAACTTAGAGACTGAAGCTTGATGCCTTGTCTTTTGAGGCAATTGATCCACAAAATGTGAGTGTCTTGGAGAGACCTTTTGATGAAGAAGAGATTTTCAAATGGGTTTCTTCCAAACTTGTTGGGATGTTGTGAAAAGTGATGTCTTGTTGGTGCTTAGTGAATTTCACGCTTTTCAAAAATTTGAAAAATTACTTAACGAGACTTTCATTGCTCTCATTCCCAAGAAACACGAGGCTTCGAGTATTGATGATTTTTGTCCAATAAGTTTGGTTAGTAGTGTATAAGATTATTTCGAAAGTTCTTGTTAACCGGCTTAGTCCAATGTTGGAAAATATTATTTCCAAGCATCAGAATGCTTTTATTCGTGGGAGACATATACTCGATTCGGTGCAAATAGCAAATGAGAGCTTAGATGCTAGATTGTGGGAGGGAAGTCCAGGTATTCTTTGCAAGCTTGACATAGAGAAGACTTATGATCATGTGAATTGAGAATTCCTTTTGTTCTACTTAAGAGGTGTGGTTTTGGGGATAGGTGGATTTCTTGAATGCGTCATTGTATTTAAACCATGGTTTTCAATTTCGTACTGTACCGGCCGGTGTGGCCAAAATTTTTCGTATCGGCCGCTGGGCCGGTATAAGTACCCCATACGTTTCGTACCGGCCCAAATACTAGCCGGTACCAGTTATACCGGCCTCAATTTCGGCCTGTACCGGCCTATATTTTGGGCTTCAATTTTTTTTTTCATTTTTTCAAACTACAAGCTTATTTTTTGACTCCCAATTCAGATTAGGCTATTTATAATTTATATATATATGTATTTATATATAATTTATAAATATATAGATTATTATTTTAGAATATATATTTATATATATAATTTATTCATATATCGACTATCCCGAAACGGTACCAGTACCGAAATATTTCGTTCCAGTGTCTTGACCGGTACGACTTCCGGTACGATATTCAAAACATTGATTTCAACAGCTCGATTCTCAGTTCTAGTTAACGGCACTCCTGCTGGTTTTTTTGATAGCTTGAGGGGTTTGTGACAGGGTGATCCATTATCTCTTCTTCTATTTGTTATTGTTATGGAGGCGTTCAGTAGGATGGTGCATGCTACTGTTGGTGGGGGTTTTTTATCTGGTTTTCAGGTGGGAAATGGCTCTGGTGGCCCTTTTATTATCTCACATCTTCTTTTTGCAAGTGACACTCTGGTATTTTGTGAAGCGGATAGTAGCCAGGTCCAAATGTTACGTGCATTATTACTTTGTTTTGAAGTAGTGCCAGGGCTCAAAGTGAACCTGGGCAAGTCTGAGATGGTTCCGGTGGGTGTGGTCCCTAATATACACAGTTTAGCAAGTCTTTTGGATTGCAGGGTGTCCTCTTTTCCAATGAAATATTTGGGCCTTCCGTTAGGTGCAACTTTCAAGAGTAGAGCAATATGGGATGTGGTGCTAGAGAAGATAGATAAAATGTTGGCTGGATGAAAAATGGTGTATTTATTAAAAGGGGGTCGTCTCACTCTTATCAAGAGCACCCTCACTAATCTCCCCATTTATTTTTTATCTCTCTTTCCTATGCCTGCAGGGGTGGTGAATAGGATTGAGAAACTTTTTAGGGCGTTTTTATGTGGAGGCATAGGGGAGGAGAAGAAGCGTGCTCAACTACTTAGCTTATGGTTGGGTGATTGATTGCAGCCTTAGCGTGACTTGTCAACTCGACAGAGTCGGGCTTTTTCCACCCCGGGAGAGTAGATGAGGACACCTCCTATTAATGCTTTATTTATTTTATTAATGTCTTATCTATTTTATTAGGGTTTGTATTACCATACTATTTAAGGACATCTTCTATTTTTGTTTTTTTTATTAATGTGTTATTTGTTTCATTTAGGGTTTGTATTGCCCTACTACTTAAGGACTTGTAAGGAACATTGGAAGAAGTGGTTTTGAATTGAGAATTGAGTGCTTGTTACAGCCGCCTCCTTCCAACCCTTTCTCTTTGCTTTCTTCTTCCTCTCTTTATCTTCTGGTTTCTCATTTCTATCCTACATCATACTTCGTATCAAGAGCTGGTTCTGTTGTTTTCTCAAACAAAAGATTAATTCCGGTCCCCATTTTGTTCATTTTCTGCAAGCCATTCCCACCGAAGAGTTCCCTTCGATCCAAGCCAAAACAAAACCCATTCACTTTCTTCTCACCAGAAACCGTCGAAAACCCATTCACCTTGTTTCATCTTCTTCTCAGACCTTGTCGAAAACCACCAAGTGAGACTGCCGAAAATACCAGAAATCGCTGCACCTCCCGAGCACACCATCCCGATAAAGCAAACCACACCCTGTCTCGGTCCCTCTGTCCATCTCATCATCTCCGTCTCGCTGCCGCTCTTCACCGTCACATTCCTAGTCCCCTTCAGTGAATCGGCTCTTTGCGATTCTCCCTATCGTCCTGTGTGAGTTGCTATCGTCGTTGCCTCTCCCGACCCTAAGCACATTGCTGGTAAGTCTTTCGGCCTCTCCATCTGTGTTGCGCTGCCGTCCACGCCGGCCCTATTTAGCTCCTGCTCTTTGACGCTCCTCCCCCGAAATACCCAGTGCCGAAATCCCAGAGACCGCAGGTGCGGAAACACGAAACCAAAAAAAAAAAAAGAGAGAAAGAGAGAGAGAAAAGGAACTGTAATCTCAATGCACCATCAGAAGCGTTTCTCCTCAACGATCAAAGGGAGTCCTGTTTTCCTATTTCTATTTGGTTTTATACTATCGGTTTATTTTGAAATTGTATCAATTGTTTTTCTATGTGCTGCTGTTACCGTAGTAATTTTTCTAGACACACTTGATTGGATCTTTTTGCTAAATTAGTCTCCGTGATTAATTTTACTCCACTTTTGCTGCGATCCAATTTATTCAATCATTAGATTTTGTATTCCCATTCTCATTTTAATAGTCCCAAAAAAAAAATCCTATGTGATTGGATTTTCTTGATTGGTATTTGATCCTTGCCTTGTTATTTTAAATATCAGCATTATTTGTTTGTCTCATTTGGATTTACTTAATCCCAAAAAAAAATATATATATATTTTGCTCAGTTGATATTTTTCATGACTTGCACTTATTGTTCATTGATCTCTTCATTGCACTTCATTTAGCTGGTGTTGCGTTGCATGCAATTGCATAGTGGTCGTCTTGTCACCTCTAGTTCCAGTACCTTTACCATGGATCCTTCCCAATTTGATGCCCTCACTCGACAATTAGCTCAACTAGCCAGTAACCAACAACATGTACAAACTCAATTAGCGGCTATCCAAACTGAGATGGCTGCTACTCGTGAGGAGAACAGGGACTTAGCTGCTAGGTTGAACAATTTTGAGGAACCCCCTCATCCGTCTGACAACTCTGAAGTGTCCCATAATAGACACTATCGTCGTTGACGAGGTAATCGACAACATGTCAGACATAATCGTGGGGGTAGGGATTATGATCGTGAGCGAGAACGAGACCATTACCGTCAAGGTATTCAGTCTCCTACTCGCCATGAAGAGCGTTTATTCAGAAACATTAATCTAGGGGCCCCTACTTTTGATGGTTGCCTAGATCCTCGAGTTTTTACTCAATGGATTAGGGATATGGATCGTTTCTTTACTTGATATAGAGTCCCTGAGGATCGAAGATTTCAATTTGCTAGTTTGAAATTAACTGGCACTGCCCAACTCTTTTGGGAAAGTGTAGAGGATATCCTTGAGAGGCATCATGCGCCTCCTGTTGGAAGTTGGGAAGAAATGAAACGTTGTCTTCAAGAGAAGTACTTGCCCCAATCTTACAGGGGTAATTTGCTGGACCAATGGAATGCCCTTACACAGGGCAATCGGCCGGTGACTGAGTATGTCACTCAATTTGATGAATTCCGAATGAGATGTCATATTGTTGAGGATGAGGCCATGGCTTTGAGTAGGTTTAGACAAGGCCTAAAAGATGATCTTAGGCGCGAGCTTGTCCTTTAGGGTGTCGCTACACTTGACCACGCTTACTCTTTAGTCCGAGACTATGAGTCGGTTATGAGGACTTCGTATGGAAGGCGTGGTGACAACCGCCCTCCCATCACCCTAGCGCCCACTCTTTCCCCTAAGTCTCTCTTAGGGCCTCCTCCATCTAATGTTTGCCCCGCATGGAAAAATAAGGGTAAAGGTCCTGAAATTCCCAAGACTTCCTCCCGCTTGTAGTGCTTCAAATGTAAGGGTTTTGGCCACATTTTTTCCAATTGTCCTAGTCGAACCCTAGTCATTGAGGAACGTGAGAGTATAGTTGATGAACTGTTAGAAGATCAAGTCTATGAGCCTAAGCTTGGGAAGTTTGATGATTTAGGTGATGATGAGGATACCTTCTTAGGTTGTGTATTCGAACCCTTCCTGTGGATCTAGGTTTTGTACCCCTTGCTCCCGACACACCCCGATTAAGTGTTGTACGTTGTATCCTTACCCAACCCAAAGGTGCTGATGATTGGCATCGTCATGCCATCTTTCATACTTATATCAAAATCAATGATAAGGGTTGTAAAATCATTGTGGATAGTGGGAGTTGCATTAACGCGGTTTCTGTGGCTAATGTTTCCCGTCTTGGGTTGCAACCAGTGCCCCACCCCCAGACAGATGCTCAAAATGAAGTTGTTAACTGCAGTCTTGGTAACTTATTAAGATCTGGTCCAGGAAAATCTTAAGAGTTGGGATTTGATCCTTCCTACAGCTACGACTGCATATAACAATTCTATGAATCGGTCTATAGGTATGAGTCCCTTTGAAGTTGTTCATGGCTACAAGCCTAGGAAGCCTTTAGACCTTATTCCCATGTCTCCTCATGCTCCTCATGCTCCTCATGCTAATGTGTCTATGTCAGCTAAGGCATTTGTTCAACATCTTCATGACTTGCATATTGAGATCAATAAATAACTTGAGGCCAGTAATGCATCATATAAACTTCGAGCTGATTTGCATAAACGACGTGTTGAATTTAAGGTTGGAGATTACGTTATGATCCGAACTAGACCGGAACGGCGTCCACTTGGATTCGCTTCCAAATTGCAGGCACATAGTGCTGGTCCTTTTAAGATTTTAAAGCGTGTTGGTCCAAATGCATATACTATTGATCTTCCATCACATTTTGGTTACCACTCTACTTTCAATGTTGAGGACTTAGTTGCAAAGGCCATTTCAATCCTTCCAGTGATCCTTTTCTACCTTCATCTATGGACCCTGACCCTGAACCTTTTGTCACTCCTAATCCAATACCATCTATCACATCACACAAAGATAAAATTGATACTATTCTAAATGAACAGATTGTGTTGACCAATGATGGAGAGGTTCAGCGTTTCCTTGTTCGTTGGGTTGATCGACCAGATTCTGACTGTACATGGATTCCCAGAGAGACACTCCAGTAGCTTGATCCAAATTTTTTGGAGTTTTATCGGAGCCAGCAGGATCTTCCTTTGCCTGGGTCACCAGCCACCTGTTCCGGAGAAGTGGGTAGAGACACCAGACTCGGGCCTCCACTCACACGTGTTTATGGCCGTCAGGAGAAGCGTGCTCAACCACTTAGCTTATGGTTGGGTGATTGATTGCAGCCTTAGTGTGACTTGTCAACTCGACAGAGGTGAGCTTTTTCCACCCCGGGAGAGTAGATGAGGACATCTCCTATTAATGCTTTATTTATTTTATTAATGTCTTATCTATTTTATTTAGGGTTTGTATTACCCTACTATTTAAGGACATCTTCTATTTTTGTTTTTTTATTAATGTGTTATTTGTTTCATTTAGGGTTTGAATTGCCGTACTACTTAAGGACTTGTAAGGAACATTGGAAGAGGAGGTTTTGAATTGAGAATTGAGCGCTTGTTACAGTTGCCTCCTTCCAACCCCTTCTCTTTGCTTTCTTCTTCCTCTCTTTATCTTCTGGTTTCTCTCTTTCTCATTCCGCTGTTATCCTATTTCTTTTCTCATTTCTATCCTACATCAGTTTTCCTTGGTGTATTGGGGGAGATTTTAATATCACACGCTTCCCAAGCAAACGAGTACGAGGTCCTAGCTCTAGTTCAGCAATGGCAGATTTTTCCGACTTTATCTATGAGCAAGACCTTCTAGACATCCCCCTAGTTGGTGGCAATTTCACATGGTCTAGCAATAGAGAATATTCAGCTTGGTCAAGACTTAATAGATTCCTCATTTCGCCTGAATGGGAAGCATATTTTCTGAAGCTAATCCAAAAATTGCTCCCAAGGTTGTGTGCGGATCACTTTCTGATTCTCATTGATTGTGGAGGCATTCAAGGAGGTAAAAGATATTTTAAGTTTGAAAACGTGTGGCTAAAATCAGAAGGTTTTGTTGAGAGAGTTAGACAATGGTGGTCATCCTATCTTATACAGGGCAACCCTAGTGATGTGCTGGCTTGCAAGCTAAAAGCTCTCAAGGAGGACTTGAAAAAGTGAAATGAACAGATTTTGGGAAATGTGGAACACCGGAAACACAAACAAGGTGACATCAGATATTGAAATGATGGCTTTAATGGAAGAGACTTCATGGACTTCATGGCGACAAAATCGAGAACTTTATGGCTAAAAGAAGGGCATAGATGCACCAAGTTCTCCCATTGCATGGCTAACTTGCATAGAAGGTACAATGTCATTGAGTCATTATTAGTAGATGGGAGGATTCCATCAAATCCGACTGAGATGGCAGATCATATTACCAACTTCCATGAAGAACTACTTTCGGAACAATTCTCTTGGAGACAATGTTTGGATGGTCTTATTTTTGAGTCGATGATCACCATGAAGCAAGTGAGCTAGAGAGACCATTTGAGGAGGCGGAGGTTTGCAAGGTAGTGCGAAGTATGGCAAGTGATAACGCTCTAGGTCCGGATGGGTTCACTATGGCTTTCTTTAAGGCATGTTGGGAAGTAGTTAAAGAAGACATCATGAGCTTCTTCCTTGAGTTTCATGAATACTTTTTTCCTTTTAGCTTGGTAAGTGGAATGTACAAAATTCTTTGGAAGTTTTTGGCTAATAGATTGAGTACGGTATTGGAGAAGATCATTTCCAAGCCTCATAATGCCTTCATACGAGGTCGGCAAATCCTTTAGTCTGTCCTCATTGCCAATGAATGCTTGGAGAGTCACATCAAGTCTAGTAGTCCAGGGTTATTATGCAAACTTGACATGGAGAAGGTGTATGATCGAGTAAACTGGAACTTTTTGTTACACATGCTTGAGAGGTGTCGACTTGGAAGGAGATGGTTCTCTATTCCATTCTCGATTGTAATAGACTTTAATGGCATGAACTTTCCTTGTATCTTTAGACACTCATGCATAGGTGTTGTTCTTGTATATGTCTCGTGTACTTGGTTTCACCTATTTTAATAAAATTCTTATTTACTGATAAAAAAAAGTGCGCAAGATTGGTTCATTTTATTATCCAATATAGGTCGGGTTGGGCTTCGACTCTGACGGAGTCGGAATTGTGAACTCCGACCTTCGACTTGGGTCAGAGGTCATTTTGAGTCTTGACTTCGAATAGAAGCGGATTTCGACTCCAATCGGAGTTGCCAGAGTCGGAGCCACAGAGACACATAACACAAACATAACATAATGTTAGGAAAACACAAAAAACAAACAACTTGTCCTGTTTGGTCCCCAAGAAATCGCAAGAGCAAATAGAAACCAATCAGGAAATCATAAGAATTTTCTTAGGAACCAAACGGAATTCAAATGAATGAGAGAGAGAGAGGAACCCGTGACTAGTGTCATCACCTGAGACCTGAGTGCGGATCTCCTGGATTTCGAACCCATGGCATGCGATTGGGGCTAGGACTTTCTCAAGAAAGCGAGAGGGAGAATGGAAGGCATGACCAAGACAAGCCAAGCTGAAAAAACCAGATGGGAAATTCAAAAACTTTGAGAAATTCAGCAGTAAATGGACTGGAAACAGCCAAACAGGGGAGAAGCATCATCTCGATTGATTAGGAGCAGTGGGTTTCATGGGCTCTAGAGGGAGAGGAATATAGTGGTTTTATACTGGAGAGAAACCCAGGGTGGAAATGAACATGACAGAGGAGTGAAGCCCTTTGAAACACTCGTTTCGGGAATCAGTCATCCTGGCAAAGGAGACACCAAGTGCCATGTGAGGCAGATGGAAGGCATGATAAGGAAGGATAGTTAGGGTTTGAACAAAAGCTTTTCTCACGAAGATGTATTGGGACTGACGGGACTTTACCAACTGGCAACTTGGGCTTTTGAACAAAAGATTATAAAAAGTAAAATATAAGTGAGTGGAGAATATAAAATCTCTTATTTGTCCCTCCTTGCAGAGCTAGTCTCATTCCTATTTTGACCTATTTTGCCCACCCCTAAATACAGGCACTTCACTTACCAAATTTGTGGCATCTTGATCATTTTGAGCCATGTTTTCTGGGTACATTTTCTCAGTGTTACAATATCAAGTAATAAATTGCTTCATCATCATTAATTATCAAAAAAAAAGAAATTGCTTCATGCTCAAGCATCTGTGTTTGCTTTCTGTTTCATATTTAAAGTTTGTGGTTAATTAATCTTGGGCATCTAGTTTCCTGATTTGGAATGTTTTTTTTCAGCGTAGTACTAGCCATCTCTTCTATTATGGTTTTCAAATAGTATTTTGATTAGACCTTATGATGCATCTTCAGAAAGCTTGCTACATTTGCTCTCTGTCAATTTCAGAAGACTCAATAGCTCCAAATCTCTGTAAGTCTAAAACCTGTCTTAGAAGATTATCATAATGTACTTCTTACAGTTTTTAGTGATCTGTAGCTATTTTTTCTTTTGCCGTAAATTGAATCAATGTTACAAACCCTCAAACACACATATTATGTCTGACTTAATTGCAAGGGAAATACCTGTTTCATGCTCCCAAGGTTGCCTGCCGGACACCTTTTATCGGACCAACAACTATCTGTCGTGGTACGACATGAAAAGTTTCTTGTCAGTCACTTTATATGTCTGGATATGCTGGTAGAAGCTCAAGAGGAGGTACTTGATGTTCCTGGAGGAATTTATAATACAATATAATATATGAAGATGATATGTGATGAATTAGAAAGGAAGGAAAAGAGGAGCCCAAGCTCTAGAAGCGAGCATTGAAGTCTCTTTTTTCCTTTTTTCTCGAGGAGCCATGATTATTATCATTTTTTGAACAGTAGGTCGCTATTTCCTAGTGATTACGATGGGCTTACAGTTTCATTGGGTTACAAGATTTGGGATTTGGATCAGTAACAGTGACAGCTCAAACCAAGGATATAAAAAGAAGTATATTTAAGTCGAGTTTAGAGTGTTGGTATCTTTCTTCTTCTGATCATTTTATTCTTTTGTTTCTGTTGGCTTTACATGTTCAGCTCTGCGAGCTGCTGTGCAGGCATTCCGTCGGGAAGAAGAATTACAGTTTTATCGCTCATCCAAGAGAAGAAGAGAAAGGTTTGACCAGGTTAGTATTTTTATGCCTCAAACTTCGTAACATCCTAAATTTTTTAAAGACATTAGAGATAGTGCACCTGTGATGATGTGAGAGAGAGAGAGAACTATTGCCTGATCACTCGCAATTTGACATTTCCTTTCAAGTGTCTATTTTATTTTGTGTAGGACAAGGGTGGTTATGGTGATTCAACTCTCATGGATTCTCCTAGGGGTAGAGGTGTTCAGTTTCCATTTGCAGTGACAGACAGGGTCATCATAAAGGTTATTTCTTGTGAAAATAAAACGTTGAAGTTTTTCTTTTTTTCTATAATTCTTGTTCAGTATGTTATTGAAACTAATAATTGGAGGGAAAATGGATCAGGGGAACAAGAGGACACCGCAGCGGTTTGTTGGACGTGAAGCTATTGTAACTACTCAATGTTTGAATGGATGGTTAGACCTTTTTCTTCTTCTGTTTCCCTTCCCTTTGTTGCATACTCGTTTTGGGTGAGACCCTTTGCTGCATATTCTAGGGCTTAAAGTATGTATTTTTCTAAATTTCAATGCTAAGGATTTTTCGGAGGGTACAGCTCTATACGAAGCTGAAGTGACCTAGGGGTGTTACCCGCACCATACGGTGCGGGATAGCCCCTTCCCCACCTCCTGCCCAATTCAATAATGGATTACGTTCCACTAGGCCCAAAAATTATTCCTAGGTCCAAAAGTGATAAAAAAACACATTTGGGGACTCAAATTGTAAATTTGAATTTATAAATATGACTATAATTTAAAAATTATGTAGTTTTTAAATTTGCTAGTACATATCTTGTGTAAGTTGTAGTGTAATACAAGAGTTTCACATTGTTTAAATGTGAGACTTTTTTTTTCAAGACAATCTATAAAAGGGTCACCCTACTACACTACAACTTAAATAAAATATTAAGTAAAAGTTCTACTTAATACATATTACTATATTTATATATAGTAAAAATAATAAATATTTATATATTTATATTAAAAAAAAGAGGTGCGGGGTGGGGTTGGGCCCTACCCGCTCCCGCTAGGGGGCCAGATACGGGGGGCGGGGCAGCACGGTCTGGGGCCCCGATGCCCACCCCTAAGCTGCTGAACTACAAGAAAGAAATATATTTCGTCTCCAAGTAGTTGGGTTTGATACATTGCTGAGTTGCGAGTGGGTCGTCATTATGTACTTGATTGGTCACATTAGATGATAGCTACTTTAATATGACATTCTTGGTTATTACAGCAGTTCTAGTTAGAACTTGTGACCGTTGTGCTGGCATTTATTTTGATGTTGAAACTAATTTGGTTCTGATAAATGCTCTTCCTGATATGATATCTTTCATTACATTCGATATCCTTCTTTTTTACCTGTCAATGAAGTTAATACTCATCATCGAACGTTCGGGTAGCTTAGTGACGAAGAAGAATCGTTTAAAGTCGGTTGATGGAATTAAATAGTGACAAAAGCAGGACACAGTAATTACTAGAATACTGCTTGTGTTGAATTTTGTCCTGAGTTTTTTATTTTTACTAGAGCTTGCTTTTATTGCTGACGCATTACTCATCCATAGGTATGTTGTGAAGACATTGGACAACGCAGAGAGCGTAAAATTGCAGTATCGTTCTCTAGCCAAGGTTTCAGATGACCCATCCTCGAAGTCAATGTCAAGTAAGATGCCACCGAACTGGCTCTAGAGTTGCAGCACACCAAATGGCCAAAACTTGGAGTGGGAATCAGAAATGCTTATATGCCACTTTTGGATTATTTTATATGATTCTATCGTGGAATAGGGCTCTTGTTTGTACTTTTGTGTTTTTTATTCCTTAAAGAGCGACTCATGATATTCAGGGTATGGGAAATCCTTAAGAGAGTTGAGGTGGGAACACAATATATTTTAGTCATCTTGGCTTTAGTTTTGTGATGAGCTGTCGTTGTATTTGATATTTAAGTAAGGCCTGTGTATAGGAGGAAAATGAAGTTTTTGCAATCAATTTTTGGTTTTATGATATCCAGGGACCTGTGCTGTTTCAGTTCATTGGTCTGCAAACTTCAATAATATCTTTTTGGGAAAGGAAACTTGCAGTCGTGAGTGCGCAAGCGTCGTGCAGTCATTTTGAAAAAAGTAAATAAATATAGGATCTACATGAAAAGAAATTAATTTTTTAATAGTAGACTATACTCTTTTTCAAAGCGACTGCATGACGTTTGTTCATTTCACGACTGTATGCAGTATTACTCTTTGCGGAAGTAACAAAAAACCAGCACAAAATTTTAATTTCTCAAAGAGTAATGATTTGTGTAATTTTTAAATATACAAATCTGTAAATCACATTAGGAAAATGTAAAAAATAAATAAATAAATAAATAAAAATCTAGTGGGGTTATTTATTTATTTATTATTATTATTATTATTTACAGAAGGCCTATTAGAAGCTTGAATACTTAAGGTTTGCATTTACCATTATGACATAATTTGATATATAAAATTTAAATTTTAAAATTTATCTTCTAAATTAAATTATCCCGATGGTATGTGGTAAATACTTCAAATATAATTATTTTATGCCATGTTAATGGTGTATAGTGTAAAAGTTTTTTAATATAATTATTCTTTTTCAAATTTCGATAAAAACATATTTAAAATCTTTTTTAATTTAAATTTGTTTTTAATGCATCTATAATTTAAAACAAAACAAAAAACTCATATTTAAAAGAGTCCAGATACTCCCCCACCTAATAAGGTTTCTGCTGTAGATAATTTAACGGAAGATGATAAATTTGGTAGCAATAAATAAATGATAAATTTACAAAGTATTAATAATACGTTTGATGTAGCAATAAATAAATTTACAAACAGATTAAACAATTGACGCATTCCTCTCAAGTTTCTCTATGGTTTCTTTGAGGAGGAAGTTTCGTGCCTTTACTCTTGAGTGGGAGGCATTTCTTCTTGTCTTTGGTAAGGCTGTTTCTAGTGGATTGTTGTTGTCTTCCCTCTTTCTAGTTAATTGTTTTCATTGGTTAACATTATGGCTGAAGAAATTACAAAGTTGTGGAACATATTGCGTCTTATTGATATAGAGAAGGATGGTGTAATAGTGGTTGAGAATGATGTTGAACCTACTCTCTCCAAAGGCAAGTTTTGCCTTGTGGGAAAGATCATGGCTGATAAAAACATCAATAGAGAGGCATTTAAAGTAACTATATTTAAAGTGTGGAAATTTGTTAATGAAGTTACAATCATTGAAGTGGGGGCCAGTTTGTTCATCTTTGAGTTATGCTCTGACCAAGATCTTCATCGTGTATGGGAGGGTCAACCATGGCTTTTTTTATCAACACTTAATATGTATGCAATTCTTCGATGGTTTCACTCCCCCTAATGATATGGTGTTTAGTCATGCATACTTGTGGGTACAATTACACAACCAGCCTCTTGGTTGTATGAATCACACTATTGGGTCTTGAGTTGGTAAGACAATTGGCAAAGTTATACATGTGGAGGTGGATGAAAGTGGAAATGGTTGGAGGAAGTATATGCGGGTTCTAGTTGAAATTGATTTATCGAAACCACTTGCACGTGGGACTATGTTATTCCTGAAAGATCATCATGTTTTTGTGCCTTTCCAATATGAAAGACTGTCATGTTTATGTTTCTCTTGTGGTGTTATAATGCATGGAGCTTCTGGTTGTATGGTTAAATTTGTTTCTTTCTCAACTTCTTCCACTTCTAATATGCAATATGGATCATGGTTGGGGGCTATTACTTCTGCTACACGTGGTGGTATGGGGAAACTCATTAGATCAGGACAACCTTCCAACATTCAATCTGGTGAACAGTTATCTTCTTCATGTCCTTCTGGAAACTGTGATGACAGTTATTTGGCAGTTGACAAGGAAAACGTGACTGCAACAATTGCTCTGCATGCTTCTGCACTGCACATTAGATCATCATCTGTTCTAGCAGATACCTCACCCTTGTTGCAGATCCCATTACTAATGGTGGGATAGAATGTGAGATATTGGAGACCATAGTGAAAAAGGATAAGCATGTGAAACCTTTTTCCCTGCACAAACTGAAGAGTAAGGTTAGATTGTCTGTTGATACTAATGATGTACACTCTATTGGATCTATTATTGCCACTCGAAAAAGAAAATCCTTACCTACTGGAACCCCAGTTAAGAGCAATAAGGTGAAGCTGACAAGGAAACAAATATTTTTGAATGTATCAACGGAGGCTAAAAGCCAACCTCGCCTGGAGAAATGAAGCTTTTAAGTTGGAACTGTCGAGAGCTTAGAAACCCTCGGACAATTCATGACCTTATGGTTAAGGATAAAAAATCTAGTATTTTATTCCTAATGGAAAATAAAATATATAAAACAAAGATGGGGAAGTTAAAACATCTTTTGGATTTTCAAGGTCTATTTACTGTTGATAGGTTTGGGCGCGGAGGTGGTCTAGCCTTACTATGGAAAGTTGATATACCATTAGAAATTCACAGTTTCTCACAAAGACATAAATTGTTGCATTGCAAACATCACCCCAAAACCTCTATGGATGCTCATTTGCTTTTATGGACATCTTGTCACTGAGAAGAGAGTGGAAGGTTATAATATTTTGCGCCATCTTCATTCTTTGGAACCTTAGATGTGGCTTTGCCTTGGTGACTTTAATGAAATTTTATTTCACAGTTAGAAGGATGGTGGTGCTAGAAGGAGTGACAAGCAGATAACTATGTTCAATGATGTCTTATATGATTGTTAGCTTGATGATTTGAGATTCTCTCAAAGGGAGATTCATTTGGTCGAATAATAGAACAGATTACTCTTTTACTATAAAAAAGCTTGATAGAGCTATGGCCTCAACTACATGGTGTGATGAATTTGGAGATGGGGATATCAAGGTACTGCCTTTAGTAACCTCTGATCATTACCCTATTTTAATTTATGTGGAACAAAAACATAGATACTCAGGTTCTACCTACAGATTAAGTAGGTATGAAGCTAGTTGGTCTTTTATGAGGATTGTGCAGAGGCTGTTAAAGATGCTTGGTGTAGGCAAGTTGCTCTTATGGTTGCCTTACTACTCTTTCAACAAAACTTAGTTGTTGTATGAAATATTTAAAAATATGGGTTCTATGTAAAGCTCCAGTTTCTGATCAAACACTGAAAGAGAAACTCAAACAACTAGAGGCTATTCACACTAATCTGACAACATCATTAGTTGAAGAAGTTAAGGAACTCTAAAGAGACATTAGCAGTATTCAGGAGGGCTAAAGTATATTGGCTACAAAATGGGGATAGGAATATAAAGTTCTTCCATCTGTGTGCAAGTCAAAGTCAAAAGAGAAATAAGATAATACAGGTGGCTGATGAACATGGAGTCCTGCACACTACTTCTACTAGGATAGGCATTGCTTTTACAGAGTTTTACCAGCTCTTATTTACCTCTACACAACCTTCTCAAATTAATGATTGTTTAAAACATATGACTCCAAAGGTAACTACAAAAATGAATGAAGCTCTACAAAAATGAATGAAGCTCTATTTCAAGAGTTAACTGAGGAAGAAGTCAAAATTTATAGATATAAAATATTTTGTATAATATTATTTTTGTATAAAACTTATATATATATTATTTTATTTATTTATTTTTTTCTTCAACCAGGTTGATCTGGTTCGGTCTGATCCCGGAAACCACGGAACCGGAACTGGACCAAGTCTGGTCGGTTTGTGCAAGTAAAGAACCGGTTCTGGACCGAAAAATCAGCCTAACGGGTCCAATCCGGTCTGGTTCGGATTGGTTTTTCAGTCCAAACTTACACCCTTAAACTCGACTTGTGGAAAAAAAAAAACTCATTCGTGAAAGTAGATACCTGCTCGATTTGTAATGACACATAATTGACAAAACTCGACTCGACTCGATTAAGACTCATTAAAACCCATTCGTTTATGCTTGAGTCGACTCGATTAAAATCCATTCATATATTAATAAATATATGCATACACCTATGTGTATATATATATATATATATGTATTAGCTAATAATATATGCATACCACTTTTATAATTAAATATATAATATGTAATCTAATTACTTATGTCTATATAGTGAATATACTTCATAAGCATATTTTATAATTTGTATAGTAATTAGTCAATAAAATTTAATAATTTCATATACTAGTATGTGGAAACCATATATGAAATAGATATATGCTATCATATTAAGTGTATGTATTAATAATATATGTAGGTATATAATATATTGTTATTTTGGATTAATATCAACTAGTTAGATATTAATTATTTATAAATTTTTTAAAATTTTATAATTCAATAGAAGTTTTACTTATTAGTTGTACAAATTCAATATTAGATTTTTTATTAATTTTATTTATTAATTATTAAATCTTATTCAAAAAAATAAAAAAATAAACAATTCAAACTCGACTCGAACTCGTTTGTGGGACGAGTTCGAGCTCGAGCTCAAATAAATAATAAAAAAAAATCTTGAACTCTAATATTTTGAAAGGAGCCAAATACGACAAGTCATCAATCTGACTCGGTTCGGCTCGGCTCGGCTCAATTACAGTATCAATTACAGTATCGAGGAGAGAGGGCGAGAGGTATAACCGTAGAAGGAATTATGAAGTCATTCGAGGGAGGTAGGTAAACTTAAGTGGTGGTTATGCAAACTCGCCACGTGGGTACTGGGCAGCCATAAGGCCTCGTGAGCCTGGAAGAAATGTATTATGTAAGGGCCTTACTTTCAATATTAAATTATTAATCCCAGGAAATCTAACCCAAATAATGCGTTTTCTTACCCTATTTTTTTAAAAATATATATATTTAGAATTTTAAAGGTACAAGTCTCGTTTCGTTAAAATAAATAAATAAATTTAAGATTTATATAAGAAAAAACATTTTTAATAAAATGTAGGAGATTTACACACTCTAAAAGTAATATATAATATAATATTATTTTTTGAAATATCTATTTTTTTAAATAAAATGTACGAGATTTGCTAACTTTAAAATTATATAAAATGCAAAAAGGAAAAGAGAGAGAGAGAGAGAGGGAGGGAAGGGGTGGTGTGGAAATGGGCCAAAGAGCGTGAAAGAAGTAGGAGAGCAGGAGGTAGGAGACAGGATTGAAAAGTCAAACTAAGGAGTTGGGAAAATAAAATGAATCACGAGCTCAGCAACTTGCTCAAACAAACCAACCTTCCCTCCCTCCCTCCCTCGATCGGCCGAAAGACTGGAAGACACAAATAAATTGATCATGATGAGGGTGTTGTGTTAGATAAGCTAAATACATGTGATGCGTACGTACAGCTACCCACGTCCCAATATTAATAGGTAAAGAGAGCTTTAAATATCAGCTTCAGCCTCCTTCCTTGATGAACCTGCTTCTACCAAACAAAATTCTCTCATACTTTCTCGCTCTATTTTTCTCAAAGAGTTCTTACTCTCTTCGATCTCCTGACTGCGAGCGATTGATTATAAGTAAGATCAGCTATATATTTCTCACCTCTTTCCTAATTTCACTTCTGCTTAATTTTTTAAATTCATTTAATTTGAGAAACCGCATAATATATACACACACACGCGGCTCTACAAGCCAAAACTCATCAAGAGTTTCATCTGTCTGTTTATTATTAGTAACAAGTGATCAGAACAAAACAAAAGCAGCCAGCGCAAGCACTCTCTTTCTTCTATTTCTCAACCTAGATTTTGTTCCTTATCATGTGTGCTGTACACTGTACAGTGGCTAATGAAGAAGTGGTCATGGTTGATGAAATTCCATTTCCCAAGGAGATTGTCGCCACAAAGCCCTTGTCGCTCTTGGGTCATGGTACACAACTTTGTCATGCTTGATTTATATTTTTTTTTGCTACCAATTATAATAAGATTGTTAGGTTTAGTTTAATTAGTATCATGTTATTTTATATTTTGTGGATTATGACCTATATTTTGGATGCGACAGGAATTACCGATATTGAAATACACTTTTTACAAATTAAGTTCACAGCAATTGGAGTTTATTTGGAACCCAAAATTGTGAACCATCTGCAGCAATGGAAGGGGAAACCTGAAAAAGCCCTCGCTGAGGATGATGGCTTCTTTGATGCGCTTATATCTGGTACAGTAATTTCTGTTATTCAAGTCTATATATATATATATATATATGTGTGGTTAATTTGCTGCTGCTGCAACCAATCTAAGATATAATATTATTCGAGATATTATATATAGCATTAAGTCACTTGTCTAATTAATTAGAGGGTAATTAATTTTAAACTTCCAATGCTAATTATATGATAATTAAACCATACATATGTATGCAGCTCCGGTAGAGAAATTTCTACGAATCGTGGTGATTAAGGAGATCAAGGGGTCCCAATATGGGGTGCAGCTAGAGAGCGCAGTGAGGGATCGACTGGCTGCCGATGATAAGTATGAAGAGGAGGAGGAGGCAGCCTTGGAGACACTCGTTGAGTTTTTCCAGTCTAAATATTTGAAGAAAAATTCCATCATCACATTTCATTTTTCAGCAACTTCTGCCACTGCCGAGGTATATATGCAGCTATAATTAATTAGTTATACAGTTACGTCAGATAATTTGCGTACATATGCTAATTAAATAATTAAATATATATATGTATATTCGTGTCTATGGTTTTAGGTTGCTTTATCGACTGAAGGGAAGGAGTCGTCGAAAATAAAGGTGGAGAACGCAAACGTGGTTGAGATGATCCAGAAATGGTACTTGGGAGGAACTAGAGGGGTGTCTCAGACAACCATATCCTCCTTAGCTAATACCCTCTCTGCCGAGTTATCTATCTAAATGAAATGAACATTCATCATTTTGTTCACCTCTAGCTACGTCTTATATGCATGGGTTGATTTTGGTGCTAGCTAGCTACCTACCTAGCTTCATGTTAATTATATATATGCTCAATCGATCGCTCGCCTGATCATTTGGAACTTTTGTCCCTCGACTACAAAGGCCTAGCTGCTTGGTTTGCTTCTATATGAATAAGTTGCTTTTACTGATGCTGTGCCTCTTCTCCCTCTCTGCAACAATTATATTTTATTTCTGATCAACAGAATGGTGGAATGAATTTATAATTTCAGTGGGTGCGTAGGAATACAAATCAATGAAGTTTAAAAAGTAAGAAATGGTTTTTATGAAGTGTAAGACGTGCGACTTATTTTTTTCTAATAAAGTTTTTTTTTTGGTAAATGTAACACTTTCTTTATCTTTGCCACTTGGCTGCCAGGGTAATTATTTATTCTGTAGCGAAAAAACTATAACGTTAGCCGACAGCCATGTCATGTGACCATCCCAAGTTTCCTATCCGCAGTTTCTTCCTCCTTTAGTTTAGTATACACTTGGTTCTGAAAAATGCTGGGGAGGTTTGAAAGTTAGGTGAGGCCGTGAGAGAGTCGGATACTTGGGAGTTGGTAGCTTTTAAACTGCGTTTAGTTGTAATATTCAACTGAATTCAATTTAATTTTAAGCTGAATCTAATATTTAAACACCCAATTCTAAAGTTATTAAACTCTCAAATTATTAAATTGATATCAACTCAAAACCTCTTTATATGTAGGACACACAACTTTTTTCAACTTAAAACATATTTATACGTGGGATTCACAACTTTTTTCAACTTCCTATACAAAATATTAAACTCATCTTAACATTTAAACACACGTTAAACTCAATTTAGATGAGTTTCATATAACTTATAACTCATTACTATTCATATAGAACTGAGTTCAACTCAACATCAATCTAAACGCAACCTAAAACGAGCTTTTCACCGACCTATTCTAACCTTAAATAGGTTGTGTTTGGTTGTTGAGTCAAATTTAACTCATTTCAATTCATCTCAAACAAATTATTAATGAAATCCAATACTTTTCAATTTCTCATAAAAAAATTACACTCATCTCAACCTATTTCATACATTTCAACCTAAAAAGTTAAATTCATCTCAATCTAAAAAAATTAAATTCATCTTAATGAGACCTACAAAATATTACCATTCACAACTAAACTTAACTCATCTCAACATCCAATATAAATATTTCCCCTGGATTTTAATTAACATTGTCAAAAATGAAATAAAATAAAATAAAATAAAAATTAATAATAAATTACCATAAAATTAATAAAGCAAAAGAAAAAAAAAATAAAACTAATTAATCACGTCACGTTACGGCAGGAGAAGGGAGAAAATATACAAAATTGATGCACTTAATTATGTTTGATGAATACCGTGTGGTTACGTGATCCTAACAAAACCAAAAACTGTAGAAAGAATAACTACGACCTAACAAGACATCTATACAATCCAACGAAACAAGGAAACCCCAGACTAAGGGTGGCAATATATGATACGACTCGTTAACTCAACAATAACACTATACGATAATAATAGATTTATATTTAGTCTTAATGGGTTCGGATCAAAACGGATTGATCCGTTAAGACACGATTGCTTAACAGGTTAATAACGGATCAACCCGTTATGACCTGTTAAAGTTACAATTATACCCTTATACCTAAAAGTAAAATTGTTGGGATTTTAATTTCAATATTTTTATTGTTTGGATTGTAATTTTAGACTTGTAATTAGTTTTATATTTTTTTATAGATATTATGATTTTAACATTTATATAAAATTATGCTAAATTTAATCAGGTCAAACAGGTTAATTTCGAGTCTGTTCAATCCATTTACGTAAACGGTTTGAAACGGGTCGGGTCGGGTTAACTTATTTCATAGTATTTACTAATGAGTCAAAATAGATTGACACGACACAACCAGTTATGTTAATGGGTTGTGTTAGGGTTTGAGATTTTAGCACGATAAACTTAACGAGTCGTGTTTGAGTTGACCCATATAGTATAATACACATGTTTTGACACGACACAAACACAACCCATTAATATGATTTGGCACCCTTACCCTAGACAAAAACCAAAATAAATAAATAAGCCTATGCTATACACAATTCCTGAATATCAAGGACCCTCTATCTGTTAATATAAAAAATTGCACAACAAATCAGAATAGAGGAAAGAATTATCCACAGCCGACAATGATGGTTCTGACTTCGATACGGTGCAATACTTCATGTTCATCCATAAAATAAATAATAAATAAACAAATAAAAATAGAAAATGAGATATATTAATATTTATGTGGTTCGGCGTAATGCCTACGTCCACAGGGTGTTTGGGGGCGAAATCCACTATAATGGACAATTTTACAATCTTTCATTGCCTCACATATCTCTCAATACAATTGAGTAATATAGGATCTCAGGAGCTTGAAGAAGATGCCTCTCTTGAGGGAAGATCCGTTGGAATTACTGTGTGTTTGGTAAAGTCTGTACGTAGGGAGCTTCTGTAGATTTGTGGAGATCTCCTCCTTATATAGAGGTCTATTTTCTTGGAGTGATTAAGTTCAACTTACCTAGTGAAGCCTTTTCCTTTTAGGAGTCTGAGTTCTCTTTCCTAATCTTTTCTTAGTCTTATCTCTTAACTTGTTTTTCGACTTTATCACAAGACTAAATTATAGGTTGTTGATTTGACTCTACAGATTATATGTCTGGGCTAATATTCTCATGGCCAAACCACTCTCATGGCAACGCACCACCCAGTCGCTCTCCCTCATGATCACGGCAAGAGACTCGTACGCACCGCTGCGAAGCGCCTCCATGCTCAAACCAAGAAGCAAGCCACAACACGGCTCGAAGCCCAGCAGCCCTTCACGTCTGACACTGCACAACGACAAGAAAACCACAAGCCTCCACGCACGCCCAGCAAGCCACCATGTCTCCTCCACAGGCGAGCAACAAATGGCAAGCTGCAACACCACTAAGCCGTAGTCTCAATACCATATGTTTTGAACCCATCAAAACAGAGCACCATCAGCAACAACAGAAAACACCGCGACTCTACAACGGAACCACCGCGGCGACTTCACTGCCTAGACCATACACGATCTTGAAGGCCCTCCAGTAACTATCACACATACACCACACTGCGGCATCTTGCACCCGCGGACGAGAATCGTCGGCTGCTGGGCTGCTCTTGTTACTATCAATGTAGAGAAACACTTAGAGCCACCGCTGGGAGCTCACATTTTTAAATATTTTTTTTTTTTTTAAAAATTATAACATCATTAAAAAACACTTCTTTAATCACAAAGTAAAAAAAAAAAATCCAACAGAAAACTAGTATTAGTGATCAATGTATGTATACTGTAAAACATTTTCCCTTTTTTCCCGTTCGCTATTTGATTATATTTAATAACTCGTAGACTCAGCCGGCTGCCCTCACCAAAACTTATTTATTTGACATTAGACCCTCCCCTTAATATATAATATTGTCCTTTTATATATATATATATATATATATATATATATAACATACCGTTTGATGGGGGCAACCTTCTGAAATTAGTTGGCAATTGAACATTACCTAATTGTTGATGTCGTGTTTCGCGGGTCTAGGCAACTTCACACCCCTGGTGCAGCGATGTAAATTATTTGGAGCCCCCGACAGTATTCCGGTGAGGCTGTACGGTGGCGGTTCGTACGTCCATGACGGTGAATGAGAAATAAGTGCAGGAAAAGTAAAGAGAAATGACACAACATTTACGTGGTTCGGCAATATGCTTACGTCCACGGGGTTTGTAGAGAGAAGTCTCCAATATAATATATATATGCTTACAATCACTCATGGATCCTCATGCCTCACTGTACAGAGAAGGTTGTAGCTCTTCCTCAATATATTTCCATTGATTCCCTATTGGTCCTTATGTTCATCGTCCCGATCTCCCTATTTTATCAGCCTTTAATCGCTAAAAACCTCTCTTTTATGTTGTTTGAGCCTCTCCTTTTATAGGTTTGCCTGACCCCTACTGTACATGAGTTGGCAGATCTCCTTTGCATGAACACTCTTCTTTCATCTTCTAACCCTCTGCCAATTTACAGCTCTAATATCTCTCTTGTCCCCTATCCCCCCTGACATGTGCAGCCCTCATGTCTCACTCATGTCCCTTCTTATTTGTTCATGGTCCCCATTTTTGTCCTTAGTAATATCTTGATGGGATGGGCCCAATTTATGAGCTAGTGTATTTTTCCCCTCCACATAAACCCGCTAATTTTTAGCACCATTTTGGGGCTGAAAATTATAAAGAAAATTTGTTGTGCTCCTATTTCCTCAGTCTCTTTTCGCTCCTACTTCCTTAGTCTCTTTTCGCTCCTATTTCCTCAGTTTCTTTTATGAGTATGCGTATGTTGTGAGCGTCCGAATGGTGCGGGAGGTAGACTCGAATGGTGTGAGAGGTAGACTCGACCGCGTAATAGCGCAAGCGCGGAGCTCGAATGGTGCGAGAGGTAGACTCGACTGCGTAATAGCGCATGCACGGAGCTCGAATGGTGCGGAAGTGTACTCGACCGCGTAATAGCGCGAGCGCGAAGCTCGAATGGTGCGGGAGGTAGACTCGACAGCGTAATAGCGCGAGCGCAAAGCTCGAATGGTGTGGGAGTGTACTCAACTGCGTAATAGCGCGAGCGCAGAGCTCGAATGGTGCGGGAGTGTACTCGACTGAGGAAATAGGAGCGAAAAGAGATTGAGGAAGTAGGAGCGAAAAGAAACTGAGGAAATAGGAGCGAAAAGAGACTGAGGAAATAGGAGCACAACAAATTTTCTTTATAATTTCTAGCCCCAAAATGGTGCTAAAAATTAGCGTGTTTATGTGGAGAGAAAAAATACACTAGCCCATAAATTGGGCCCAGCCCATCAAGATATTACTAATGACAAAAAGGGAGACCATGAAGAGATAAGAAGGGACATGAGTGAGACATGAGGGCTGCACATGTCAGGGGGGATAGGGGGACAAGAGAGATATTAGGGCTGTAAAGTGGCAGAGGGTCAGAAGAGTGTTCACGCAAGGGAGATCTGCCAACTCATGTATAGTAGGGGGGTCAGGCAAGCCTATTAAATGAAAGGCCCAGACAACATAAAAGAGAGCTTTTTAGCAATTAGAGGTTGATAAAATAGGGAGATCGGGACGATGAACAGACGGACCAATAGGGAATCAATGGAAATATATTGAGGAAGAGCTACAACCTTCTCTGTACAGTGAGGCATAAGGATCCATGAGTGATTGTAAACATATAAATATTATATTGAAGACTTCTCTCCACAAACCCCGTGGACGTAGGCATATTGTCGAACCACGTAAATCTTGTGTCATCTCTCTTTACTTTTCTTACACTTATTTTTCATTTAACGCCGAACTGCCACCATACAATCGCACCGAAACACTGTCGGGGGCTCCAAATAATTCACATCGCTGCATCGGGAGTGTGAAATTGCCCAGGTCCGTGAAATACGACATCAACACTAACCACTATAATAATCTCCCACGATCAAAGTTAACTTTGAATATTTGACAGGAGAATAATTTAGTCAATCAATATTGCTAAAGTCTTGATCTTAATATATGTCTATGTCAAAAACCTTTGACCCAATTGATAACTACCCCCTTGATTCACTCTCTCCATTGTCTAGGAAAAAGAATGCAAGATTTCTTTCTAGTAACATTCCAAAATATATAATTATAAAGAGAATGGTTTTAATACAAGATTTCCTTAGAAAAAGACTACTCTGCCGCCCTAAATGTACCGCTAGGTAAATTTTTTTTTTTTTTTTTTTACTTAATAATGAAGGAAGTGATTTTAAGTATATTGATGTATTTTTTTATTTTTTAAAAATATTTAAATATGTTAAAAAATGTGAAAAGAAAAGTGAAGGAAAAAAAAAAACCAAAAAGTGAAGTACGGTACACTTGAGCGTACTCTGGGCGGCAGAGTAGCCCGTCTCATTTCCTTATCCAGTCGACATTCAACCAGTCGGAGATAATGTCTTTGCTAATCTGATTTCCGTGTCTTAAGATCATGCTGCTAGACTTCAACAACAATTGTGCTTTGTACTGTTGTCTTTGTATTGAAAAGCTTGGGGTAAAAAAAAAAAAAAAAGTATAAGTTTATTGGTATGAATTTAACAAACAAACTATACGTGTTATGGATGTGTTTCACAGCTTCTCACACACAATCACCTGCAACTAAAGAAGAGTGTGGCTTGGGGGTTCAAGGGAACACCTTAAATGCCTAAGTCAGTAAGAATAATGGAGATCTCTCTCTAGTCAATGAATCAGACGATCTTCATTGTCATACCTAGATGGTATAAATAGAGCTCATGATGTTTTTGTTGCTATGCGATAACTATCTCATCCGTTATTTGAAATTCCACCCACAAGATATTGAGACTTAGCTCATTTCAGATAAGCTGATGGCCCTTCAAGCGAAGTCTTCAAACAGTTATTCTTTCAGTGATGACTCTTATATACTTGAAATGGACTAGGCCCTTGATTGATTCGGTTATTAGGCTGGGTTGTACTATAGCCCAGGCCCACGATACGACTCGGCCCAGAGAGGATTAGGCCCCTTCCAATACGGATTCTTGTATATTGGCAGCATTTTGGAGAACAAAAATTACCAAGAGGTTTATGTCCCGCTATCCAGTTTTTTATAACTCTACAAAACTAAAATCTACAATGCCCTGGATGAGGATTTGGAGTAAAATAAATATTAAACATAATATGAAAATTCCAAATATTACCTCAATTTATTTGTATTATTGTAAACTAAAAACGACGCTCCACATCCTCAGTCTTGAATAGTGCTCATGCCCATTCCTGGCACCTTTATATCAAGGTAATGTCCTCAGTACCTTATGACAAGGATTTCGGGGATGTGTGTGTTTGTTTTTTTTCCTTCAACAAACTTACATTAAATTAAAAGAGAGAATTCAAGAGGAGAGAGTGGGGGGACCTTGACAAAAACGCCTTTATAGAAATTACAGTGCAAACAATAGAAAATAAAAATAAACAGGCAATGAGACCAATAAATTGCATATAGGCCCTTGTTCCTTGGCTTAAAGGGACAGTTGCAATAGCATTATAAAATCAAACTGGTGGATTTGTCGAATGCGGTTGTGATCCGCATCCGTGAAAGAAGTATTACAACCATTTATTCTGGAGTCGTTAACGAAGATCTTCACATATTTTTCCCTAGATTCTCGATTAGGGAAACCTGTAACATAACTAGATAGCTAGAATCAGACAGTCTGAGTAGCTGGAGGCCTTTCGAAGGAAAGCACAACAGAGCCAGAGTATGTGCTACATGTGCTGATAGGAACGAAGTAGAGGGGAAGTCCAAATGTGTCACACGTGTGGTGGTAGGTGGTAGGAAAACGCGCTGACACAAAAAATTTGTACGACTTGGGTAGCACGTGTGGATCACGCGGAGGTCGTTTGGCAGCTCCTTCACCAAAGTTATGAAGATCGGCGACTAGTGAACAAAGTGGCAGAGCGTAAGTGGCAATCCGACAATCGAAAAGTGACAGATTAGACATTTCCAATCTAAAAAAAAAAAAAAAGCAACGAAAAAGTTACCATGTAGCGATGAGGAGGGGGAGGAGCAAGCTCCTCCCGTCCAATAAAGGTTTACGGTTGAGGTAGCGTAGGTTTACGACAAAGGTTCCACAGAGAGAGAGAGTCGGTATTCCAACTGAATTTCCTATATTGTTAGTCACTTCACTCTGCATTTCGGGTGTGCTTAGCTAAGAAACATACGCAGATTTGTATTTGCAGTGAAATACAATTCTTGCGTTTAGACCTGGATGGTCATATTGAGATGTCCTTGCAGGAGAGAGATGCAGCTAGCCGGTCACACATTGCTCCCAATGCGACCAACACAAACTCTGCCATTAGAATTGCCAGTTGCCAATACACTAAGCAGTCAGTCTCGCAGTGCTTGTTGATTTGGCACGGTTTGATTCCAGTGCTCAACGTATTGGACATCAAAGCTGCACCTAGTTCTGTTGCATGCACTTTAAACTAAAATTGCAATGCTCAATGGACGGAGAGTTGATTCCACATAGATCTGAAGTCAATTTCTTGTTTGACATTTCTCCGTTGAAAAGCGAACGAATGGATGAAAATGATATTAAAGTTCCAAGAGTATGACCCAAACTCAATCAGAGCTCAATTTCCGCACGAGACTTGAAGCCCCATAAAGGGGCAGAGAGACTGAAGCATCTTAAATTGTGATCCTAGCAGCAATATAGAGAGGCACCTGCAGTCTCTCTCCACTTCCAGCCAAACAAATGCAATTCCTGAACCTAAATCTTCATCCCATGTCCGGGTTATCATAACAAATCTAAATTTCATATGGTGACAACAATGCCAAAAACCATATGGTGACATTCTAAAGCTCTTTTCAGGCTCCAGTGCGCTCGTCGACAGAACTACATAAATGAGAAGGCATCTTCTCGAGGCCTATGATACAACATTGACTTGAAGAGCACACATTCTTTCCAGTTTTTCATTCAGGTTCCAACTGGTTAAGCTATAAAACGCAGAGCCTGGGATGGGGAAAGGAGAAGGGAGAGAGAAGAAATGGTGATACATTTCAAATCAAGCTGATAAGATCCAAATTGATTAACCAACCCATCTTTCTAAAACAAAACTAAAGGATTTCCAGGTTGCATTCTCATCAAATCAAGTTATAAAGACATTTGTATTGTAAACCATAAAGACTTCCTACACAACTGAAAAGTTAAAAGACACTCCATAAAGGAACACGACCAAATACGAAACAAAATGATTTGCATTTTACGCACGAACAGGATTCCCAGCTCCAGCAGGACGAGGTGCTTGACCAGGCTGACCAGGCCTTGGCAGATCATCCTGAAAAGTCACAAAGTTGCAATGAACTATGTCTAGGAAATCATATAACTTATCAGTGCAGACAGCAATCTACCAGAATCAGTTCAATGAGGCAATAAAAACCCACATGGTTAGTTTTCAAAAAATAAACCCGTTCATGATCTCCAGGAAGGTACAAAGCAAATGGAGTAAACAAGTTAGACATCTTGTCCAAGTGCAAGCAATACCATTTCACAGGGGATCACTACACTAGAACTCAATGTAGCAGAAACATCAGAAAACCTCATAGGAAACCTGACAGTTTAAGCAGTAGCAAATCCATTGTTTTGAGTCCCCAAGGATAAATTACCGTAAAATCATTAGATAAATTTTTTTTATAAGTAAACCCATTAGCTAAACATCAACTATCAAAATCCCATAAGCCTTTTATCAGAGAAAATGCAACTAATTTAGTTCAACAATAACGTCATAAAATCTATAGAAGAAGAGGTTGTAGATTACAGGCTATATAACAACATGAAGTCAGGCTTCACATAAGAGGACATTCTGCAATTGTGTTCCCTACTTTAGATGCTACTTGACGAACTAACACTGACTGATTAAAGGTTGAATTTAGAGAATTTTCATACTAATTGTTCTTGTGGGCTTCTTTGTCCTCAATGGGGCTAGTTTACATGATTTTCTTGTATCCATCTCTAGCTTCTAACTTGTAACTGGATGTTGTCTATGTATACTTCTTGTGTACTTGGACTTCGCCTATTTACTTGATTTAATAAAATCTTACTTTACCGATAAAAAAAGATCTTTCGAAGAAAAATTTCAGCATGTTCAGGAACTGTTTCGGGACTCGATTAAAAATCTCTGTTGGAAGGGAGAGATTTAGTAGAGTTTAAAGACTTTTTAGAAAATAACAATCAGTACAAGAACTGAATGTATGACAACTAAAAGATAGATAATAAATATAAGAATGTCTATTTCTTCTCAAATCTCGAATTACATGAAATAAAATTGAAGGCAAATGCAATTTATAATCAGAATCTCATCATCAGCAATGTAGAGATCATCCATAAACAAGCAGAAAACTGAAGCATATTATCCAAAAGCATACCCTACGCCTGATGAAGCGCTGTGGCGGCTCGCGGTTCCTCCTATTAGTGCGAGAGCGAACCCGCACAACGTGCGAGTGAATCGCACATGAAACACAATACAGCATCTTTGCATACAGCTTGGGAAGAACATATTCTGCATAAAAGCATAGATTTAAGCGACCATATACATGCTAGAAAAAATTGTGAAGGGAGGATGAGAGGATAATGGTATTACGGTCATAGACGCAGGCTTCTTGGACATCCCTAACTGCAGCTTGCTCAACAATGTTCCTCACAAGGAACCTCTTGATTGCCTTGTCCTTTTTTTGTTGTTGTTTACAACACAAAACCCAAATCACAAGTCAACATACACAGTTTTAAGTCATATACACCCAAACTTTCAGTCACTTATATAAGCTCACGTCTAATACACAACCACAGATGGAATAAGTATTCAGTAAACTTGGCACAATTGAAGCAAAATCCAAAGATCATAGATGATGATAAACAGAAATAGTCGCAATTAACGTTCTCGATCATTGTGAAACATTCCCATTTATTGGAACGGAATTGTACAATTCATCTTTGTTTTTTTACATATCATCCACACAAGCACCGTCACACAAGTAAGCAATCTAAATCACTGATTCGCACACGTCATAGAAACATATATTACTACGTGTTTCCCTAGCTGAAACCCATAAAAATGTCTGAAAGAGGATTTTTATACATACGAAGATTTCTAATATAGATTGACACAATTACATAATATGAAGAAATACCTTGGGGCAGCATTTGCCGCAGTTGGAGCAGCGGATAAACTTAACGTGGCCACGACCGTGCTTGTTGCGTCCTCCATTCCTGCGCTTGAAAGTCTGCAAATAGGAAAAAAATATGGGAGAGAGATTATGAAATACGGAGAATAAAACAAAGAATATTGGAGCGTTTATTCACGAAGATCTAACTGACCATGGTTGCGGGGATGGAGAGACGGAAGAGATCTGAGGCGTATGAGTCTCCGGCTCTGGCTTGCTAGGGTTTTACGCCGCTCTGGAGACTGATGTTGGCTGGTGCTACCGAAAGTTGAGAGAATGCACTTTATATTGGAAACTCCCACGGCGCACCCTAGCGAACAAGGTGATAATAACGGATAACCCCCTCCTTTTTGTAATAGTTTTATTTTTCTCCCCATACTTTCTCTAATACTAGTATACTATTCAACTTTCACACCAGTCAATCGCAAATAATTCACTAGAAATACGATTTGTTTGGTTATACAAATCATTTTATCTCATCTCATTTAATCATTATAAAATTTTAAATTATTATATAAAATATAATAAATAATTTAATTTTTTTAAATTTTAAAATAAAAATTATATTCTAATAATATTTTATTTAATTTTTAATTTTTAACTCATTTCATATGTATAACAATGACTAAATATATTGTTTTGTTTTCGTTGGCATTTAACAAGAGATAACACCATCACATGGTTGGTCGTGTTTTTCTCTAAACGTGGCTAATTAATAAAGAAGATCAACGGATTTTTTTTATGGCTAAATATGAATTTTATTAAAAAAAACAGGTGAAGTCAAGTATACAAGATATATATAAGAGCAACACTTATGCATGGGTGTCTTGAGATACAAGGAAATTATGTACATTCATGCGTCAAGGTCTATTATGATCGATCAATGGAATAAGAAAAATTCTATTCATTATTCCTACACCACGCACTACACATGTATATTAAAAACCTTTATAATAACATTGGAAAATGGTACACCAAAATAGACATTGAAATATTAAAAAAAAAAGTTATGTACGTACATTGTATATAATGAAAATTATTGTATCATAGTAACAGAACTTCTTCCCTTTAGTAACAACTTTACTCAAATTATTAAATAAAACTTATATCATGGCAGCGCTCAGTGTGTTTAGAATTCGGACCATGTAAATAATAGAGTCGAGGAACAATCAATGTTTTGAATACCGTACCGGACGTCATACCGGTCAAGGCACTGAAACGAAATATTTCAATACCGATACCGTTTCGGGATAACGTTTCGGGATAGTCGATATATAAATAAATTATATATATAAATTATATTCCAAAATAATAGTCTATATATAAATAAATTATATATAAATACATATATATAAAAATTATAAATAGTCTAGTCTGAATTAGGGGTTAAAAAATAAGTTTGTAGTTTGAAAAAACTGAAAAAAAAAACACACACACAGGCCGAAATATCGGCCGGTACCGGCCGAAATATAGGCCGGTACAGGCCGAAATTTAGTCCAGTATGGCCGGTATTTTAGCCGGTACGGTACATATATAGTACCTGTACCGGCCGGATGGCCGAAACGAAAAATTTCAACCGTACCTGCCAGTACGGTACGAAATTTAAAACAGTGGGAACAATCGTGCACATCTTTGTCATCTTATGAAAGTCATTCTTCTTTACATGTTTGAACTTTGAGGTTGGGTTTGGATGTTGAGCTGAGTTCAGTTAAGTTGAATTCTTTATAAATAATAGTGAGTTGAGTAGTGGAGAGAGTTATGTAAAACCCATCTAAATTGAGTTTAAAATATGTTTGGATGTTAAGATGAATTTAGTACTTTTTATAAGAAATTGAAAAAGATTATGGATCTCACGTATAAATGTGTTTTAAGTTGTGGGTCCTACGTGTAAGAAGGTTTTGAGTTGGGATGAGTTTAGTAATTTAAGAGTGGGTTTGGATGTTGAAGTGAGTTGAGTTGAGATGATAAAATATTATTATTTATTATTATTATTATTATTTTGAGATTTGAAAAAGTTGTAATGATGAGTTGAGATGAGCTCAACTTCCAAACGAAGCCTAAGAGTTAGGTGTTTAGATGTTAGACTCAACTTAAAATTAGATTGAACTCAGTTGAGCTTGAGAACCAAACACAGCCAGTGTCTCTTAAGAAGTTTTGCAAAAATGTTCTTTAACTGGAAGAAACATTACTTACGTTTTTTCTTTTATGGCATGGAAACTAAGCAAATTAGATTTGAAGATGATGTCAGTTATAGCTACGTATATTTCGCTAAGAAGGAAGTAGCTGATTATATTAGCATTATTTAAATTAATGGAACTATATAAATTAGGAATTTTATATTGTATAATTACCTAATATAAAGTTTGGATAATGTTTGTAAGACCCAATAAATGTGATCAATAAAGTGACATAATTGGGCCAACACATCTCTTGAAGCTCATGATTTTGGTCATATCGTAAGCATAAAGTGGTACGGGCTCAATTCATGTGTGAGACCCATTAAGGATTTATGTGATTTCATTGTTTTATGATCGGCAAAACTGAAATTATGGGTGTTATATAAGGTCATGGTCCCTATTCCAGATTCACTTTTTACTCTATATATCCCATCATTGTGAGTTTTTTTAGAATGTGAATATTGAACGTGAAAGATCATACCGCTGTGCTCTTCTATCCAATGGCTACAGGTATGTACTATTTATTATATTTCTACATGGGTTTGACAAGAGTTCTTGGTCTTTTCAGATTTTATTTAAAATCCAACAAGTGGTATCAGAGCAACTTGTCAGATCTGTGCAGAAATAAGGTTGTATTTGTGAAATATGTTTTTCGTGTTTTGTAATTTTTTTCACTACTCAATTCATACACTTTTGGTTTTGGAGTTCTTGGGTGACAAGAAATTTTTATTTTTTGTTGTTTTGAGTTTCTGTGGCCGTCGCCGATGTGTAGCCCATCGAAACTGTGAAAAACCGTTACTTTTGGTGGCCAAAAGTATTTATTTTATTTTTGTATTCTCGATTTTTTTTTACTAAAAGGACTACCAAATACATGGGAGGATGCAGGAAATGTCCTCATCGGCGTCCCCTAATCCAGATCTGTCGAAAAAATGGTCTGATTGACAGAACTGGTGGCCGGAATAGTGACGGCGCCGAAGTTCCTTTACTACTACAATGACTCGGGTCGTAAAAATAAG